>JAVYIG010000627.1:0-45767 GCA_035222895.1 Strongylocentrotus droebachiensis
TTTTAAAACCCCCCCCTTGAAAAAATCCTGCGTACGCCGCTGGATGACCTGGGTATATGGGTAGCATGTAGCAATGACACAAAGAATGGGATCAGGTTCGATTTACATACATTTAAGACGTCGAAAGTATGACTTAGATTTTCTCGATATGACTCACCCTCGTCAGAGTAATTCGCCTATCGTCAGCCGTGATTACTTTTATTCGTCCATCTTGGGTCCATATACTTTTAAGACGATCCTTGTAGTTTTTCTTGACTTTCCAGAAGAGGTCAGACCTTGCCTTGGTCAAATTTTCTTGGATGTAATAAAATGGCGGGGCCTTTAATCTACGTAGCTTACTCCGACTCTGGTAAACGACATTGCGCGTATTGTAGTTAGAAAATTTCATGATTATTCCACGCTTCTTGTCTTGCTTCTGCGTTCCGAGTCGATGGGACCTGTCGATGTCGCTGTTTTCTATGGATACTCCAAGTTTGTCTTTGCAGAAATTCTTAAGCACCTCGTCGGTATTTTCTCCTTCCTTTTCCTCAAGGCCGTGAAACACTAGGCAGTTTCTTCGAGAGTACTGTTCGGCGTCATCCCGTTGATTTTCAAGATCGTCGACTCTCTGCTCGAGGTCATTGATTCTTTTATCCTTCTCACCTAGTTCAAAACCATAAGTTTCTTTCAGTGCATCAGCTACTTTCGTGGTGATGGTGTCGGTTAGCTCATCTATAAGAGTCTGCTTTACCTTCGCCACCAGAGTGTCGAGGAGGTCATGGTTTACTTCCAACGCCTTGCGTACTTCTTCTCGGACATCCACGACCAAGTCCTCCGACTTCGTCGAACTTCTCGTGCCAGGCATGCTTGTGGGACAACTCAGGAGATCCAGTATATAATAAAAACGTTCCAATGTTCCAAAAGACCTCGATGAGAGTTTAAAGTCCAAAATATATCAGTAAAATATACATCAACTATATTCCCCTGTATAACGGTATATCAGTCAAGTGTGCTGCTTCGCTCCAGTACGTTAGCTTGCCGGAGCTAACAAAAAACACGTCCACTACCCATGAGTTCGTTAACACACAACGACTCTAAACAGCTCAAACATGATGGTTATGCCCCCCCCCCCCCACCGACGACTTGCATCTATAATAGTCGGATAGTTAGTGGAGTCCTTTGGACATTCATAATTCTTCTCGCCTGGATAAGAAATATTTCTCCATTGGGGGGCGGGGGGCGGGGGGGGGTGGTACTCATATTTGGTTTGGACAGGGGTGTGCCACTGTTCAAAGCCTCGAAACTCTATACCCATTTCATTTCGGGGAATTTTTCTCGAAGTAAAACCCATTTTTCACAATTTTCGGGTGTTTGCCATGCAAACTTGTTAAAGATAGATTCCATGTTGAGGGATTTTTTTGTGTGAAAATGTGACCCATTATACTCAATATGTGAGTACCCCGTCCCGTTACCTCAAAAAGGCACACCACAATCTTTTATCTAGTATCATTATTATATTATGTCAGATTATTTGCTCAAATTGTGCCATGCAGAACCACATCCCCCCCCAAAAAAAAAACACACCTTAGAACCAGCTTAGACGAGTAATATAACGAATTTTGTCCAATACATGCCCCAACGCGATTTAGTGACGTCATGGTCTTGTCAGCACTTGTCGTACCTAGCTAGGAGCATGCGGTAGCATATATTGGCACGAGCTTTAGTGGAGTCATGAATATTCATTATTCCCTACGTCACAGACGTGCGGCGTGCGTACTCTGTCATATACACATGTACTAATACACGTACGTGTACGAGTCATTCGTAAGTATACCTACATTGTACATGTACTTTGCTGCGGAATGAAGAGAATCACTATTTAAAGGACAAATTACTCCATGAAGCCAAGTACGAACAGAGAATTGAAAGCAACTACATTCCCTAATCAAGCTATTTTTGTAATAACATATAGTTAATTTTTTCATAATAGTTTATTCGTTCAAGGCTACATACTTTTAAAGGAACTTTCAAAAGAAGATATTGTAGATAAATGAAAAAAAAGAAAACATGTGCACCCAGCAGTTCAATGCAGTTCCTATACCTACATACCCACTACCAAATATTACTTGCATGTTGCTTAAATAGTTCGATAGTTGACGGCCACAGTATTAAGTAAAATAATAGGTGTTTCATGTATTTTAATACTGGTAAGTTGCTCGATAACATGGTATGATTATGGTATGATTCGATATTTATCTCATTAATGAAACCATGTAAAGGCTATATAGTCTCAAACACACCTACACCATTAAACCGAGTGCCAACACCATTAAACCATGCCCCCAAATTATTTGATCTTCTTTTGGGTATCAAAATACCGAGGTTTTTCCGGGTTTATTTAGGAAAATGAAAATTGTAATACTATAATGTTCGAATACATCACTCAGTATATGATTTGATCTGAGATATATCTCATTAATGAAACCATACTAAGGCTATGAAGTCTCAAACAAACCAACACCATTAAACCGAGTGCCAACACCATTAAACCATGCGCCAAATTTAGTAATCTTCTTTTGTGTATCGAAAGACCGAGGTTTCACTGGTTTATTTAGGGAATTGGAAATTTGATACTATAATGTTCGATTACATCACTCAGTATACGATTTGATCCGAGATATTTCTCATTAATGAAACCATACTAAGGCTATAAAGTCTCCAACAAACCAACACCATTAAACCAAGTGCCAACACCATTAAACCATGAGCCAAATTTAGTAATCTTCTTTTGTGTGTCGAAAGACCAAGGTTTCACGGGTTTATTTAGGAAAATGGATATTTAATACTGGTAAGTTGCTCGATAACATCACTAAGTCTGATTTTATTCGATATACTATCCTATTAATGAAACTATCTAAAGGCTATATAGTCTAAAACAAACCAACACCAGCCCCATTAAACCGACGAATCGGACATTCAGATGTCGGACATTTATATTTATTTTCGGGGGGGGGGGGGCCTGAAGTGGTTTTCTTGTAAAATATATTGTCTTGTCACCAATGTAAATTTTCACAAATTTGACTCTCAGTCGAAGGGGGGGGGGGGGGCAAGATTTGCACCACTGGAGCGGGGGAAATATTAGCTAGATCATTGAGATGTCTCTATATAATATTATAAGCTTAACAGAAAAATATACCTTTAAAAAGACATAATAGTACAGGGGACGCCACCGTTCGCATAATGCTTTACGGTAACAAATTCCACTCTCTGTCGCTTCCTTCCTTTGCTGAGGGTTAGGGACATGATACATAAGCCAAGGCGCGGATCCAGGATTTCTTAGGGCGGGAGGGGGGGGGGGGCCAAATGTGAAATTATGCGAGCCAAATATTGGAACGTAATAGTAACCAGCAGTGGTGTAATGAGCAAAAACGTTTGGGGGGGGCAGACAAAAATCCACATCATCCCGGGCTCTTACATGCAGGCCCCGTTAAACGTTTTTCAAAGTGGTCGGGGGGTCTTTTTACGATCAGTATTTACGATCAGGTAGAAAGTAGCGTAAATTGGTGATGGGTTGAGGGGCAAAGCCCCGGCGGGGGTCAAGGGGCGGAGCTCCTGGAAGCTCAGGGGGTATGGGCATGTAATGACGGTCAGATGAGCACCTAGGGGCCCGGTTTAGTGCCCTAGGTGGGGTCCAGGGGCAGAGCCCCCGGAAGCTCAGGGGTTTTAGGCATTTAGTCAGATAAGCATTCAGGGGGGCGCCTTAGGGCACCTGGTGGGGTCGAAGGGGCGGAGCTCCCGGAAACGCAGGGGTTCTAGGCATTTAATTACAGTCAGATGAGCATATTTTGAAACTTTTATTGTGAAACTGGCAGATCACTAATTGGCGTGGGGTCCAGGGGGCGGAGCCCCCGAAAGCTCAGGGGTTTTAGGCAATAAATTACGGTCAGATGAGCATCCATGCAGGGGCCCGCCTTAGGGCCATTGGTTAAGTCTAGGGGCGGAGTCCCCGGAAGCTCAGGGGATTTAGGCGTTTAATTACGGTCAGATGAGCATATTTTGATACCTTTTTTGTGAGACTGGCATGACCCTAATTAGCGTGGGGTCCAGGGGGCGGAGCTCCCAGAAGCTCAGGAGCTCAAGACATTTTATACCGGTCCGATAAGCATTAAGGGGCCCACCTTAAGGCCCCTGGTGGGGTCGAGGGTTGGAGCCCCCAGAAAATCAGCGGTTTTAGGCATTTAATTACGGCCAGATGAACAAATTTTGATACCTTATTTGTAACACTGGCAGGTTACTTATTGGCGTGGGGTCCAGGGGGCAAAGCCCCCAGAAGATCAGAGGTTTTAGACATTTAATCACGGTCAGATGAATATATTTTGATACCTCATTATTTTGGGAATCTCGCAGGTCACTATTCTTCCTTTCATTCTTTCATTTCTTTCTATTTCTCTTTAATATACTTTTTCAAAAAAAGAGTGGGGGGAGCTCGAGGCCTCCGAGCCCCGCTGTTTCGCGGGTCCTGACATGAAGGCCTCTAAATAAGCATATTTTTTGGATGACTGTAAATTTAGGAATTTGTCATTTTCCAACAAACGGATGCCTTAAAAAGTATAATTAACTAAAAAGTGAGGAAAAATCTCGGAAAAATATGTCATTTATAAACACCGTTAAATCACCGGTATCGAATTAGAAATAAACCATGTTTTAATTATATGGGGGAGGGAGAGGGATGGGCCTTTTGGTCCCTCCCCCGATCCACAACTTGTTGGCTAGAAAATTGCAACTGATATCCCCATTCTTCCTCTTTTTATCCTTCCCTTTTTCTCTTCTTTCATTTGTTCTTTCCCTTTCCTTCCTTTTATTATTTGGGAGGTAACACCTTTTCGCCCCCCCCCGATCTCCTTCTTCTCCCCCCTTTTCTCTTCTTTTCCCTCTTCTTTCTTTAACGTTCTCTTTTCCTTTCCCTTATTTTCCTTCTCTCTCTCTCTTTTTGTTGGGGGGGGGGGGGGGGAAAGGCCCGCTCGGCTCCCCTGGATTCGCGCCTGGATCAGCCCCTTGATAGTAACGCTGCCACATCCCCACCGCCCCTCCCTCCTTGAAACATAGACAGGCTACGCCATCTAAACTAATTGGAAGAGAATTGTCGGTAATATATACTTGTACCAAGGGAATACTGCGGGGAGGGTGGGCCGAATGGCGCAGCGTGGTCGGACTGATCAGGGGGGGGGGGGGCTGGGGACGGGATGATGGCTCACGTACATTTTGGGGGCAAGCCCTTTTTCTTTTCTCTTTTGTTCAGAAATGTACTTTTTTAATATGTTTTCAATCAATGTTTTCTACAAATATTCGGGGTCACGTGGCGTCCCCCTCGGTTTAATGGTGTAGGTTTGTTTGAGACTAATATAGCCTTTAGATGGTTTCATTAATGAGATATCGGATCAAATCATATACTGAGCGATGTAATCGAACATAATAGTATTAAATTTCCAATTCCCTAAATAAACCAGTGAAACCTCGGTCTTTTGATACACAAAAGAAGATTACTAAATTTGGCGCATGGTTTAATGGTGTTGGCACTCGGTTTAATTGTGATAGCTTGTTTGAGACTAGAATGCCTTTGCATGGTTTCATTAATGAGATATTCATGTATCTCGGATCAACTCATATACAAAGTGATGTACTCGAACATTATAGTATTACAAATTTCATTTTCCTAAATATACCCTGCATGGAAACCTCGGTCTTTCGACACAAAAGAAAATTACTAAATTTGGGGCATGGTTTAATGGTGTTGGCACTCGGTTTAATGGTGACGGTTCGTTTGAGACTAGAATGCCTTTGCATTGTTTCATTAATGAAATATATATCGAATCAAATGAGACTAAGTGATATTATCGAGCATCTTACCAGTATTAAATTTCCATTTTCCTAGATAAACCCGGGTAACCTCGGTCTTTCGATACACAAAAGAAGATTACTTAATTTGGCGCATGGTTTAATGGTGTTGGCACTCGGTTTAATGGTGTTGGTTTGTTTGAGACTTTATAGCCTTAGTATGGTTTCATTAATGATATATATCTCGGATAAAATCATATACTGAGTGATGTAATCGAACATTATAGTATTACAAATTTCATTTTCCTAAATATACCCGGGTAACCTCGGTCTTTCGACACACAAAAGAAGATTACTAAATTTGGGGCATGGTTTAATGTTGTTGGCACTCGGTTTAATGGTGTTGGTTTGTTTGAGACTTTATAGAATTGGTATGGTTTCAATAATGAGATATATCTCGGATCAAATCATATACTGAGTGATGTAATCGAACATTATAGTATCAAATTTCATTTTCCTAAATATACCCGGGTAACCTCGGTCTTTCGACACACAAAAGAAGATTACTAAATTTGGGGCATGGTTTAATGGTGTTGGCACTCGGTTTAATGGTGTTGGTTTGTTTGAGACTTTATAGCCTTAGTATGGTTTCATTAATGAGATATATCTCGGATAAAATCATATACTGAGTGATGTAATCGAACATTATAGTATCAAATTTTATTTTCCTAAATATACCCGGGTAACCTCGGTCTTTCGACACACAAAAGAAGATTACTAAATTTGGGGCATGGTTTAATGGTGTTGGCACTCGGTTTAATGGTGTTGGTTTGTTTGAGACTTTATAGCCTTAGTATGGTTTCATTAATGAGATATATCTCGAATCAAATCATATACTGAGTGATGTAATCGAAAATTATAGTATCAAATCTCCAATTCCCTAAATAAAACAGTGAAACCTCGGCCTTTCGATACACAAAAGAAGATTACTAAATTTGGCGCATGGTTTAATGGTGTTGGCACTCGGCTTAATGGTGTTGGTTTGTTTGAGACTTTATAGCCTTGGTATGGTTTCATTATATCTCGGATCAAATCATATACTGAGTGATGTAATCGAACATTATAGTATCAATTTTCCAATTCCCTAAATAAACCAGTGAAACCTCGGTCTTTCGATACCCAAAAGAAGATTACTTAATAATTTGGGGGCATGGTTTAATGGTGCTGGCACTCGGTTTAATAGTGTAGGTATGTTTGAGACTATATAGCCTTTACATGCATGGTTTGATTAATGAGATATATATTGAATCATACTATACTGAGTGATGTTATCGAGCAACTTACCAGTATTAAAATACATGAAACACCTATTATGTTACTTAATACTGTGGCTGTCAACTATCGAACTATTTAAGCAACATGCAAGTAATATTTGGTAGTGGGTATGTAGGTATATGAACTGCATTGAACTGCTGGGTGCACATGTTTTTGTTTTTTTCATTTATCTACAATATCATCTTTTGAAAGTTCCTTTAAAAGTATGTAGCCTTGAAAGAATAAATTATTATGAAAAAATTAACTATATGTTATTACAAAAATAGCTAGATTAGGAAGTGTAGTTGCTTTCAATTCTCTGTTCGTACTTGGCTTCATGGAGTAATTTGTCCTTTAAATAGTGATTCTCTTCATTCCGCAGCAAAGTCCATGTACAATGTAGGTATACTTACGAACGTACTCGTACGTGTACTAGTACATGTGTATATGACAGAGTACGCACGCCGCACGTCTGTGACGTAGGGAATAATGAATATTCATGACTCCACTAAAGCTCGTGCCAATATATGCTACCATGGTGCGTACGTACGGGGCGCGCGCCGAGCGCGTACGTAATACAATATTTATTAAATACACAATTAGCAGCGCGTCTACTCCGCGTCCAAATTCTATGGAAACCTAAGCCTAAGGTCAAGGCAGGGAGATCTAACATAGACTCGGCTGAACGAGGAAAAGAAATTCCCTGGACGAACTAACGGTAATTAAGCTGTGTTTGTGAGCTGAGTTTGAACTTTGAGAGGCAGCAGGTGCAGGTACAGGGGCAGCAGATACTAGGTGTATGTGACTGAGCTGACCGCCAGGCCAGGCCAGGGGAGGGTACAGGTGGAGCATTGCCTCTCCGCGTCTGCGAGAGACTGTACTGTAGCTGTACACACGACTTGGCGCTTCGAAGGCTTGGAGAGATTTCCAGCACTGCACTGAAACTGCATAGATCTAAGACTTCTTCAGAAGCTAGAGTAAACCTTTAGGCCTAGAGACATCAAAAGACTGAGAATGGCAGAACCAACAGATTCTTGCTTCAACAACATACTCATGCTGACTGATTCTTACAAGGTGAGTAAAACAGTTAGAATAGAGACAGATGCTGAGTAAGAAGTCACATCATTAGGGACTTTTATTTTTAGATTTGCACGTCGAAATAAAATTAGTGGACTGCTACGTGTGACATCATTTTAAGGCACTGGCTAAATCTAAACCTCCCTATTGTCTGAGATTGATAGAGTCTACTAAATTAAAGTCGAGACTAGTCTGAGCTGAGTAAAGTTGGTTTCATTTCAAGTTCAAATTCATCCAAACTCTATCTAGAGTCTATTTTTATATTTTTTTTTCCTCAAATATCTTTGCCCCCTTACCCTCATCGGCGCATCCCACACAGCGGGATAAGCCGATACCTCCACTTATCACGCTTTCCCCGAAAATACACCCATGGAGAATTAAATTAATGAATTTGTTTATATTTTGTATGATATTGATATGACTTAGGTCTATGCCTTTCATAATTTTGGTTCTTTAATTAAATGTTTCTATTTGCGAGAGTATGAATGAATGGACTGTCTATTTTTTAGCATTGTGGGTGTGTTATTTTCTCAGCGGGTTGGGCATGCGACTTAGAGACGGTTCAGGCAGTGCACATTCCTTTGCGAATGAAGATTTAAGAAGGTTTCCCTCTCTCTGTGAGCTGTGCAGACCTGCTCCGGGTGAGCCATATGGTATAGACATGTATTGCTAAAGCAGATGCAGCCAGGCCTGGATGCAGCGGTAGACAGAAATAACCATCTGGTATGGGTCATTCTTTAATAAAACTGACATTTGCCAATATTCCTCATACATGTAGAGGCAGTCAGATGAGCCAGATGTAATCTCTGCAGAACAACCGTTGATTTCAGAGACTAAAGCTTTCGGTCTAGTGCAGGAGTAAGTCTGAGAAGATGCAGATGGTGTATAATTGTTCAGATATTTTTTTGGGCTAATGTAATAACAAAGCAAGAACAAGAGGCTTTAAAATGATACTGAGTCATTTTCATCCCCCTTCCTTGTAATTTTTGTTTTAATATTTCACAGGTCACCCATCACAGACAGTATCCCGATGGCACCACTCTTGTTTCCTCCTACTTCGAAAGTCGTGGTGGCAAATTCCCAGAAGTGGTCTTCTTTGGTCTCCAATACATCCTGAAGCGATGGCTGTGTGGCCCGGTCATCACGGCTGAGAAGATCGCTGAAGCTAAAGAATTGTACAAACTTCACTTTGGGCAAGACCACTTCAATGAAGCAGGATGGACACACATTCTAGAGGTATGTAATGACATAAAGTTTCACTAGTTGGACAGTAATTGGCAGGCCTGGATTGCCAGCACTTGAACTGCTGTAACATACTAGTCACTTACATTACTACAATTGTTGAAATGCATTATGTATTAAAGAAATAAGATCTTCAAGACAGTGTTGATAACTTGAAACAATTACCTCTTTAAATTGAACATCCTATGAAAGAATATAGATTTTTTTTTTAAATAGCTAATTGCATCATTTTGCATGCAAGTGTGATAGAAATGTATTATGTTGTGATGATATTATGAACAAACAGGAGAAGCAGATGACATACAGTAGTTTTGTTTCAACTCATCATCAATTATGGACTAAACTAGCATCTGGATGATGGATAATGTAATTGATAAGTGTTGATATAGTTTGGGGCATAACTGCAGATATCTTCATTTGGCAAACCGTCTAATATGGGAAGCCTTGTTTGTCCTCCATTGCAATACCAAGTTTGCAAATGAATATCACACCTTGGAAAGCGAGAGATTGAGTTTACTGTTCCATTTGATAACCATTCATTCATTCATTGGTTTTATTTTATCTTTAGAAACATGGTGGATACCTGCCGATGAAGATAAAGGCTGTGCCAGAAGGATCTGTGATTCCATACAAGAATGTCCTCTTCACCGTAGAAAACACAGACCCACAAGTCCCATGGATTACAAATTGGTTTGAGGTAAATGTTCCCCCTCCTCTTTGTTCTTGGGTTATCACTGAACTTTTAATGACAGGGGACCATGTCTCATGTATTTATTACCATTGCTACATCATTCAGTCACTGTTTTTCATTCATTAGTGCAAAACCTATAAAGATCCAATCAAACATATGAGGGACCCTCCTTTTCATCTTTTGTCTATTGTAGAGGTGTTGTGGTGTAATGGTTCATTCACTTGACTCTCATTCCAAGGGTTGAGGGTTTGAATCCCAGCCCAGCACTAACGTCCTTTGGCAACACATTAATTAATCCACATTTGCGATTTTTCTAAAAAGTTGTTAAATGGGTACCAGGTAGGTTCAAAAGTCATTGTAGTTCTCTCAGTGTTGTGAGCATCTGAAAAATTGCAGTGTAGAGAATGTACATTCATGGTAAGCGGGCGGTCGCGTCGTTTGTAGTCGTATTATACCCGATTGGCCCCGAGTAGAGCCACGAGAAAGACACATAGTCTCGTCATGATACACTCCCTTTAAGCACTACTTAAGCCCAGAATTTTATTATTACTTTTTTTTCTAGACTTTGATGGTGCAGGTGTGGTACCCTATGACGGTGGCAACAAATTCCAGAGTACAGAAGGTGCTTATAGCCAAGTACCTGAGTGAGACAGCTGATAATCTGACAGGCCTTCCCTTCAAGCTCCATGACTTTGGATTCAGAGGAGTGTCATCAGTAGAGGTAATTCAGCCTGAGCTGCAGGCAGGAATCCTTACCTAAACTAGCTTCACAAGGAACATGTAAAGCCAGGCTGCTAAGCATTAATTGGGTAGTTTGCAAGCACAAACCCTTTTCAGTCACAATGCATAACATTGAGTCTCTGAACTGTGAGACTATGCAGACTGCACGGTCTACTGCACCACATAGGTTCTGTACTTAGGCTGCTCTTTTTTTAAACAGCCAGAGACTGACAGATCTAGGTTCTGTGCCTGCACACAAGTAACTAGATAGGTAAACCTTGGTCCAAGTTGAGGGAAGTCCCCCACGTTTGGTTTTTAAGTTAGCACCAAGAGTATTATAGAATGGCAAGAGCCCTGAATAGTGAATACACAGCAGGACTAATTATACAGACAAGACAGTTTGTACCATTTTGGGTACATTATGATGTGCAAGGTTTGTGCACATTAGGTAGGAACACATACAAATTTACACCCTGCCTTGCAGCTGTGAAAAGATTTTCTTTCAAATTATAGACCATCAAGATGGTATCTTTGATAGAAAGGATTTGATTTTCCCCTCAAACAAGAATGATGTTTGTAATGCATACTTTTCAGGTTTTGATCGCTATAAGCTTGGATTCATTTTTATATGTCCAATTTGTATAAACACAAAGAAAATGTTGAGATAATTTACCATGTTTGATAGCTTGGCATGCAGTAATGTTTTTTTTTCTGTGTACAGACGGCTGGCATTGGTGCTGCTGCCCATTTGGTAAATTTCCAAGGAACAGACACCATACCAGGCATTGTTATGGCTAAGAAGTATTACTCATGCAAGATGGCTGGATTCTCAATCCCTGCAGCTGAACATAGGTTAGTTCTAAGATTTAAAATAAGAATACCATTTCAGGTGTTTGGAACCAGAAGGGTATTTAATTCTGTTTTATAGGATATGATTTAATGCCCTTCTGGCTCCATACAGACAATTAATGCTTTGATTTGTAATCAGTATGTACACTTAACCCAATAGCAACTAAACCGCCCAAAACCGCCCCTCCTTTTACTCACTGAACCGCCAGAAACCGCCCGTCCGTTTTCATCCGTTTTCAACGCGCTATAGTATCCGTTCTAGGGTCTACCGTTATAATGTAATACGTGCGTAATCCTTACGATGTCTACATTAGGATTCAGCATAGAAAAATAGCGCAAGTTTGATATTCTTCAGAAAAATGTCAAAAAGAGAGAAATATTGCAAGTTCTTTCAGTGAGTAATAGGCAATTTTTACAAAATTTCTAGTTGCTAATGGGTTAATAATGTTCTTGCCATTGATATTAGTCTGCAGCTAATGGCCTTTTAACCAGGGCTCAACATTTTCAGGTGCCCTGTGCATATGGGCTTATGGCCCCCTCCAAAAAACAAAAAACAAAAATAATTAAACTCCAGGGCCCTGTTTTTGCAACTCTTTATCGGATGGGGGCCGGACCCCCTGAAGTTTGGAATTTAAACAGGGCCCCATGCACAACATTCTTATACATTTTATTCCGGCCCCTCTGTAAACAAAGTTGGTGTGAAACTGTGTCTGCACTGTTGAGCAGAATATAGGGGTACATTGCAGTTATATTTCATATTTTTCATGGCTGTTCATTACATGTGATTTTAGTATAGCAAATATGGGAAATTGTTAATCGATTTGGAACTAGCATTTAAAGAGCCCCAAACTCGCAGGCATGTTGTAAATTGCCTGTTTTGACCCCTGGTACTACTGAAAAATTATCTTTAACCCTCCATCCCCCACACCCTAACAATATAGTGCTCAGAACTTTCAAAAGCTACTTTTTGACCTCCTTTTGCTATAGCACAATCACAACATGGGGGAAGCATGGAGAGCGGGAAGCCTTCAAGAACATGCTGGACCAGTTCCCTACTGGCCTGGTGGCTGTGGTCTCTGACAGCTTTGATATTTACAATGCTTGTGAGAAGGTGTGGGGTGAGGAGCTGAGGGAACAGGTCATCCAGAGAGGGGAGTCAGGGTCAATCCTCGTCATCAGACCTGACTCAGGAGAGCCCAGCGAGGTCGTTATGAAGGTAAGCCCGCTCATCCAAGTGTGAAGTGATTAAAACCATCCCTGACATATTTTCAGTTATCATTAATACATGTGCAAATAAATTTATATCATGTTCATGTAATTGAACGTTGTGTGCATAAGATGAACCTCCTTTGTGAAATCAGACAGAAAAATGCATACATTATATGACACTAACTCCAGCTAGTAAGTTTTGCGGAGGTCAATATCATTAACCAATTTCCTTACTTCAACTCTGAACCAAACGCTAAATATAACCATAACATGAACCTTATGCCCTTCACAAATAAAGGCAAATGTCTGCACACCGTTCATCCATCCATTTGCTACTTGTGTTTCAACCAAAGTAATTTCCATTTTGCTGCAGGTATTAACCATTCTAAGCAAGGTGTTTGGATGCAGTAAGAACTCCAAGGGTTACAAGATGCTTCCGCCTTACCTCAGAGTGATCCAGGGAGACGGTGTCAACTATGATGTCATCGATCAGATCCTGAGCAGGATGAAGAAGCTGGAGTGGAGCGCTGACAACCTCACGTTTGGCAGCGGGGGTTCTCTTCTTCAGAAGCACAATAGAGATACGCAGAAGTGTGCCTACAAGTGCAGCTACTGCGTCGTTGATGGTGAATCGGTAAGAGCTTTGACTTGTTTCCTTACTTGATATATCATGTTTTCCAAATGTGGTTCAGTGAAATGAGCAGTGTATTCATTCTTAATTGTGCATTCTTTCATAACGATAGAGCTCTCGGTTTTGACATTTCATCAGCATGCTCCCATTTGATAGTCTTACTCTTCTTCCTTGCCTATGTAAGAGCTACACAAAGGTAATCGTGTAATATGACTTTGATAATTTGTTATGCCATTTGGTTTCTCCTTAGTGTAAAGTTTCTGGTATTTTTTTTTGTTTCCCTTTTTCCTTAGACTTCTTGAATATCTCCTATTTTTCAATGGCAGATATACTATAGAAACAAGTGCATGAAAGATGTTTCTAAATTTCTTCCACTTTGATTGTAACAAAATGTGAATATCATCAGACTTCTGAGTTATAATTGTGTTATTAGTGTAAAACTTATGAGTCATCACAGTTGATAATATGAACGGGTTGTAAATATATCATAATTGAACATGATATGTCACTGTAATGCTAATTCATTGTTGTATTTATTGGTCTTTCAGAGGAATGTATTCAAGCAGCCTTCTACAGACCTGGGCAAGAAATCCAAGAAAGGCCAGCTATCCCTGCAGGAGGTTGATGGAAAGATTGTTACAATAGAAGAGGGAAAAGGAGACCCAAATAAAGTAAGTGACCCTTTTGTACTGAAATATAAATGATTCATATGCAAATTGTAAAAATTTGCTAAACAAATGATTTAAAATTAATCAAAATTAATTAAATTACATAGGTAGGCAGGAAGGTCGAAATTTTCTGCTTAAAGATGAAGTTGAGTTCTGGTCATGGGATTGCATTGTGAAAGAAACGTTGTGGAAATGATCCGAAAGGCTGATCATCTAGCATATAAGTATTGCAATGTTCTGGAATCATCAAATGACAAGAAATTTGGCCAAGTTTTGGTAGAGTTACAAGCACTGTACACAGAAAGATGTATATGGGACTACACGAACATGTGGCATAAAAATCCGTCCCGATTTTTATGATGTTCCATGCCATATTTACAATATTTAGGCATTTGAGGAGCCATGCTTTTCAGGGAACATTTTTTATCTGATGTTCTTCCACACTTGCATAATACAATGATAATGCTCACAAATTATTTTTCACCTCTTCCCAGAACTCAACCTTCTCTTTAATGCAGTTCTGCAAATACTTATTACACAAGTGAAACATGTGTTTGCTCTTCCTACAGAGGAAGATTGGTACACCTACATGTATTCATGTATTCATCACTCTTCTACTTTCTTCTTTTATTCAGAATCTTCTAGAGTTGGTGTATGAGAATGGGCAGCTTCTAAAGGACCAGACTTTAGATGAGATTCGGCAGAGGGCTGAGATAGACCTCGTCAAACAAGGCTCTAAGAACAGGACCAAGTAAGACGGTTCCCAATCAAGCCTTAGAGTGCTAGACCACAGAAATGACAGTTTCTAGAACTTTCATTGTATTTACTATTCTCACATAGTCTGTCATTGAGTGGTATGGGTGCTAAGATTCTGTACTCACCTGGGCATCTATGTGTTCAAAATGTAGTCTAAAAAAAATACCATTCATAAATATAATCCTTTTTACGGTTCATGATCAAATCTTTTTTCTTGATTGGAAAGCTTTATTCATGTAGTTGAAATATCAGAATCTGCGGATTATGTTAGGCTCTGATCTCATTGCTGAATTTTGACTGAAATATACTACTACAAGGCTTTGTCATTTTGAGATTCTTTTCTTTTATCTAATGAAACATTTACAAATGGTGTGGATATGTATTTGTAAAGTTATTTATAAGGCAATGTGTCTGTATTACAGAATGCTCTCCTTAATGATTAATCCAATTTTAAGCTTGTATAAATGTGATTCATAATGATTTTAAGCTTGTATAGAAGTGATTCGTAATGTATCTAGATTTTAAGTCCTTATAAAGATGTGTACAAAATATCCAGAATTAAAATGCCAATCAGGATTTCAATATGCCTATCGACTGATAGTTTAGTTTGAAGTGGGGCATACAAAATGTATACACAGTATTCTTCCCAACTCGCTTGACTTTTCAAAGTAATTACCAACTTTTCAAAACTTTCAGAGAATTGAAATGAATTTTACTTTATGTTTTCTCATGCACTGCTCATATAATTTGAAAAGCCAATCTAAAAATCATTTTAATCTTGTTTTTATCATGTAAATCTGCTACCGGGTATTTAGAATATCATCACACACGTACAGTTAATCTGTTTGCTGAACTTTGAATAACTTCATCACCTTCTCTCTAATATCTTACCAGAGTTTGTTAAATGTCTACGCAGCTGTTTATGCCCCTTTCGGTAATTACATCAACTCAGATTTTTAAGAGGTATTGCTAACTATAAAATAATACATTCAATATGAATTTATAATGCCTTAGTATTCAAGATTGCTGGATTTGCTGCATCATATCTGAGCAAGCCTTTGCTCATGAAAAGGAACAACAGTAGGGGAAAATAAATGTTTATTAATTGCCATGATTTATATATGAATATATGATTGATGATATTAAGAATTATGGGTTATATCCAAATTAATCAATATTTTTTCTTTTCTTTTTTAATAAAATGTACCCAGGTAATCATGAATGATCAATGTTGCTAATATGTTTTGTATATTTTGTGTTTTAAAGAAAAAAAATCTGCTATGACTATATATATATATACTCAGTTTGTAAGTGATCTATGTGTGCCCTACCAATTTTTTTATTAATAATTTTATTATAGCATATATATTAATTCTGTGGAAACTTTGTACATGATTTATATTGTTTTGAAAGCCGTCCTTGACAAGAGTAACAAAGTCTAAGTTCATTTATTATTATTCTGAGGAATTTGTGTGTATATATTGTTTCATATTTTTTTGGTTTAGCCTACTTTGAAGATCGGAAGGAAGTTGGGAAGAACAAGTGTAATTTTTCTTTTGTTAAAAGTCTTGCAGATATCTTGGTCAGGCCATGTTTTTTTGTCTCCATACAAAGAAGGGTTCATGTAAGTCAGAGAAACTCTTAATTGATGGAACAAATTGATTACATTTGGTTTCTGTTCAGTGATAGGGAAGAGCGTGAAGTGTCATAGACCTGAGGAATATCATTTAATGTGTGTTTACTTTTTATATTATTGTGTGCTGTGATGTGGATGTAGACCATCATTAAATAGGTATTTAATAGAATAATAGTTTAAAAAACTAAGAAGAGAACAAGACAAATGTTCCTGTTCTATTATAGCTACATCAATTTTTAGAGTAGGAGGGTTTTTAAAATACTTGTGAATTATTTGTATGGTCTGGTGTGATAAAATTTTATTTAGAAGAAGATGAAACTTTTTTTTCTGAAATCTAGAATGTTAAATTTAGAAGTAGAGGCACTTACTTGATAAGTGATTATATATATAAATGATTTTAATTGTATAGGTTAGTCACGGTGATAGATATTGGAATTTAGATATTCTGTGCCATCGGTGCAGTTGCAATACCATGTTTCTCTGTCTCTTGTGTGCTGTGTGTAGCTAAATGGTGTAATGTAAAATGTACAATTAAAATGGCAGGCATTAAACAAAAATTCTACATTTCTTTGTGATTGAAAATATCTTGTTGCAATACCTCTTCCATAAATTCTTAAAGTGTGTTCCTTGGTATATTCCTGATTTAGTGTGACATGTTATACATGATTTGGGAGTCAAATAAGTTTAAGATACACTTTAGGCTATTTCATGTACACTCGTGAGTGACTAGTTACAGCCTTGCTTATGAATATTACAATGTATTTTTTCTGAAATTCTTTAACAAAAAGAAAGTGATTGCATAGACACTTTAAAGTGACAAATGTGTAATTGCTGTTGAAATATATACATTTGTAGGAATAAGTCGTAATAAAAACCTTGTTACTTTTCACTTTTGCAACACTGGGAAATATGGATATTTAGGTACATGTATCTCATAACAACGTCTGTGTGATATGCATTGTAACAGTTGTTTCTTGCATGTACTTTTTAAATAATGGAACTAAGAAAATCATGTTTTTTCACATGTGATGAAATACTCATGAAACTGGTACTTTATTTCTGTAAGATCAGTGAAATATCATACATACACTGTGTCATAATGTGTAATACATGTATAAAGAATGGAAGTAATCAATGTTACATCGTGCAGTCAAAACACCTTTGGAAGTGATTTGTGACATTTCATATTTTAGATCACCAAGTCATAATTCTTCCTTGGTTTACCTCTTAATGACCATCTCAATAGCGCCTTGTTTTTATTTTAAAATCTACTTTGAAGCCTGACCAATTTGTATCGTGATATTCGTGATGAAGAAAGCAGGGTAATTATCTTTTTGATGAGCAAAAGAATTTTTTTTATTTGCAATTTTTTATCATCTTTTTCATGTTTTGTTGTTTGTGTCGATGCCTTTTTATCTATGGATGTAAATTGATTATGTAAGTACTAAGTACTTTTATTGAAAGTGAATTGAACCACTGTCTCTACTCTCTAATGATAATGAACACTACGTTTTCATGAGCTCTTTTTCTAAGTAGATACAAAATACTTCTTGTAATGACATCAAGGTAAAATTAATAATGGCAAAAAATAGAAAAAACGTATCAATTAAAGTTGTTAAAAGAAATCTGAGACAAAAAAAGTTCACCCAAAAATGTAAGTCCATAAGATCACTTTATGTTAACTGATTTTCTATCGGAGCGACTTTTGTTTTGTACAGAAAAGTGTAAAGATGTCCCTCCTTTTGTTAACTGTTCATTTTATATTGCAGTTACATAATAACATAATCCCTGTGGTAAACATTTAGTTTTCATGGTTTTAATAAGTATTTTTTAATTTCCTCAGGAGCATAAAGAAAATTGTGATTTTTACGTGTAACTGCAATGAAAATCATGAAGTTGTCACAGTATTTAATAGTGATCTTTACTTCTGCGAATATTTGTCACATTATTATCCTTCATCAAACTTTTGCTATACAAAATAATTATCAACCCATTTCTCTGATTTGTCTGTTTTTACTGATAATATTTATCAACAACTTGCTTTGTGAGATGTCACTCGATTGATGTTCAACGTGTTGTATCAGTTGGGGGAGGGTTTACAGAGTTTTGTAAATTTATTGAGTTGAATGTATTCAGATAAAGATGTATGTCATAATCCCTTCAGCTTTGGTTTTACCGGCTTGTGTACTGCCCATTTTTAGATAAGTTTTTACCGGTATTCCTTTCAAAAGAACACATAAAGTTATTCATTTGATTTGTTTTCTTCTATTTAAAGATAATTGTAATGACATCTAAATTGATGTAACCCCTCGAAATAAAAAATACCTGCATACATCATGTATGAAATATTATTTATGTAAACCTAAATACAAGTTATTTTGTTCCTACAAAAGAGGCTTAGTTTTTGTCCAATGAATTAAAAACCAGAACGAATAACATTTTTAAATAACATTTCTCTCGAATGATATATGCTAGTTAAATACTCTTTGATGGATACGTCCATTTTCTTTAAAATTTGATATTTCACAAGTGTATGTAAACTTGTTGAAGTAGCATTCTATCCTATTCTTATATTCTACTCGGTGGAGATCTGGATATACTCTTTATGTGAATATGATAATGCTAACATTATAATCAAGCCTTCTTCATGAATGTAATTTGACAAAAAACGTCTTAAGAAAAATTAAAGGGGCTGCATTCTAAGTTGCGACTAGTGTTATCGTTTGAACAGAATGGCTGCAGCCAGCATGATCGACACTTTGTCTGGAATTGGCTGATGCACTCTAGTGATCAGTAGGAGCATTCCCAAACAGTCGCATTCAGGGAAAGTTATATCTTGATGTACTTATGATGTCTCATATAGATACATGCATTGAATGGAAATAATTTTTAATCAGAAATTTATCTCTTAACATGAATTATACAATGTCTAGCTATACATGTACTTCAGTTTCTACTATCATGAAGATTTGATATTTAACCATGAATTTAATAAATGGAGTCAATCGAAACGATTGTGTACTTAAATGTGTGGATCATTTTACTTTGCTTGAACGTTTATCGTACATGTTTCTGTATGCTACATTCTTACACAAAAATGTTAAAGATGAATGTGACCAGATGGGATTAGTCATGAATTGTTGATGATGCTGAAGTCACACGTACTGCCTTGCCTTAAAGGTAGTACAAAGTTTTGGGAAATTTCGGAAATTGGGTGGATAGTGATTCTTTACAATTTTGATATATTTGGATGCTACTGTGGATGTATTATTCGCACAAGAAAATTTAGCCCCTAAAACACGTCTGCTTTAGAGAAAAATTGAAAATAAAAATTTACCGGTGCTCCCGTTAAATTTTGATGAATTTCAAATAGGCGCCTATGGGCGTACAATGGTAGCTGCGACCATGAAAATCTCAGAATATGTAGTTGTGATATATAATTTCCAAACGGGAATAGCTAATTGGTTGATTTTAGTCAAAAAACATTGTTTTATAGCTTAATTAATATCTTGACCTTGAGAGGGAGCTATAGAACATAAAGAGTTTATTATTTACAATTTCATAACTTTAGACTCGATTTCAACCGCGACAACGATCACTGAATATTGTAGGATCGCATATGCTTCCAATTTGTTCATTTGAAACAAATTCACAAACCCATACCAAAACTTTGTATTACCTTTAAGCACTACACAAGGCAATATTTAATGATACTGGATGGGACATGCATGGCTTTCCCTGACAATCACATTATCTTTGTGGAGAATTCAGCAAAGTAGAGTGAAATTTTAAAATGTTCAAAATGTTACCCTTTACATGTATTATGAGCCCTGTCTTCTGCAATGGGGCTAGTCAGCCGTTGTATTGAGATTATATGGCATGTTTTAGCCGATATGACCAGTTTGCACAAGAGTCTAAATTTGATGGGTGAATGGCTATTTTGTAGCTTACAGCAGTTACATGGCCGTTGACTTTTAACAGCGTGGTGTTTAACATACATGGTGCTTACAGCTACGCTCGTAATAAGTGAAAATTCTGATCACTGTATAAATAATGAAAGAAATTAGTCAATTATTGAATTGTTGAATTTATAGTGATTAAGTTCTATAATAGCATTAACATTTCTGATATCTTTTAACATCCTCAATATTAAAAACATCATCAAAAAGACAACAAAACATAACACACAAACTTGAATTTGTTTACCATTTAATGAGTATTTTAATGTTACACATAAATCAGTCTACATATGATGGAACAGACTAACAATCCAAATCTAACAAACGAATGTTGGTTGCCGTATGAAAATGATATGTACAGGAAAATTAATGACCACAACTCCATACAGATTACCTATGACTGAGAAAGACTTCCTGTCTGGGCCCCAGAGTTTCAAGAAGATATTTTGATATGGGCATGTGCACAACATGTTGAATTATGTCTATGTAGGCTTCTAAGCACAAAGTCGATTGTTACCCTCGGTCTAATTGAGTGAGCAACGTGTACGATCATGCAGCATCCCAAAGAGGCGCTTTTAAAGTACCAAGCAAATTTACACAATTAAAGTATGATTCGACATAATACCCTCGTTAGATACCCCTCTATGGGAGACTCTAAGATTGGCATTCTTTTTGCTGAAGTCCCCTGTGCTTGGTACATGTATTAGAACCTCACTTGCAAATACATGTACATTAAACCATGAATGCTATTGCCTAACCACACAAGACAATCTAATCAGAATGATCCTGTTCAGCCTTTGGTCTCATTTTATGAGCTCATATAGGCAAAGGCCTTTCACAAAGTTTCACGTTAAGTCACAGAATACAATAACTGATGTACCTTTGGAATTATTTGAATTAAATACAAGATAGTAATACCACATGTAAAGCACAATCATACTTTGAAAATTAAAGTGAATGATACTTTCAATGAAAATGTTAATGTAAACTGAACACTTTGTGCATTTTACCAATACAATCCCTACTACCTCTTAGCAAACAGAAAATAAAATAAACTTATTAAACAGTCAGAAAGCTTCTGAACAACACTACTGAGTATTGACATACATTAATTGATAGATTGTCGGTTATTTCCCTAAAGACAGCATTGCTCTGAAGATGCCATGTTGTTGGACAACGTATCTGAGAATAAGTCGATACAAAACAAATCCCTCCAGTTTCTGATAAGCACGTAGCTATGAACATTTATACAGTCTAACATGTATATCAAGACCACCCAAGTAAGACAAGGAATGGTGTCTATATAGGAAGGTGGCCTTAATATAAAGGTTGCGATACATGTTTCATTGAGCAAAACTGGAGACACCCCCCCTCAAAAAAAAAAAAAAAAAAACTTTATAGACAGGTGGTCTTTCTAAACAAGTGGCCACTGAGGCAGGTTTCACTGTACTACATGTACCTCCTCTTCCCAGTCACTACTTTCACTACATGATGGATGAGTAAGTCTTGGCTTACAGTGGAACTGATTTAAAAAAAGACATTTTAAGTAATCTGTTGGAGTTGTGAGACCCAAAATACAAAAAGCAACAGAAGAATACAGACATCAGCTGTGTTTCCTACATCTCTGCTATGATTGCCTCAATGTTTTCTTTTGAAAACATCTGGAACTTATTCTGTGGTGTGATGGTTGCCACCTGTAGGGGAAAGTTTAAAAAAGACAAAATGAATACAACTTGATGAATACCAATTATTATCAATTATGTAATAACGTTTCTATGATGTGCATCCGAAGGACTTTTAGATATCATTACCCCAGCTTTAGCTCCGGCGCCAATTGCGCTCAGTGCAATCAGGGAATAAATCCTACCAGGTTTCTCCACCTGGGTCATGTACCATTAAAAAGTACACAGGCACACTGGGGAATCGCTTTATGGTGGATATGATATCTATATACTATCTTAAATGTGACAGTCCATGGTGTGATTATTTTTGCCAGGTTGGAAAATCCCAACTCATAAAAGTGGCAGACGAAAACGTGCAAGTTTATAGTACTTCAGATCAAATTCAACAAACCATTTTTACATCAATTTCAATGATAACGGGCATTAATAATAATTTTAAATTTAATCTTCAACTTGTTATTATTATCATTATCATTAAGTATCTGGCAACCTGAATCACTGTAACCCTCAGGTCTCTCCTCCCAGTATAACTGATTGGGGGGTGTGCAGGTGGACCACTATACCAGAGTTCCCCCTACTCTTAAACAAATAGTGCAGTGGGTTCTTAATGTGCAAAGGTGGATACTCTCCTCTACACAGGGCCTCCATGTTATGTCCTTCCCAAGTCTCAAACTATCGCCCTGTTTCTATTCTCTCGAGTTTGTCCAAAGTATTGGAAAGACTTATATACAATAGGCTATATTGTTTTCTAACAGAAAATGACTTACTGAATCAGGATCAATATGGTTTCAGGAAATACCACTCAACCGATTTAGCCCTTGCACAATTATATGATAAGGTTTCGAATGCTTTGGCGTCTCGAAAGCATGTTATTGGTGTATTCATGGACTTAAGCAAAGCATTTGACACTCTTGATCACAAGGTACTATCGAGCAAACTTCATTATTACGGAGTAAGAGGAGTTGCTCTTGACTGGTTTAATGATTATTTGTCAGGTAGAAAGCAATATGTAAGCTACGAATCTGTAGATTCATCATTATTGCCTATGAAATGTGGTGTCCCACAAGGATCGATACTCGGTCCTTTATTGTTTCTACTGTATGTTAATGATATCTCGAACTCAACTACATCATTACAATATATTATATTTGCTGATGATACTAATGTGTTTTGCTCCAATTCCGATTTTCGATCACTTCAGAGAATTCTGAACACCGAGCTACCTAAGCTGTCTTTGTGGTTTAGGAGCAACAAATTGTCTCTGAATCTGAAAAAAACTAATTATATCCATTTTCAAAGCAGGAAAAATGCAACTGATAAACCTATACCTGAAATAGTCTTGGATGGTGAATATTTGGAGAAAAAACAAAATACTAAATTTCTTGGAACTATCATCAATGAAAATCTGAAATGGAGTGATCATGTACATTACGTTTCAAAGAGAGTGTCACGCACTGTTGGTTTACTGTATAAGTTAAAACATTATGTGCCTTTGAATATTCTATATATGCTATACAATTCCTTGATTCTTCCTTACATGTCTTATTGCAATATACTGTGGGCAGACTCAAAAGTATATACTGATAAAATGCTACTTTTACAAAAGAAAGCGATTCGTGTGTGTACCAATGCTGGATATCGCGATCACACTGATCCCCTATTCGCGAGGTTAAAAACTCTGAAAGTAACTGATATTAACTTTTTACAAAAAGCACTGTTCATGTTCCGTCTACATAATGATTCCCTACCTTCCCACTTCCCACCAATGTTTTGTTTGAATAGAAATATTCATACATACCCAACCAGACAATCAAATAAGTACCATTTATGTAATCCTAAAACAACAATGGCTATGAAATCTATAAGACATTCTGGTCCGGATATTTGGAACTCACTGTCCGTTGACATCCGTAACTTGATGAAGTCAGTATATACTTTCAAGAAAAGTGTGAAATCAATTTTATTGAGCAAATATTGACAAATCTCTTAAATTAACACATGATATCATATATGTTTGTCAGCATTTCCTTGATATAGCAGGAAAATCCCCCTCCCATGCACCCTCTATCCCATTTTTTTTTTTTTGGTTGCAAGTCACTGTTTATTTTTTGTTATTTTCCCCCAATTATGTTTTGTAATTTACTTTACTTTACAATCGTTATGATTTTAAATGTTTCTGGGCTGCAAGCGTATCAAGCTGTCACGCTTAGCCTGTAGCCCTTCTGTATCATCACCTCTTCGAGCGTATGTATCTATGATTTACTGAATGTGGAAATGTAATTTAACTTATGTTTTATACTCATGTAAAGACATTGTCACATTATTGTTATAACCTATGATGATTCAGTAACCAATAAATATTTCAACTATTTCAACAGTGTTTTCCACTGTAACATAGCATGCGTCTATGAATCAAGGGAGGGTACGTTAACACACAACCCAGGCTTCAGTCATCCGCCTGTGTTGGATTCGAACCCACAATTCACTCTATGCCATTCATCTTTTATCTGCTGTTGCAGGTGTTTTTAACGTAGTTTATCGCATCATGTCTAAATGGGGTTTTAGAATATTTCCACTGCTTCTGAATGTTTTCACTCACCTCTACGTTTGTTGAGCTAAGTTTTTCCTCCATGACCTGTTTGAGTACCACTAGTGATTCCTTGCATGCTTCTTTCAATGTCAATGACTGTAAAAAGTAAGACAAGATCATATTTCATCATGAGAAACTTTGTTTTACAAAATGGGTTCAGTACAGTGTATGTAGTTAAATGAAGCCCTGTGATTGTGATACATTCTTTTCTACCATGCATAATTTCATATTATCAAAGTGACAACACAGGGCCAAGACGTGTATACAAAACTAGGATGCACTGCCTTTGCCTTGCACACTGGCTCATACATTGAATATTTTAATCAACTCTTATTTGGCCCTAAAAAAATTGAGTGCTTAAAATTTATTAAAATTAAATATTGTTTACAAAAGAAATGTATCTTTTACATTTTTCTTGACCTGTAATTGTCTACTCAGTAACATGCCGGTATTTCGAGGTTGAATTCCTCAAAACAATTGTAAAAATATTATTTCAAAAAAGATCTTCTGATGATATAATCATAAAACCTGTTACCATTATCCTTTTTGTACTTTCAGTCCTTACAAAATAAAAGCACAATGTATAGCCTAGATGCTGTAAAACCAGAAATCAATCTGCAATTTTCATTAAAAAAAAACTTTTGCAACATGAAGCTTTCACAAATTCAGACCACTCGAGACATTTTCAAAAAAGAAAGTTCTAGTTCTATAGTGTAGAATAATTAGGTGAAGCCAATTTTAATTTGAGGTGTTTTTGAGTCACCTCAATGGTTGTTCAGGCTCCCACAACGATTTCTCTACAATCCCAAGCCTAGGCCACACATATTGTACCTTACACTTACCCTCACCCTATCACTACTCTACCCTTATATTTTTTAATGAACAAAGCCTCAAGCAATTGTTGCCAGAGAGAATGTCTGGTCACTACCTCACCTTGTGAAAAACTTCTTGTAATTGTGACTGAGCTCCTTCTGATCCTGATCCAATAGCTTTAGCATCAAACTGAAGGAATGTACCCGAGGGATCCATGTGATATCTGCACAAAATACAGTCAAGCACATAACATTTTACTCTAAGAGCTCTACAACTAAATTGATATGAATGGATAAACATGAATTTTCGAGTGTGTTTCTGCTTACTTCAGTCCTTTTTCTTTCACATGATTTCAGTAGAACTATGTTACTTGGCAAGCTAGACAGAGATTACTTTATTATTTATGTTTCCATATATTGCAATAAGCTATATTTCTCGTATTTATACTGATTTATTTTCCAGATTCAATATATCATGTTATGCTATGTTATGTTATACATTATGTGTTATTAATTTTGTTTGTAAGCTTTTGTAATTCAGCTAAACGCCGCAATGAAAGTTTTATTTGAAATAAACCATTTTGAATTGAATTGAATTGAATTGATATTTAGGAAAATATATAATCAATTTCTTTGAGTAATAAATACATTGGATGATCCAAAGAAATGAATAGATACTTACAGAACAGGTCCCTTCTGATCAATACCAGCAAACAATAAGGCTACTCCAAATGGTCGACTCTATGTAGAGGAAAGAGAGAGAGAGAGAGAGAAAGAGATAGAGAAAAGACTTATATAAGGTGCCAACATTGATATCAAATATTTACTCTCTCCATAGCAACCCCTTCCAATATCCCAAAATATAATGAAAGGGTTACACATTTGAACCATCTCAGTATTCCACAGGAAACCTACAACAAATCACAAGAGCTGATATCTTCATGCAAGTCTCTTGTAAATGTATCAGGTGACTCACTCTTAAATGTGACATTAAAATTTAACTTCATTTCAGTAATTCCCAGTAAAAATCTACAAGTCTATTCCTCCTCAAATGGTATACATGTATTTAACAAAAATCATATATTTGACAATTTAAAAAAGGGGGGATCTAGGATTCAAAGGGCCAAACAATTGGATAAGTTCCTCCAAAATGGGAATAGGTGGCAGCTAAAAGGTGGACATAATCCAGCTAATAAAATGCAACAACAATAACAAATCTTATGAGGAAATTGAGAAAGTTGAAGCTACCTACCATGGCACCAGATCCTGCTTCATCATCACCAAACTGAAGAGCAAGGTTTGATACAGCTTGAGTTACACTCTCTACAGACATCTTTTCATTGTATGTGAACCAATGACTCTGTTATATCAAAGGATTAAATAAAGAGGAATGTTAATAAGCACAAGAACAGACAACTTACATAAGACTGGATCTTACAGAGTTACTTCTAATCTTAACATTTGCTTGTATCTAACAAAGTGTTCAGTGATGTTTACAATATGATACAATTACTGAAAAACTGCATAATAACAATGTTTTTGTGAATTAATTCAGTTGTAACGCATAATGGCCTCTCATCTACTAAATTTCATTCCAACACTGATTAAACTCGGTCTTAAGTTGAGTCTAACAAAGGACATTGGATTAGTTTTGAACTTTGTGCTTTGTTACTATGGTTTAGACATAGGATGGGGTCCAACTGATAGTGAACAGCATGGGGCTTCCTATCACATTTATATATCCATAGGAGACCTACTTTATAGCCTTGTAGTCTCTAGTGTTAACCTGGTATCATAATAGCAGTTTGATAATATTTTTGGTGGTCAGACATTTGATTTGGCAACATCTGCTCCAAGTCTTATTTTTTTCAAAAGATGTACCAGTAGGATTGGGGTTAGGGTACTATTTCAGTTTAGGGTTAGGTTTGGGGATAGGGTTAGATTTAGGATTAAAGTTATGGTTAGGTACAGTGATAGCTCAAAGGCTGAAGGGTAGGGAACTGAGTGGAGCAATGGCCTTTGGAGCATGTGTCATGGACCCGTCCTTACCTGTGCTTCTACTCTAGCCCTGTCAATCATAGTCCTAGAGTCTGCTATAAGACCACTCATGGCACATCCAATATGGCTGTCAATCTCCACAATCTTCTCAATACTTGTGGCTTCCATCAGAGGTGAAGTCACTCTCTTCTCTACTGCTAAAACGATTCCCTCGTTGGTCCTGATCCCAATGGCTGTAGAACCAAGCTGCAAAGGACAGAGGAAATTTGTCTTGTATTGAATTTCATTTTTTAAGTGGTCGGTATAGGGATTTTTTTTTTTTTTTTTTTTGGGGGGGGGGGGGGGTGGATGTGTTCTGCCTGCTACATTGAGGAAATCATTTAAATATTGGAAAAGAAAATGCTAACTTTCACTTAAACATTAATTCTCCACTTGACCCAAGTCTGCAAGCACCGACTCTAATTTGACACTGTACCACATTTTCTTTTTCCTAAAGCATTGAGCAGTGCAGAACTCTGTCAGTCTCTTACTGTGTTAGGAGCAGCTTTCATACAGAGCCTATATTGTGTAGTAGACTGTGCAGTCGGCAAACTCACAAGGTTTTGACAAGGTCAAAGGTCGACTGAACAGGTTTTGTGCCTGTAAAATATGTTACATCCTTCAATGGGATGACTGCTAAATTTGGGTTAATCCTGAATTTTCTGGAATCATTCTCCTTTGGACCCCTGTAAGTGTCATAATTGTACCTGTAACATACTGGTAAGAAGTTGCAATAATGCAAAGTAGGAAAAAACACATTCTTCACTTATTACTAATGTAAATAGCACATAGTTGCTCTGACAAAAAAAGGTGGGCTAGTGCACTTTACATGGGTATTCAATAGCTGCCGCCGCAACATTTTGGAACACATTTCTGTTTCTTTTCTTTCTTTCTTTATTTTGCTCTTGAACATTCTAAAAACTTAACACAAATTGTTTGGTGATCCAGTTCAGCAAAAATGATCTCACCCTAAATATATCAATTATTGCTCATCAGTCTTCTATTCCTTATTTAAAAAAGTAAGCTTCATGCATTTTGTATATTTTTATGTTTAATGATGCTGTCTATAATACGTATGAATGTATCTAGTATATTTATCTTTTTATATGTCATTAATTTTATTTCATGTTTACATGTACAATGCTGTATTTTAACCATCATACCTTGTAAATGACCTGCAATTCAGCTTCGGCTGCCATAATGTCATGTGAATAAAACCTTTATTGAATTGAATTGAATTGATGTAATTTCAACACTCAGTGATAAATCTCTCCATTTTTTTTAGGGGGGGGGGGGGGTATTATTACCAAAATTATAGGCAACCGTAATAAGTACATACAAGTGATAGCACACATTGATAACAAACCTTGATAGCTTCTATGGCATATTCAACTTGGAAAAGACGTCCCTCTGGAGAAAACGTGTTGACTCCCCTGCAGAAGAAAACAAATGTGAAGGAAAATGAGAGCAGTGCAATAGTACATGGTGTACATACATTATATCAACCAAGATTTGAATATAATTTACTCTTTCTTTGATTCTCAAGCATTATTTTTTTTCTTCATAATTTGTACTTCATGATTGTGCATGAGCAGGGTTATATTCTAATGTATTTGGCCTAGTATAATTTTTTTTATTGTGCATCGATGTCTATATTAGAAACTTGTCTACAAACCGATATGTTTACCTCAATTAAAGGCATAGACATATTGAATGATAGAGAAACTCTATAAACCATGTTACATGGCATTATTGATAGGAATACTGGGTCTGGAAGGGGTGGAGCAAAATATAATGTTCTTGTACTGTTACAAGTTCCAAGATTTTTCTTTTAGATTCAAACAAATCACCAAACTCATATCTAACAGGGCTCAACAATAGCAGGGGCCCGAACACATGGGTGCCCAAGCCCCAAAATCTAAGTACGGATTCCCAAAATTGTGAAGTTTTTACATAGGGCTCATGAACAGGGTTGTAAGATTGTAAAAAGTTTAATCCAGACACCCTTTAAAAAAATTAGTGTGGAGCCCTGTTTTGATTGTGAAAATTACAGTGTTGACCTATAAAAATGCCCATTATATCATCCGACCTGCAGCACAAGCAAATGAACAAAAAGCTGGAACTCTGATAAAAACTATGGCTCTTAATATTGTTGTAATTGTCTATTAACATACCTGTCATATTCTGATCTGGTCTGAAACATGGTGATAGGATATTTTCTGACAACAGCGGCAACCTGCAAAAAAAAAAAAGAGGCATGAAGTTATTACATGGACAATAGTAGGTTGCCTGAAGGTTGGGTGTCAGCTATTTTCATGCTAAATCGGCACATTGACACAATTTTTTCACAAGACAACTACAAGATCCTGTAGGCAGATTTTGGTGTCATATAATAGGAAATATATGGCCCTTCTTTTGGTGCTAGGGTGAATTTTTATCTGGGTAATTCCATTAATTAGGAACCCACTTTGTGACATTTTTGGTGTCCTACTTACATAAGGAACCCACACATATTTTTGGCTCTGAGTAAAGATTGTAATAATGAAGTGAGATTGTAAAGTGATTTCCAAGAATAATATTGCATCCTCATACCTAGAATCACTAAACAATCTCACTCCACTATTTAAGGGGCCACTCTAACCCAACTAACATAGCCTTTCAAAACATGAATACACCTCTACTTATATTAATATTCCAGCCTCTGATTTTTCAGAAAATCTCTAAATTGACCACAAAATGATAATAACCATCTTGTTTTCAGTTCTCACGCTTGCTGGGCTACACCCCTCGAAAAAAGGTAATACGGTCACATGGCCTTGATGACGCATTTGACGTCATTGACTCATTGCAGGCATGTCTGATTTGACCTACAACTAAAGATCTTACATTAGGAATGACGAAATTGCCAGAAACGTACTGGGATTATCAAGTGCATATAGGTGCACTACTATCCTGGCTGTGTATTAAAAGCTGTGCTATTGATTCTCAACATTTCAAGCACCACTGTCAGTAGGGGCGCTGGTCCGAGAATAAGGATCGTCTTCATAAAAGCAGATGTTCCATATTTTTGATCAGCACATTGGCGATGCAAAAAACAGATTCCGGGATGATTTTCTTGATGCATTTTACATTGACTTTGTACAGAGACCTTCACATTATGAGCAATAAATCCTTGGGAAGACGGACAACCCATGAAAGTAGACGGTCAACTAGGGTTATTTCCCCCTGGGTAATCCAAATTTGGCATTGCCAGCGGGCGGTTTGGTAACCCGAAATCCGCAGAGCGCCTATGAAAAAAAACGTCCGCAAAAATACAGACGATCCTTGTTTATGAGGACGCATTTTGTCCGCGTTTATGGGGATATCCTCGTTTATGAGGAAGATCCTCATTCTCGGACCAGCGCCCCTACTGACTGTACAAAATTCAACTGATTTCACTAAAAATTGATACCATAGTTAGGCAAATTCATGCAAAAAAATATATTCAAAAAACTGACTTGAAAACACATCATACAATTAGTCTGAACCGAGTCAGGAGCAAATTTGAAGAAATTATATTTTTAAATGTTGTAAAACCAAAGATATAAGAAGAAAACTGACCAAGTATCTGTACTAAAAATCGTACATGTAAAATTGGTCGTATACATTCGACAGCTGAAAATGACGCGCACGGTTGCATTACGTGCGTTCTCGAATCCAAAATCATACCTCATACACACACTCTCGCCGTGGGGAGCTAGCCGGCTGAGAGTTTGCAGCGATACCAACGCAGCCGCGGAGCTCCGCAGAGCGCCATTTTAGCGGGACTCGGAAAGGTTCGCGGTGGGTAGGCAGCGGCCTAGCTTTTTGCCCAAACAACGCTAGATCGGTTGCTGGCAAAATGAAAATAACTACGATCGAGAACATCGTCGGTTTCTTAACTTTTCAGTGAGATAATTCTGAATTCTAATTGAGACTATATAATAAATTAAATCGACAAAGAAACCTCAGTAGAACTCTTATAACTATACAAAAGCTTGTTTATTTCTTCATTTGACATTTTGTTTTCGACCATTTTTTCGTGCGCGAGTCAATCAAAACTATGTATTACCAAACTTTCAACACGCAAGGAACGGGGAACACTCGCGGACCTCGTAAAAAATTCGTTGCAAAAAAAAATTTCAAGGGTGATTTTGAAGCAGTGTAGAATATTGGCGCTGCAATGCGCAGAAATATACTTGAAAGAAACTTAATAAATCATACCTTAATTTTCAGAAAATCGTATAAATTGTATTAGTGTACCTAGATGTGACTTGTTTATAACTCAGATTTTATGAAGATTTGTCGGGAAAAAATGTCATTTTTTTCCGTTTGGTGGTCATTTCTAGGCTAATATTTCAAAAGTTGCATCAGTAATGGGCCCGATGTTTCTCTTATCGTACTCGCATGTTATTTCTACATAGATTAAACATAGGATGGTTAAGGGTAAGACCAGATAACATTATAAAAAAGATATATCCTTCCACTCTCCCATATCCAAGGTTTGGGCCGATTATTGCCGACCCACCGCAGCAAGGCCATTCAGATTTTCGTACGAGCGCGAAGCAGGAGATTTTCATTTTTCATGTTTTTTGTTATTTCTCTCTCCCTTCTTCCTTTTCCTTTTTTAATAGCTTAATCTCAGATCCACTGGTCCACAAAAAAACCCCAGCCGAGGTGACGATTGCCTGTACTTATACTACTTATAGCGAAGAATTAGAACTTATAGAATTATAAATAGAAGACGATGTCTGTCTGCAATATTATAATCAATCAAGTTAACACACAAAAGTCATAATGTGGGACTGTAGACAAGACACCAAATTTGAGCAACAAAATTATTAAGGATCTAACGTTAGACCTATGGTATGAATTTCAGATATACAATTTCGACGTAAATCTTAGTTCTTCATACAAAATATGATATTCTAATCTTACCGTATAATGGGACCTGATGCTTTTTTAAATGGGTAAAATTGACTCAACAGGCAAACAAATTTTTGCTGAGCAGTCTCCAACCGGAAGTATGGAGCTGGATAGGCTATCAGATGGATTCTGGGATATTGATTTTATAGGCGTATCGTTTTGGGTAAGAAATGACGTCACGGGGTGTGGTTCTGCGTTTGGACGGGAGCATTATAGTGTGCAAATTGCACATAGTATGTTCCCGTGAAGAAACATACGACATTGAAATTTTGTGCATCCTGCACATGACGTATTTTCAGCTGACATAGAACATTTCTCAGGTCCCTAGATTGATAACATTAATGGAAACTATATTCAAATAATATGACCTTTAAATTTCTTGTCACATCATTGGTATATAAATTGGCAATATTCACAGCTACTCAAGGCCAGACTATACAGACATTTTCTCGTGTGGTAACATAACATATCTCTGTACTTTCCTATGTATGTTATATTATGGTGATGACAATGATATTAATCAACACAGAAAAAAAGCGGAATATGGCGGCACACTGACTCCTAATTGGCAGGCCCTTTCACATTTTGAGATATGTCTTGCAAAGATTATCGGGGTGACTATGCAGGCAGGGATGGTGGGCTCGTCTTTCAAAGTGGGGGGGGGGGGGGGGGGCGGGGGGGGGGGGGGGCAAAAAATAAGGGCACTTTCTTTGGAAAAGGGGCACCTACAACGCGAAAATATACGCTTTTTAGACATTCAATGTGGTAAATACCCCTACATTGGGATTACATTGTCAGGGATGACTTCAATGTTTGTTTCATTATTTACATGGTACAAGATAGTTGGGTGTGATGGTCTGAATATTTATTTGTGAGCAAGCGTAGCGAGCGAGCTCGATCTCAGGTGAAATTGAGAAAAGTTTTTCTTAGTCTCTTTGAATTAGGAGTACCCTTTATGGGACAGATAAAAAGGGACACAAGGGGAAACAGATAGTAATGAGGGGCACTCACCATGCAGAGCCGAATAAGGGCACTTACTATACAATCATAAAGGGGCAATTATCAGATGCAAAAAGACTCTCATCAGAGATGAAAAGGGGCACTTATAAAAATGAAAAGAGTACATACGGAGGAAAAAAAGGGACTTTTCAAATTATAAGGGACACCTCTCCGGATTAAAAAAATGCACTTATAAGAGATGAAGGGGCACTCACAGATCATGGTAAACGGCACTTGTACCTGAAAAGTGGCACTCACCTGAGATGAATAGGGGCACATGTGAGAATTGAAAGGGGCACTTATTACAAACGAAAATGGGCAATTATCTAAGGAAAAGGGAAACCTCTGATATTTAAATAGAGGCATCTATCATAATGTGTCGGAAGGGGCGTTTATAAAAAGGGGGAAGTTGCTCTTATTAAACTTAAGAACAGGGGCAATTATCAGAAGGAAAAAGGGCACTCATTAGAAGAAAAAGTGGGGCAGGTGTCAATAAATAGGGGGACTTATCGAAGGTGAGATAGGACTCTCATCACAAGAATGAAAAGAGGGCAAACAAAAGAAAAGGGCACTTGTTAAAGTAAAATGAGCACCTCTCAGATTTGAAAAGAGGAGCACTTATGAAATCTTGGTAACGCGGCACTGATTGTACCTGTAAAAGGGCACTCACCTGTGAATCAATAGGGGCAATTATTACCAGTGGCGGATCCAGGGGGAGAGCCCGGGGGGTCCCCCCTCCCCTCCTGGGGAAAAAACGTGTAAAAAAACATTAATTTTACTTTTTTTCGGAGATGCCCCCCCCCCCCCCCACTGAGCGAAATATTGGCCGGCACGATTTTCAAATTTCAGCACACTAAATTTCTAATTGATTTCAAATTTGCCCCCCCCCCCCCCCCCCTATAAGAAATCCTGGATCCGCGCCTGCTTATTAAGAAAAAGCCACTTATTAAAGTAAAAATGAACACCTCTCAGATTTGAATAGGGGCACTTATATGAAGTATAAGGGGGCACTTTTCCTATGTAAAAAGGAGCACTTAATGGTGCCTGAAAAGTGGGGCACGGTGCCCCCCCCCCAATTTTCATAGAAAAAGTGCCCCCTTTTGCTTTATAACTGCGTGTAAGTCGTGGCCCCGCGCCCCCACCCTTTCCCTTACGGAAGCGTACATTATTTATAACTGCTGTGGACACCGTAGATCCTTTATCTGGCCAAATTTGAGGACCAAATATCCCGGGGGGTATATACCCACATATTAGGACATACGTTTTTTTTAAAATATTTCGCAAATTTTTCGGGTGTTCTCACCCGAAAAACACCCGACAATTATTGTGGAAAATGGGTCTTTTTTCGAGAAAAATGCTCCAAAATGACCCCTAATAGGAGTAGGGGTTTCGAGGCTTGAGCGGCACACCCCCGTCCAAACCAAATCTCATTATCCCCCCCCCCCCCGGCCCCTCCCAGTACTGCGTGCGGCAACCCTGGGTAAGGGGGTAAACAAGGCATAATATTATTATTATTATTATCATCACCAACATTATTATTCTTATTATTTTACTATTTTTATTATAGCTAGCATCATCAACATTATCTTTATTATCACAATATTGTTATTTTTTTATATTTTTTATAATCATTTCCGGAATCATATCAAAACAAAAACATGCAGTCCTAAATGTTTATGATACGCAGTGCATGGCTTCATCATCCGAAGTTAGTTATTAGTTTTCGCGCCACATGTGACAGGTAATATCATCACCAACCAATCCCATGCGTCGATCAACAGTACCGCCTAACCAAATGTATAAAATTGATTACCTGCCTAACTTTTCAATAATTATCAGCTTTAAACGTTTCCTCACAAATCTAGTGGCACCAATTTTCTGCGTGAATGGAAATATTCTGACACACATTGGATTCCAAATTTTATTTTTCATTCCTTACATTGGAATTTTTGTAAAAATATGAATATAAATCTTTTTAAATAACAAATAAGTAACATTCAAGTTACACCTGACTTGGGAGAGCCTGAAAATGTACTGCATTGTGGGTAAACAATAACCACGCGGACAGCTCGTGGTACGATCTCATTGCCAGGGACTTGAAAATTGGGACTCCTTGCGGACGAAGATTTCGATAGGAAAATTTGTCGAAAAACCACGACATTTCAAGATGGCAGGACTGCCACAAGATGTTGTCCAGCAACAACATAACCAGGCAATTCTTGTGCAACAACAGCCGCAATTTGAAGTGACAGAACCGGTTGTAGTCCAGCAACAACAGCAGGTTGTTCGTCGCTTCGATCCTGAAGCCCACGAATTGCACAAAGATTTCCGTCTGACGCGTTACACCGAGTTGAAAGGATGAGGGTGCAAGGTCCCTCGGGAGGCTCTGCTCAACCTCCTGAAGGGACTCGAACCGAATGAAGGGGAACAGGGACAGGGAGATAATGCAGAATACATGCAAGTCCAGTCCGGTGTCCCCAAATTCGGTAAGTATCTTCCTAGACGGGTGTGTATGAAGTGATACATGTTCACATAGTTGCACAGTTCAACTGCTGTCGTGTGGCAGTGGTGCATTACCATTCTTTTCATTCTTGTCAAGAGAAGAGCAGTTTTGTCATTAAAATATCGATATTCTCATAATTATTGAAATAGCATAATCTATCAGTATGATATGCATGAAGTAAATTGTTTCAGCATGTTAGAAGAAGGGTTGTAATTCTTAAATTCTGCAGAAAAATCATACAGTGATGTGTCAAATGAGCCTGAGATGTGACAAAGATTGGCGTGGGATGCTGTGGGCTAATTTACATATTATGAATATGCATGAAGCAGCATGAGGGATGACCCTGGTCTGGCCTGGGTTGTAATGAGCTGAGGTCTTTGATGGGTTTGCTCCTTTCTAATGAAAAATAATATTCCTTTGATTGTTACTTTGTATGAATTGTATCACTGATTATTGATGAAATCAGAATATTTTCTGTAAATATTTGACTGGATCAAGTTTTACTTCTAGATCTAGGTCTCTGAGCCGGAGTCCGGACTCTTTTGTTTTGTTTTGTTTTTGTTTTTGTATATCTCTATTGTTCCCTCTTTTTTTCTTTTTGATTTGTAGTTAAAAAAATTATTTTTATTTTAATGTGACACATTGAAACAAAGAGCATAATTAATTCAAATACTGACTATAGAACTTGAAGTAGACTGCCATTTATATGAACTGAGATTGAGAATCTCTTCTTCCACTTTCTGTCTTAAGAAAGACGGTCACAGACATTTACAAATTTGAAGAAAAAATAATCAAGTGATTAAAAAAGGAAAGCAAAGAATTGTATGTATTTTCATTAATCTCATATATACATGTGTTCAACAAGAATCCTTTTGAACAAATAGTAAGATGACCAAACTTTGACCCAGGAGTATGGTCAGAAAAGAAAGAAATGGTCAGAAAAGACAGAAATGGTCAGAAATGTTTTAATATAATTTTTTTTTGTTCACTGAAAGTCTAAATAAAAATACATTTACTAACAATTTTGTAATGGTTGATAGTTAAATATTTGCTTTGAACATTTTGTGCTAATTGTTACATTCACACCTGTTTTGATGTCTCATACAGGTATTGGTATGGACTGCAGTGTGACACCCCTACGTCATGGCGGTCTGTGCCTTGTACAAACTACAGATTTCTTCTTTCCTCTTGTTGATGACCCCTACATGCAAGTAAGTCTCTGGACACTCTGGTTTTTTTTTGTATTTTAATTAGTCACTCATTTGGGACAGAATTTAGAGATTAATGGGACCACAAATGTATTGACTGTTTGAATGCACTATTGACTTTCAAAAGGATATGCAGGTTGATGGGCGATGTTAGAGACCCAACATTATTTACTGATGAAAACTGTACAGTAATATGAACATATGAAAAACTTATCTCTTGAAAGCTTTACAAAAAAAAATCTCTGGTTAAAGAAAAAGAAGAAGAATTTTGTTTAAATAAAATATGAAAAACTGCAAGCAACTAAATGAATACATTGATAAATTCACTATGTTGAAATGTTACTTGTTCTATAGTATAGGCAATAGCTAGTCCAAAAAGAACTGTTCATTTGCATAATTATCACTAATTCACCCATCATTGTTGTCTTCTTTCTTCCCTATGACAATAGGGCCAAATTGCCTGTGCTAATGTTTTAAGTGATTTGTATGCAATGGGAGTGACAGAATGTGACAACATGCTTATGTTGCTGGGAGTACCCAAGGCTTTCACCGATAAGGAACGAGATGCCATCATGCCCCTCATTATGAGAGGCTTCAAGGTATGAGAGATCTCAAGTTTTAATCAAAACTTCAATATGACTGTGACCACTTTTTATCACTGATTGACTCCTGGACTTTTTATAGATATGTATTTTAACGAAGCCTATACTATTATGAAAAGAATTCTACTAAGTTGATGGTATTGAGGGAAGGTATGAAGAAAATTAGATAATGGTGTCAAGTCAATCCTAAGTTTTTCCAGGTACAAAATAAATATTATATATTTTTTTTTGGTAAATTGCCTCATGCTTTGCTCGACTCAGTTGATTTCTAGAACATACAAGGTACTGATTGGTTCAATTTATGCTTACACGTACAGTTCCTTTTGCCTGTGAAACGTACCTCTTGTTGATCAAGCAATATGACAGTCCATAGACATATTTCCTAGCAATCAACATGATAATTGATTAAAATCATGCTTCGTATTTATCTGTATAATTCAACCACTTTCAGGTAAACCCCACTATAGGTCTTAAAGGAAAAGCTAGACCTCGGACAAACTTCCTAAAGCTGATTCTAAACAAAAGCCTAAACCTAGCATCAAGTTTGATTTAGTAAAATGCGCCTTAATGGGACATCTAGAGAGTTTCAATCAGGAAAATTATTGTTATCTTATCTTTTAATCTAGGACAAAGCCGCAGAAGCGGAGACATCTGTGACTGGTGGCCAGACAGTTATCAACCCGTGGTGTCTTGTTGGTGGTGTAGCTACATGCGTATGTCTACCAACAGATATTGTGAGGTAATGGCAATTTGTAGGTAGTGATAGAATTAGGGTTCCAACCAAAAGACCCATTTTTATAGAAAGCACATGAAATTAACCTTTCTTCACATGGTCAATAAAGAACAGAGGGTCCTCCTACCCTCCCCCACCTTCCCAGAAATGTCATGATTTCTTCCAATGCAATATGTAAGCTTTAATTGTACAGTCTGCAACTTTTTTGTATAGATTTAAGAGAATGTCATTTTCAAGGAATATGATAGAGAAATATTGGATTGGTTTTCAAATGCCCTCATATTTGAAATGTGACAAGAAGTAGCTGAAATATTTTGATCAACTTTCATGCCACATATTTGCAGTCACATATACCTATATCTGTGTGCAGTACATGTGATTTTCAGCAAGACTGAGTAAACTATTTGTCATTTTAATGATTCCAAAACATATTGATATTCACCAATTCCTCTGTACAACATAACTCAGCCTTTCCACTTGAAACTGCCCACCCAAATCAAACAAGAACTGTAGGTTGATCACTTTCACATCTTTAATTTCCTCATTTTAATAGCCCCAACAATGCTGTGGTTGGTGATGTCCTGGTGTTGACCAAGCCTCTAGGTACCCAGATAGCCGTCAATGCCCACCAGTGGTTAGACCAGCCGGAGAAATGGAAGAAGATCCAGTCGGTGGTATCACCAGAGGAGGTGGAGAGGGCTTACCAAGAGGCCATGTACAACATGTCACTTCTCAACAGAACCGGTAAGAAGGATAGCATAGAGGGAATCATAACGCTAGAGAGATTAGGAAAAATTATGTTTTTCCTACTCTGACATCACCCTCTATTATATTGTATTATAATTAGTTTCCCTTTTTTTTGGGGGGGGGGGGGGGGTCAGTTAATATTTTCTCTACTCTCATTCTTTGAAGCAAGTGATTGAAATCATAGGAGGTTTTCTTTCTTTTTTCTGTCCATTGCTAATTGTTAGTAAAGCATGTGCACATGTCCTGAAAGGGTACCTACATGGAAGATATTGACAAATTGAATATTTTACACCTTGAGCTTCTGTGGCAACAATCATTTGGCTATTTGTTGCTGTTGATTGAATGGCTTAATTAAGAATGAATGCAGTGATGTATTTGTGATTTTGTACACCAACATTTTGGGAGATGTCTTTTGCAATTTGCTTTAAGTTTTGATACAGCCAACACTGCAATTGATATCACATCTACTTCTCTCTCCTTACCTTTAGCTGCCTCACTGATGAGGAAATTCAATGCCCATGGATCGACCGACGTGACTGGTTTTGGAATCCTAGGCCATGCCAAAAACCTGGTGGAGAATCAGAAGAACGAGGTACGCTTTGTCATCCACAACCTGCCCGTCATCGCCAACATGCAGAACGTCGCCAAAACCTGCGGAAATCAGTTCCAGCTGCTTCAGGGCTACTCTGCTGAAACATCAGGTAGGTTGATTTATACCGTAACTTTGGTTTAATAGATAGTATATCCCTATTATTCAAGATATCACCCTGGAACTTTAAAGATAAAGTCGAGTTCTGGTCATGCGATTGCATTGTGAAAGAAAGGGTGTGGAATCCATCAGAAAAGGTTGATCATTTAGCATATAAGTATTGGTGTGTACTGCAAGGTTCTGAAATCATCAAATTAATAAGAAATTTGGCACAGTCCTGGTAAAGTTACAAGCTCTGTACACAGAAATATGTATATGGGACTACACGAACATGTGGCATAAAAATCTGTCCTAATGTTTATTCTGTTACATGCTATATTCAGAATATTTATGCATTTGAAGAACCATGCTCTTCAGGAAACATTTGATTTCTGATGTTCTTCCACATTTGCACAATAACAATGATAACGCTCACAAATTATTTGTCACCTCTTCCCAGAACTCAACCTTCTCTTTAAATGCTCTTTTTTGACTTAGTGCATTTAGTGAGAGGAATGCTTTTATATCTAATTTGCATTTTAACGAACAAATGTAATTAGAGTCCATTCCTTTATCGCTCTCAGAAGTCAAAATGCTTATTTTTTAATTTGCCAAACTTTACTGTTGTAAACTTCGGAGTTAATTCATTTTCTGCATTATGCTATTGGTCACACATTGTAATTTTAAAAGGGCTTTATGTAGTTGGGGGGGGGGGGGCAAATTGCCCTTAACACCATTTTACTTTCACTTTAGTACATTGTGAAATATTTGTCAGATTTCATTTACACAATATTGAGAAGGAATAAAGTTGGGAGTTTGTGCAACACCATATTCTTATTTCTCTCTATTCCGTATCATATGAGATGCAATTCTCACTGTTTTTCTTTTGGTACTATTGCAGGTGGTTTGCTGATCGCTTTCCCCCGTGAGCAGGCTGCTGCATTCTGTCGTGAGATGGAGAAGAGCACTGGCCACACAGCTTGGATCATTGGCATAGTAGACAGGGGTTCACGCACCGCGCAAATCATCGAGAAGCCTCGTGTTATAGCCGTCACCACCAAGATGAATTAGGACAATGAGAGGAAAAGTTTACACAGAAGAATGTGCAACACGACTAGGCCCTAAACACGACCAATTCCATTCTTTTGTGATTTGAACACTGATATTTAACATCAATGAACAGTGACCATGTGCTGGTGCATATTTTTAATCGGGTTCTTCTGAGGCTTCAGTGGCGGAATCCAAGATGATATATAATTATGTTGAGAAATGGCTCCTGCATTATTCAATTGACCAGGAGGCATCCCATAGATCAATCAATCCTCATGGTTGTTAATCCTTAAAAATATGAGGTATAAATGTTTTGAGTTTCCTGGCGAATGAAATTATGAATTCTGTAATTCTGACTATGTCTACTCTTGAGGTGAGTTAATAATTTGAGTAAGCAATCGGAAAATAATGTAAGTCACCCTTGCACTTATAACATCATTTAGTTTAATGAGAAATTCTTCAGAAATCTTAAAATAGCTTGTTTACTCATCACCTCATTTTCAATATACTGTACAATTTGCACTGTTAAAGTTCTTGTCGATGCCGCTAAACAATTTTCAAATATCTATCATTCTAATTTCTGTCATTAACATTGACACCACACATGTTGTGACGTTACAGTAGTTAAGTTCAAGTTCAGGTGAACATCTTTTAACATTAATTAATGGAACCTCATGAGATCCTGATTGATAAGGCCTGTACAAAAATATGGCATACCAGTCAGATCTGAGCCAAAAATCAACCGAGTTATTTTTCTGGGAAAGTGATGAAAAGTGAAACTACAGGAATGATCATAATGAAGAAAAAGATGAAAAGATGATCTAGTCTTTATTGAAATATCATGCAGATAACTGTCATTTTAAGCTGAATACATTTAGGCAAAAATCATATATCTAATCACATGTACGTATATTCATATTGCATGTAGTGAACTTCTAATTGCCATTTGATGTCCATTAGCATACATGCCAACTGTACAGATTAAAGAGGAACATTCCTCTTTTTGGGAGAAGATAATTATCATTTTAATGCAGGTGTTCCTCTTCCTGTACAAATTTGTCTGTAGTATTGAATAGGAGAGTTAGGATTGTTCCTATTTTTTTTTTAAATAGCATAATTTGTACAGATTTCTGATTTTCAAATGTTGGCATGTATGCATTAGGGGGTCAAAATAACATCTTTATCATTTGGCAAAACATTCCAATGAACAAAATATGTTATAATTGCTTCTTAACTGTCCTTTACAATTCTTGTTTCGTATAATCTAGTTGCTGTTATGCAGAATTGCAGACACAACCGTAAACTCATTTCCTTTCCCTCGAGTTGAGTGCATAGTGATTATATCCAATGCATTTTTAGCTCTTTGTGTCTTAAAGATTTTTGTTGAACTTATTGAATGGAGTGGATAGTTGTTCCCCCTCAAGCTGGCCTGCATGCTAATTGGTCCGGGTATTGAGCAAACACTGGAGTACAATTGCATGCATGCTCTGATTGGAAAGCTTTTGGGTCTCCATCACATTTCACCGCTGCTTGGCCTAGCTCTATATGAAGCTGCATCCGTAAACCAACCGGGATGGATTTCTCGGGTGGGGCGATGTGGTGGATCTCTTTCTCGAGCTTGTGCCGAGCCTGGTGATGTGATGCAGATTAGGTTCCTATCTTTTCCTCCTTATTATGTTTTTGTATTTTTTTCCTTTTTACTTTTTTGAAAATCTGTTTCATTTTCCAGAAATCATTGCAAAATGTCCAGCTTACACTTTTCATTGCATTGCAGATCATTCAGCATTACAGTTCAATAAAACTTCATGTATTGCTGTCAATATCTTTGTGAATGTGTGTGTCTGGTTTTACTGTGCTACTTTGTTCATACCATTTGCTCTACCGTCTCATAACACAATACTATTAAGGTTTGCATCATACATCATAGTCATACCCATGGCTTTTTATGCCTCCGTTACGAAGTAGTCAGAGGTATTATGTTTTCGGGTTGTCCGTATGTCGTCTTGGTGGTGACGGCAATAACACGAGGCTTCTCAATGATATATGCGAGTGCGTGAACCCCTGTCTACTATGCCGACGATCCAAGCTGTGCAGTCATGTATGTATCTTGCAGAGCTAATTAATTGATCAGATTTTGGGGTCAAAGGTCACAGTTCTCATTATTTATGCCAAAATAGCTTGTGAATGTGATCCGTTATCTCAAGAACTGATTGATGGATTCCTGCGAAACTTATGTCATGTATGTATCTTGCAGAGCCAATGAATTGATCAGATTTTGGGGGTCACGAGGTCACAGGGCTCAGTATGTATGCATAAATAGCTTGTGATCACATCAGAACCGATGGACGGATTACCATCAAACTCAAGACATGATGTATGTTGCAAAGCCAATAAACTGATTACTGTAGACTTTAGGGTCATGAGGTCAAACATAAAAGGGTCATACATTTATATGAAAAATAGCTTGTACCAGTAATCACAATATTCCGAGAACCTGCCAATTGATTACATTTTAACATGAATATGAACAATTGCTTTGGGTTTTTAAATCGCTCTATGGCGGAGGCATCATTTTCGACTGCACGTAGTCGAAGTTCCATCTAGTTTTTATAACACATGACTAGGTTAACAATATAGGAGAGGTATAAAACAAAAATAATTGTCATCCACATTCTTTCAAGCACACACATCTTCATACATCATACCTATTTCACATGTTATTTTGCATATTATATCTATCAAAACATAGTAACCACAAATGATATTTACTCTTGGTGGAATTTATAGGTATTCTCCACCACACAACATGTACATGTATAAAACAAACTATTTTAAAACGTAGGAGAATGAAAAGGTATCCACTTTACTAACGAATCTCTATTGAAATGACCAGGTTTTCTTTGATTTAATGGGGTTTTCAATATATATTTGCATTAGTGAGCAGACTGTTGCTGATTAAAAAATGTTAACCCTATTTAATCAACCAATACACGCCTGAAAGATTGAACTGAAATTTCTACCTTGTTATTCAACGCATCCTATGACGCAGTGCTTGGGAAAACGCTCGGTGCGTACCAACACAGCTGATAAACTCACATGCAGTGATTTAATGCGGTAGTAATTTCATATTTTGTATGTACTTTGATGATATACTAGCCAATGATTATGTGTAAATAAGTGCAATGTTTCAATTGTTATAAAGAAAAATAAAATTGAGAATTGAATTGAAAATTTCCTTTGGTGATGTTTAATGTCACAGGTGTGGGATTAACATTTAAACTCGACTAACCAAGTCAATTTGCAAAAGGAAATAAATATACACCAAATGACAGAATCTGGACATCGTTTGACGTTTCACTAAATCATTGTCTGACTAATACCGTATTGAAATATGTGTATAAAGAAAGATCGTATTGGATAAACTAATGGGCCCACCCCACTTGTAAAATAGTGAAATCTAACCCTGTATCCTTTTTAACCTCTCTTCTTATGTTAAAGACCGTCACCACTACTGGGCAAGAAGGGATTAGACCACACAGAGAGCCATCGAGGTCACTGTGACAGGTGGCTATCTCATTAACTCAGCTCTCATTTAACATAAGAAAAAGAGGATCATGGGGGACCAACAGGCACCGATTGGGGAAGTTTTCTATATAGAGGGAGCAAGTAGCTACAAGTATGGCAGTGTGCCTTTAATGACTATGCTGACAAAGACGCATCACCAAACGTGAGGGAGGATGTAATATTAAATCCTGCATTTAAAGGTACTATGTCCCATTTGCAGGCCAAACAAATGAAAAGGTTAAATTCCAACGGCATTTGAAAGTAGGAAAATAACGACTATTAGTTGTCGAATCGACTTAAGAGCTATAGAGCCAGGGGCGAACGGGCCTTGCCCCCCCCCCCCCGAAAAAAAAGGAGAGAGAGAGAAGGGAAAGAGGACAGAAAGGGAAAAAAGAAAAAGGAAGAAGAACAAAAAAGAGGGAAGAAGGAGATCGGGGGGGGGCAAAAAGGACTTGCCTCCCATGCTGTTGCTCCCCCCCCCCTGCCAATCAAAAAATAAAAGAGAAGGAAGGAAAGGGAAAGAAAAAAGGAAAAGAGGAGATAAAGGGAAGGAAAAAAGAGGAAGAAGAAAAGAAAAGAAGGGAGATATTCGTTGCAATTTTCCCACCAACAAGTTATGGATAGGTGGGGGCAAAAGGGCCCTTGACTGCCCCCCCCCCCCCCCCCCACAGCAAACATAAAAGAGAGAGAAGGAAGGGAAGGGAAAGGGAAAGAGGAGAGAAAAGGAAAGGAAAAAAAAAGAGAATGAAGAAAGGTAAGGGATATCAGTTGCAATTTTCCCGCCAACAAGGTGTAGATCGGGGGTGGGGGGGGGGGGGGGGGCTTTGGGGAAATAAAATTCAAACGTGGTTTATTGCTAAATCCATAACGGTTGTTTACAAATGATGCTGAAATGACTAATTTTCCGAGATTTTTTCCTCACTTTTAAGTAAATTATACTTTTGTATGCGTTTGTTGGAAAATGAAAAATTCCTAAATTTACAGCCAGGCAAGAAAATGCTTCTTGAGATGCCTACATGTCAGGGCCCGCGGAACGGCAGGG
>JAVYIG010000627.1:45967-506934 GCA_035222895.1 Strongylocentrotus droebachiensis
TAGTCGTTATTTTCCCACTTGAGGACATTTTCAAGCACCACCTTTTTAGGGAACTTCTAAATTAGTATTATCTTTCAAATGCAGTTGGAATTTAACTTTTTCATTTTGTTGGCCTGCAAATGGGACATAGTACCTTTAAATTATTAGAGAAAGCAGACGATTCGTTGTACCGTTATGACTTTTAATCCTCTTCTAAATTCAGTTTTACCCCTCCCGCGCGAAGCGCGGGAGCTTTTACGTTTCATTAAATCATTAGAGAAAGAAGATGTTTCGTTGTACCGTTCTCGACTCTTAATCCTTGTCTGAATTCAGTTCTACCCCCCCCCCCCCCCTCCTGCGCGAAGCGCGGAAGCTTTGGCGTTTTTTTTTTTAATTATTAGAGAAAGAAGACGATTCGTTGTTCCGTTTTCGACTCATAATCCTTAATTTCAAAAATGTTCTTTGTCTACTCCCTTTTCTTCCTACGTCCTCTTCCTTTTCACTCCTCTCTTTTTTTTTGCCGGCGTTTTTTGGGGACCACCCCCACCGCCCCCTGGCTACTCGCCTGCGGTCAGATGAACATTATGTTGATACCTTGTCCGCCCCCGGAAGCCTAGGGGTTTAAGGCAATAACTTACGGTCAGATTAGCATTCAGGGGTCCGCCTTAGGGCCCTAGGCGGGGTCCAGGGGGCAGAGCCCCGGAAGTTCAAGGGTTTTAGGCATTTAATTACGGTCAGATGAGCATTATTTTGATACCTAATTGTGACACTGGCAGGTCACTAAATGGCATGGGGTTCAGGGGGGCGGAGCCCCCGGAAGCTCAAGGGTTTTAGGCACTCAAGTACGGTCAGATGAATTTCAATGGGCCCGCCTTAGGGCTCTTGGTTGGGTCCAGGGGGCAGAGCCCCCGGAAGCTCAGGGGTTTTAGGCGTTTAATTACGGTCAGATGAGCATTTTTTTTATACCTTATTATTTTATGACACTATCAGGACACTATTTGGCGTGGGGTCCAGGGGATAGGGCCCCCAGAAATCAGGGGTTTAGGCAATAAATTACCGTCAGATGAGCATATTTTGATACCTCATTATAATGTGACACTGGCAGTCAACTATTTTTCCTTTTTTGCTCTCTTTCTTTCTATTTTTCTTTAATATACTTTTTTCAAAAAAAGTGGGGGGGGGGGGGGCTCGAGGATCCCGATCCCTGCCGTTCCTCGGGCCATGACATGTAGGCATCTCAAGAAGCATTTTCTTGCCTGGCTGTAATTTTAGGAATTTTCATTTTCCAACAAACACATACAAGAGTATAATTTACTTAAAAGTGAGAAAAAATCTCGGAAAATTATGTCATTTCAGCATCATTTGTAAACCACCGTTATGGAATTAGAAATAAACCACGTTTGCCCAAAAGCCCCCCCCCCCCTCCCTCAGTACGCCAGTGCCCCACCCCCCCCCCCCCGATCTACACATTGTTGGCGGGAAAATTGCAACTGATATCCCTTACCTTTCTTCATTCTCTTTTTTTTCCTTTCCTTCCTTTTCTCTCCTCTTTCCCTTTCCTTCCCTTCCTTCTCTCTCTTTTATGTTTGCTGGGGGGGGGGGGGGGCCCAATCCCGCTCCACACATTGTTAGCGGGATTAATCGCAACTGATCTCCCCTTCTGTTCTCGCTTTTCTTTCCTTTTTCCTCTTTTTTGTTCCCTTTTAGCTCTCCTCTTTTCCTTCTTTCTCTCTTTTTTTTTATAGCGGGGACGGGGGGGGGGGGTGGAGTCAAGGGCCTTTTGCCCTCTCCCCCTACCCATAACTTGTTGGTGGGAAAATTGCAACTAATATCCCCCTTCTTTTATTTTTTCCTTTCCTTTATCTCCTCTTTTCCTTTTCCTTTCCTTCCTTCTCTTTTATTTTTTGATTGGCGGGGGGGGGGGGGGAGCAACAGCATGGGAGGCAAGTCCTTTTTGCCCCCCCCCCCGATCTCCACTTCCCTCTTTTCTTTTCTTCTTCCTTTTCTTTTTTCCCTTTCTGTCCTCTTTCCCTTCTCTCTCTCTCCTTTTTTTTCGGGGGGGGGGGGGCAAGGCCCTCTCGCCCCCCCCCCCCCCCTGGATCCGCGCCTGAAACATACGACCATTTGGTACAATAGTCTGAAAATCCGACTATTACTTACTGGCTGTATAGCTCTTCGATTCGACAAACTAATAGTCGTTATTTTCTTACTTTTAGACATTTTCAAGCCCCCCCCCCCCCCTTTTTTTTTAGGGAGGTTCTAAATTAGCATTTACTTTCAAATGCCGTTGGAATTTAACCTTTTCATTTGTTTGGCCTGCAAATGGGACATAGTACCTTTAAATGCAGGATTTAATATTACATCCTCCCTCACGTTTGGTGATAAAAAGGATACAGGGTTAGATTTCACTCAAGACCTATGTATCTCTAATACATGTAACATGTACACAATCAACCCAAAACACTATTTTACAAGTGAGGTGGGCCCATTAGTTTATCCAATACGATCTTTATACACATATTTCAATACGGTATTAGTCAGGCAATGATTTAGTGAAACGTCAAACGATGTCCAGATTCTGTCATTTGGTGTATTCATTTCCTTTTGCAAATTGACTTGGTTAGTCGAGTTTAAATGTAAATCCCACACCTGTGACATTAATCATCACCAAAGGAAATTTTCATGTCAATTCTCAATTTTATTTTTCTTCATAACAATTGAAACATTGCACTTATTTACACATAGTTATTGGCTAGAAATATCATCAAAATACATACTAAAATATGAAATTACTACCGCATTAAATCACTGCATGTGAGTTTATCAGCTGTGTTGGTACGCACCGAGCGTTTTCCCAAGCACTGCTTCATAGGATGCGTTGATTAACAAGGTAGAAATCTCAGTTCAATCTTTCAGGCATGTATTGGTTGATTAAATAGGGTGAACATTTTTAAAGGAGCAAAAGTCTGCTCACTAATGCAAATATATATGAAAACCCCATTAAATCAAATAAAACCTGGTCATTTTCAATAGAGATCGTTAGTAAAGTGAAGAACTTTTCATTCTCCTACGTTTTAAAATATTTGTTGTTATACATGTACATGTTGTTTGGTGGAGAATACCTATAAATTCCACCAAGAGTAAATGTTATTTGTGGTTACTATGTTTGGAAAGATATTTATATAATATGCAAAATAACATGTGAAATAAGTATGATGTATGAAGATGTGTGTGCTTGAAAGAATGTGGATGGCATAAAATGTGATGTGACAATTATTTCTGTTTTATAACTCTCCTATATTGTTAACCTAGTCATTATAAAACTAGATGGAACTTCGACTGTATGCAGTCGAAAATGATGCCTCCGCCATAGAGCGATTTCACAAACCACAAAATTCATCGGCTCAGCGAGATACATACGGTACATGTACTGCGTTTGATGGTAATCTGTCCATTGGTTCTAATGATGTGATCACAAGCTATTTATGCATACATAACGAGCCCTGTGACCTCGTGACCCCAAAATCTGATCAATTCATTGGCTCTGCAAGATACATACATGACTTAAGTTTGGCAGGAATCCATCAATCGGTTCCTCAGATAACACGATCACAAGCTATTTTTGCATACATAATGAGCACTGTGACCTATGACCCCAAAATCTAATAAATTCATTAGCTCTGCAAGATACATACATGACTGCACAGCTTGGATCGTCGGCATAGTAGACAGGGGTTCACGCATTCGCATATATCATTGAGAAGCCTCGTGTTATTGCCGTCACCACCAAGACGACATACGGACAACTCGAAAACATAATACCTCTGACTACTTCGTAACGGAGGCATAAAAAGCCATGGGTATGACTATGATGTATGATGCAAACCTTAATAGTATTGTGTTATGAGAAGGTAGAGCAAATGGTATGAACAAAGTAGCACAGTAAAACCAGACACACACATTCACAAAGATATTGACAGCAATACATGAAGTTTTTATTGAACTGTAATGCTGAATGATCTGCAATGCAATGAAAAGTGTAAGCTGGACATTTTGCAATGATTTCTGGAAAATGAAACAGATTTTCAAAAAAGTAAAAAGGAAAAAAATACAAAAACATAATAAGGAGGGAAAGATAGGAACCTAATCTGCATCACATCACCAGGCTCGGCACAAGCTCGAGAAAGAGATCCACCACATCGCCCCACCCGAGAAATCCATCCCGGTTGGTTTACGGATGCAGCTTCATATAGAGCTAGGCCAAGCAGCGGTGTAATGTGATGGAGACCCAAAAGCTTTCCAATAAGAGCATGCATGCAATTGTACTCCAGTGTTTGCTCAATACCCGGACCAATTAGCATGCAGGCCAGCTTGAGGGGGAACAACTATCCACTCCATTCAATAAGTTCAACAAAAATCTTTAAGACACAAAGAGCTAAAAATGCATTGGATATAATCACTATGCACTCAACTCGAGGGAAAGGAAATGAGTTTACGGTTGTGTCTGCAATTCTGCATAACAGCAACTAGATTATACGAAACAAGAATTGTAAAGGACAGTTAAGAAGCAATTATAACATATTTTGTTCATTGGAATGTTTTGCCAAATGATAAAGATGTTATTTTGACCCCCTAATGGACATCAAATGGCAATTAGAAGTTCACTACATGCAATATGAATATACGTACATGTGATTAGATATATGATTTTTGCCTAAATGTATTCAGCTTAAAATGACAGTTATCTGCATGATATTTCAATAAAGACTAGATCATCTTTTCATCTTTTTCTTCATTATGATCATTCCTGTAGTTTCACTTTTCATCACTTTCCCAGAAAAATAACTCGGTTGATTTTTGGCTCAGATCTGACTGGTATGCCATATTTTTGTACAGGCCTTATCAATCAGGATCTCATGAGGTTCCATTAATTAATGTTAAAAGATGTTCACCTGAACTTGAACTTAACTACTGTAACGTCACAACATGTGTGGTGTCAATGTTAATGACAGAAATTAGAATGATAGATATTTGAAAATTGTTTAGCGGCATCGACAAGAACTTTAACAGTGCAAATTGTACAGTATATTGAAAATGAGGTGATGAGTAAACAAGCTATTTTAAGATTTCTGAAGAATTTCTCATTAAACTAAATGATGTTATAAGTGCAAGGGTGACTTACATTATTTTCCGATTGCTTACTCAAATTATTAACTCACCTCAAGAGTAGACATAGTCAGAATTACAGAATTCATAATTTCATTCGCCAGGAAACTCAAAACATTTATACCTCATATTTTTAAGGATTAACAACCATGAGGATTGATTGATCTATGGGATGCCTCCTGGTCAATTGAATAATGCAGGAGCCATTTCTCAACATAATTATATATCATCTTGGATTCCGCCACTGAAGCCTCAGAAGAACCCGATTAAAAATATGCACCAGCACATGGTCACTGTTCATTGATGTTAAATATCAGTGTTCAAATCACAAAAGAATGGAATTGGTCGTGTTTAGGGCCTAGTCGTGTTGCACATTCTTCTGTGTAAACTTTTCCTCTCAATGTCCTAATTCATCTTGGTGGTGACGGCTATAACACGAGGCTTCTCGATGATTTGCGCGGTGCGTGAACCCCTGTCTACTATGCCAATGATCCAAGCTGTGTGGCCAGTGCTCTTCTCCATCTCACGACAGAATGCAGCAGCCTGCTCACGGGGGAAAGCGATCAGCAAACCACCTGCAATAGTACCAAAAGAAAAACAGTGAGAATTGCATCTCATATGATACGGAATAGTGAGAAATAAGAATATGGTGTTGCACAAACTCCAACTTTATTCCTTCTCAATATTGTGTAAATGAAATCTGACAAATATTTCACAATGTACTAAAGTGAAAGTAAAATGGTGTTAAGGGCAATTTGCCCCCCCCCCCCCAACTACATAAAGCCCTTTTAAAATTACAATGTTTGACCAATAGCATAATGCAGAAAATGAATTAACTCCGAAGTTTACAACAGTAAAGTTTGGCAAATTAAAAAATAAGCATTTTGACTTCTGAGAGCGATAAAGGAATGGACTCTAATTACATTTGTTCGTTAAAATGCAAATTAGATATAAAAGCATTCCTCTCACTAAATGCACTAAGTCAAAAAAGAGCATTTAAAGAGAAGGTTGAGTTCTGGGAAGAGGTGACAAATAATTTGTGAGGGTTATCTTTGTTATTGTGCAAATGTGGAAGAACATCAGAAATCAAATGTTTCCTGAAGAGCATGGTTCTTCAAATGCATAAATATTCTGAATATAGCATGTAACAGAATAAACATCAGGACAGATTTTTATGCCACATGTTCGTGTAGTCCCATATACATATTTCTGTGTACAGAGCTTGTAACTTTACCAGGACTGTGCCAAATTTCTTATTAATTTGATGATTTCAGAACCTTGCAGTACACACCAATACTTGTATGCTAAATGATCAACCTTTTCTGATGGATTCCACACCCTTTCTTTCACAATGCAATCGCATGACCAGAACTCGACTTTATCTTTAAAGTTCCAGGGTGATATCTTGAATAATAGGGATATACTATCTATTAAACCAAAGTTACGGTATAAATCAACCTACCTGATGTTTCAGCAGAGTAGCCCTGAAGCAGCTGGAACTGATTTCCGCAGGTTTTGGCGACGTTCTGCATGTTGGCGATGACGGGCAGGTTGTGGATGACAAAGCGTACCTCGTTCTTCTGATTCTCCACCAGGTTTTTGGCATGGCCTAGGATTCCAAAACCAGTCACGTCGGTCGATCCATGGGCATTGAATTTCCTCATCAGTGAGGCAGCTAAAGGTAAGGAGAGAGAAGTAGATGTGATATCAATTGCAGTGTTGGCTGTATCAAAACTTAAAGCAAATTGCAAAAGACATCTCCCAAAATGTTGGTGTACAAAATCACAAATACATCACTGCATTCATTCTTAATTAAGCCATTCAATCAACAGCAACAAATAGCCAAATGATTGTTGCCACAGAAGCTCAAGGTGTAAAATATTCAATTTGTCAATATCTTCCATGTAGGTACCCTTTCAGGACATGTGCACATGCTTTACTAACAATTAGCAATGGACAGAAAAAAGAAAGAAAACCTCCTATGATTTCAATCACTTGCTTCAAAGAATGAGAGTAGAGAAAATATTAACTGACCCCCCCCCCCAAAAAAAAGGGAAACTAATTATAATACAATATAATAGAGGGTGATGTCAGAGTAGGAAAAACATAATTTTTCCTAATCTCTCTAGCGTTATGATTCCCTCTATGCTATCCTTCTTACCGGTTCTGTTGAGAAGTGACATGTTGTACATGGCCTCTTGGTAAGCCCTCTCCACCTCCTCTGGTGATACCACCGACTGGATCTTCTTCCATTTCTCCGGCTGGTCTAACCACTGGTGGGCATTGACGGCTATCTGGGTACCTAGAGGCTTGGTCAACACCAGGACATCACCAACCACAGCATTGTTGGGGCTATTAAAATGAGGAAATTAAAGATGTGAAAGTGATCAACCTACAGTTCTTGTTTGATTTGGGTGGTCAGTTTCAAGTGGAAAGGCTGAGTTATGTTGTACAGAGGAATTGGTGAATATCAATATGTTTTGGAATCATTAAAATGACAAAAAGTTTACTCAGTCTTGCTGAAAATCACATGTACTGCACACAGATATAGGTATATGTGACTGCAAATATGTGGCATGAAAGTTGATCAAAATATTTCAGCTACTTCTTGTCACATTTCAAATATGAGGGCATTTGAAAACCAATCCAATATTTCTCTATCATATTCCTTGAAAATGACATTCTCTTAAATCTATACAAAAAAGTTGCAGACTGTACAATTAAAGCTTACATATTGCATTGGAAGAAATCATGACATTTCTGGGAAGGTGGGGGAGGGTAGGAGGACCCTCTGTTCTTTATTGACCATGTGAAGAAAGGTTAATTTCATGTGCTTTCTATAAAAATGGGTCTTTTGGTTGGAACCCTAATTCTATCACTACCTACAAATTGCCATTACCTCACAATATCTGTTGGTAGACATACGCATGTAGCTACACCACCAACAAGACACCACGGGTTGATAACTGTCTGGCCACCAGTCACAGATGTCTCCGCTTCTGCGGCTTTGTCCTAGATTAAAAGATAAGATAACAATAATTTTCCTGATTGAAACTCTCTAGATGTCCCATTAAGGCGCATTTTACTAAATCAAACTTGATGCTAGGTTTAGGCTTTTGTTTAGAATCAGCTTTAGGAAGTTTGTCCGAGGTCTAGCTTTTCCTTTAAGACCTATAGTGGGGTTTACCTGAAAGTGGTTGAATTATACAGATAAATACGAAGCATGATTTTAATCAATTATCATGTTGATTGCTAGGAAATATGTCTATGGACTGTCATATTGCTTGATCAACAAGAGGTACGTTTCACAGGCAAAAGGAACTGTACGTGTAAGCATAAATCGAACCAATCAGTACCTTGTATGTTCTAGAAATCAACTGAGTTGGGCAAAGCATGAGGCAATTTACAAACAAAAAAATTTTAATATTTATTTTGTACCTGGAAAAACTTTGGATTGACTTGACACCATTATCTAATTTTCTTCATACCTTCCCTCAATACCATCAACTTAGTAGAATTCTTTTCATAATAGTATAGGCTTCGTTAAAATACATATCTATAAAAAGTCCAGGAGTCAATCAGTGATAAAAAGTGGTCACAGTCATATTGAAGTTTTGATTAAAACTTGAGATCTCTCATACCTTGAAGCCTCTCATAATGAGGGGCATGATGGCATCTCGTTCCTTATCGGTGAAAGCCTTGGGTACTCCCAGCAACATAAGCATGTTGTCACATTCTGTCACTCCCATTGCATACAAATCACTTAAAACATTAGCACAGGCAATTTGGCCCTATTGTCATAGGGAAGAAAGAAGACAACAATGATGGGTGAATTAGTGATAATTATGCAAATGAACAGTTCTTTTTGGACTAGCTATTGCCTATACTATAGAACAAGTAACATTTCAACATAGTGAATTTATCAATGTATTCATTTAGTTGCTTGCAGTTTTTCATATTTTATTTAAACAAAATTCTTCTTCTTTTTCTTTAACCAGAGATTTTTTTTTGTAAAGCTTTCAAGAGATAAGTTTTTCATATGTTCATATTACTGTACAGTTTTCACCAGTAAATAATGTTGGGTCTCTAACATCGCCCATCAACCTGCATATCCTTTTGAAAGTCAATAGTGCATTCAAACAGTCAATACATTTGTGGTCCCATTAATCTCTAAATTCTGTCCCAAATGAGTGACTAATTAAAATACAAAAAAAAACCAGAGTGTCCAGAGACTTACTTGCATGTAGGGGTCATCAACAAGAGGAAAGAAGAAATCTGTAGTTTGTACAAGGCACAGACCGCCATGACGTAGGGGTGTCACACTGCAGTCCATACCAATACCTGTATGAGACATCAAAACAGGTGTGAATGTAACAATTAGCACAAAATGTTCAAAGCAAATATTTAACTATCAACCATTACAAAATTGTTAGTAAATGTATTTTTATTTAGACTTTCAGTGAACAAAAAAAAATTATATTAAAACATTTCTGACCATTTCTTTCTTTTCTGACCATACTCCTGGGTCAAAGTTTGGTCATCTTACTATTTGTTCAAAAGGATTCTTGTTGAACACATGTATATATGAGATTAATGAAAATACATACAATTCTTTGCTTTCCTTTTTTAATCACTTGATTATTTTTTCTTCAAATTTGTAAATGTCTGTGACCGTCTTTCTTAAGACAGAAAGTGGAAGAAGAGATTCTCAATCTCAGTTCATATAAATGGCAGTCTACTTCAAGTTCTATAGTCAGTATTTGAATTAATTATGCTCTTTGTTTCAATGTGTCACATTAAAATAAAAATAAATTTTTTAACTACAAATCAAAAAGAAAAAAAGAAGGGAAACAATAGAGATATACAAAAACAAAAACAAAACAAAACAAAAGAGTCCGGAGTCCGGACTCCGGCTCAGAGACCTAGATCTAGAAGTAAAACTTGATCCAGTCAAATATTTACAGAAAATATTCTGATTTCATCAATAATCAGTGATACAATTCATACAAAGTAACAATCAAAGGAATATTATTTTTCATTAGAAAGGAGCAAACCCATCAAAGACCTCAGCTCATTACAACCCAGGCCAGACCAGGGTCATCCCTCATGCTGCTTCATGCATATTCATAATATGTAAATTAGCCCACAGCATCCCACGCCAATCTTTGTCACATCTCAGGCTCATTTGACACATCACTGTATGATTTTTCTGCAGAATTTAAGAATTACAACCCTTCTTCTAACATGCTGAAACAATTTACTTCATGCATATCATACTGATAGATTATGCTATTTCAATAATTATGAGAATATCGATATTTTAATGACAAAACTGCTCTTCTCTTGACAAGAATGAAAAGAATGGTAATGCACCACTGCCACACGACAGCAGTTGAACTGTGCAACTATGTGAACATGTATCACTTCATACACACCCGTCTAGGAAGATACTTACCGAATTTGGGGACACCGGACTGGACTTGCATGTATTCTGCATTATCTCCTTGTCCCTGTTCCCCTTCATTCGGTTCGAGTCCCTTCAGGAGGTTGAGCAGAGCCTCCCGAGGGACCTTGCACCCTCATCCTTTCAACTCGGTGTAACGCGTCAGACGGAAATCTTTGTGCAATTCGTGGGCTTCAGGATCGAAGCGACGAACAACCTGCTGTTGTTGCTGGACTACAACCGGTTCTGTCACTTCAAATTGCGGCTGTTGTTGCACAAGAATTGCCTGGTTATGTTGTTGCTGGACAACATCTTGTGGCAGTCCTGCCATCTTGAAATGTCGTGGTTTTTCGACAAATTTCCTATCGAAATCTTCGTCCGCAAGGAGTCCCAATTTTCAAGTCCCTGGCAATGAGATCGTACCACGAGCTGTCCGCGTGGTTATTGTTTACCCACAATGCAGTACATTTTCAGGCTCTCCCAAGTCAGGTGTAACTTGAATGTTACTTATTTGTTATTTAAAAAGATTTATATTCATATTTTTACAAAAATTCCAATGTAAGGAATGAAAAATAAAATTTGGAATCCAATGTGTGTCAGAATATTTCCATTCACGCAGAAAATTGGTGCCACTAGATTTGTGAGGAAACGTTTAAAGCTGATAATTATTGAAAAGTTAGGCAGGTAATCAATTTTATACATTTGGTTAGGCGGTACTGTTGATCGACGCATGGGATTGGTTGGTGATGATATTACCTGTCACATGTGGCGCGAAAACTAATAACTAACTTCGGATGATTAAGCCATGCACTGCGTATCATAAACATTTAGGACTGCATGTTTTTGTTTTGATATGATTCCGGAAATGATTATAAAAAATATAAAAAAATAACAATATTGTGTTAATAAAGATAATGTTGATGATGCTAGCTATAATAAGAATAATAATGTTGGTGATGATAATAATAATAATAATATTATGCCTTGTTTACCCCCTTACCCAGGGTTGCCGCACGCAGTACTGGGAGGGGCCGGGGGGGGGGGGGGATAATGAGATTTGGTTTGGACGGGGGTGTGCCGCTCAAGCCTCGAAACCCCTACTCCTATTAAGGGTCATTTTGGAGCATTTTTCTCGAAAAAAGACCCATTTTCCACAACAATTGTCGGGTGTTTTTTCGGGTGAGAACACCCGAAAAATTTGCGAAATATTAAAAAAAAAACGTATGTCCTAATATGTGGGTACCCCCCGGGATATTTGGTCCTCAAATTTGGCCAGATAAAGGATCTACGGTGTCCACAGCAGTTATAAATAATGTACGCTTCCGTAAGGGAAAGGGTGGGGGCGCGGGGCCACGACTTACACGCAGTTATAAAGCAAAAGGGGGCACTTTTTCTATCGGAAAATTGGGGGGGGGGCACCGTGCCCCACTTTTCAGGCACCATTAAGTGCTCCTTTTTACATAGGAAAAGTGCCCCCTTATACTTCATATAAGTGCCCCTATTCAAATCTGAGAGGTGTTCATTTTTACTTTAATAAGTGGCTTTTTCTTAATAAGCAGGCGCGGATCCAGGATTTCTTATAGGGGGGGGGGGGGGCCAAATTTGAAATCAATTAGAAATTTAGTGTGCTGAAATTTGAAAATCGTGCCGGCCAATATTTCGCTCAGTGGGGGGGGGGGGGGGCATCTCTGAAAAAAAGTAAAATTAATGTTTTTTTACACGTTTTTTCCCCAGGAGGGGAGGGGGGACCCCCCGGGCTCTCCCCCTGGATCCGCCACTGGTAATAATTGCCCCTATTGATTCACAGGTGAGTGCCCTTTTACAGGTACAATCAGTGCCGCGTTACCAAGATTTCATAAGTGCTCCTCTTTTCAAATCTGAGAGGTGCTCATTTTACTTTAACAAGTGCCCTTTTCTTTTGTTTGCCCTCTTTTCATTCTTGTGATGGGAGTCCTATCTCACCTTCGATAAGTCCCCCTATTTATTGACACCTGCCCCACTTTTTCTTCTAATGAGTGCCCTTTTTCCTTCTGATAATTGCCCCTTTTCTTAAGTTTAATAAGAGCAACTTCCCCCTTTTTATAAACGCCCCTTCCGACACATTATGATAGATGCCTCTATTTAAATATCAGAGGTTTCCCTTTTCCTTAGATAATTGCCCATTTTCGTTTGTAATAAGTGCCCCTTTCAATTCTCACATGTGCCCCTATTCATCTCAGGTGAGTGCCACTTTTCAGGTACAAGTGCCGTTTACCATGATCTGTGAGTGCCCCTTCATCTCTTATAAGTGCATTTTTTTAATCCGGAGAGGTGTCCCTTATAATTTGAAAAGTCCCTTTTTTTCCTCCGTATGTACTCTTTTCATTTTTATAAGTGCCCCTTTTCATCTCTGATGAGAGTCTTTTTGCATCTGATAATTGCCCCTTTATGATTGTATAGTAAGTGCCCTTATTCGGCTCTGCATGGTGAGTGCCCCTCATTATATCTGTTCCCCCTTGTGTCCCTTTTTATCTGTCCCATAAAGGGTACTCCTAATTCAAAGAGACTAAGAAAAACTTTTCTCAATTTCACCTGAGATCGAGCTCGCTCGCTACGCTTGCTCACAAATAAATATTCAGACCATCACACCCAACTATCTTGTACCATGTAAATAATGAAACAAACATTGAAGTCATCCCTGACAATGTAATCCCAATGTAGGGGTATTTACCACATTGAATGTCTAAAAAGCGTATATTTTCGCGTTGTAGGTGCCCCTTTCCCAAAGAAAGTGCCCTTATTTTTGCCCCCCCCCCCGCCCCCCCCCCCCCCCCACTTTGAAAGACGAGCCCACCATCCCTGCCTGCATAGTCACCCCGATAATCTTTGCAAGACATATCTCAAAATGTGAAAGGGCCTGCCAATTAGGAGTCAGTGTGCCGCCATATTCCGCTTTTTTTCTGTGTTGATTAATATCATTGTCATCACCATAATATAACATACATAGGAAAGTACAGAGATATGTTATGTTACCACACGAGAAAATGTCTGTATAGTCTGGCCTTGAGTAGCTGTGAATATTGCCAATTTATATACCAATGATGTGACAAGAAATTTAAAGGTCATATTATTTGAATATAGTTTCCATTAATGTTATCAATCTAGGGACCTGAGAAATGTTCTATGTCAGCTGAAAATACGTCATGTGCAGGATGCACAAAATTTCAATGTCGTATGTTTCTTCACGGGAACATACTATGTGCAATTTGCACACTATAATGCTCCCGTCCAAACGCAGAACCACACCCCGTGACGTCATTTCTTACCCAAAACGATACGCCTATAAAATCAATATCCCAGAATCCATCTGATAGCCTATCCAGCTCCATACTTCCGGTTGGAGACTGCTCAGCAAAAATTTGTTTGCCTGTTGAGTCAATTTTACCCATTTAAAAAAGCATCAGGTCCCATTATACGGTAAGATTAGAATATCATATTTTGTATGAAGAAACTAAGATTTACGTCGAAATTGTATATCTGAAATTCATACCATAGGTCTAACGTTAGATCCTTAATAATTTTGTTGCTCAAATTTGGTGTCTTGTCTACAGTCCCACATTATGACTTTTGTGTGTTAACTTGATTGATTATAATATTGCAGACATCGTCTTCTATTTATAATTCTATAAGTTCTAATTCTTCGCTATAAGTAGTATAAGTACAGGCAATCGTCACCTCGGCTGGGGGGTTTTTGTGGACCAGTGGATCTGAGATTAAGCTATTAAAAAAGGAAAAGGAAGAAGGGAGAGAGAAATAACAAAAAACATGAAAAATGAAAATCTCCTGCTTCGCGCTCGTACGAAAATCTGAATGGCCTTGCTGCGGTGGGTCGGCAATAATCGGCCCAAAACTTGGATATGGGAGAGTGGAAGGATATATCTTTTTTATAATGTTATCTGGTCTTACCCTTAACCATCCTATGTTTAATCTATGTAGAAATAACATGCAAGTACGATAAGAGAAACATCGGGCCCATTACTGATGCAACTTTTGAAATATTAGCCTAGAAATGACCACCAAACGGAAAAAAATGACATTTTTTCCCGACAAATCTTCATAAAATCTGAGTTATAAACAAGTCACATCTAGGTACACTAATAATACAAATACGATTTTCTGAAAATTAAGGTATGATTTATTAAGTTTCTTTCAAGTATATTTCTGCGCATTGCAGCGCCAATATTCTACACTGCTTCAAAATCACCCTTGAAATTTTTTTTTGCAACGAATTTTTTACGAGGTCCGCGAGTGTTCCCCGTTCCTTGCGTGTTGAAAGTTTGGTAATACATAGTTTCGATTGACTCGCGCACGAAAAAATGGTCGAAAACAAAATGTCAAATGAAGAAATAAACAAGCTTTTGTATGATGTTTGAAGGTTTGCATGGTGGTATGAATAATCACGGAAGAGGTTTTTACAGATGGTGTACCGTAAACCTCTTCCGTGATTAAGCTTTTGTATAGTTATAAGAGTTCTACTGAGGTTTCTTTGTCGATTTAATTTATTATATAGTCTCAATTAGAATTCAGAATTATCTCACTGAAAAGTTAAGAAACCGACGATGTTCTCGATCGTAGTTATTTTCATTTTGCCAGCAACCGATCTAGCGTTGTTTGGGCAAAAAGCTAGGCCGCTGCCTACCCACCGCGAACCTTTCCGAGTCCCGCTAAAATGGCGCTCTGCGGAGCTCCGCGGCTGCGTTGGTATCGCTGCAAACTCTCAGCCGGCTAGCTCCCCACGGCGAGAGTGTGTGTATGAGGTATGATTTTGGATTCGAGAACGCACGTAATGCAACCGTGCGCGTCATTTTCAGCTGTCGAATGTATACGACCAATTTTACATGTACGTTTTTAGTACAGATACTTGGTCAGTTTTCTTCTTATATCTTTGGTTTTACAACATTTAAAAATATAATTTCTTCAAATTTGCTCCTGACTCGGTTCAGACTAATTGTATGATGTGTTTTCAAGTCACTTTTTTTAATATATTTTTTTGCATGAATTTGCCTAACTATGGTATCAATTTTTAGTGAAATCAGTTGAATTTTGTACAGTCAGTAGGGGCGCTGGTCCGAGAATGAGGATCTTCCTCATAAACGAGGATATCCCCATAAACGCGGACAAAATGCGTCCTCATAAACAAGGATCGTCTGTATTTTTGCGGACATTTTTTTTCATAGGCGCTCTGCGGATTTCGGGTTACCAAACCGCCCGCTGGCAATGCCAAATTTGGATTACCCAGGGGGAAATAACCCTAGTTGACCGTCTACTTTCATGGGTTGTCCGTCTACCCAAGGATTTATTGCTCATAATGTGAAGGTCTCTGTACAAAGTCAATGTAAAATGCATCAAGAAAATCATCCCGGAATCTGTTTTTTGCATCGCCAATGTGCTGATAAAAAATATGGAACATCTGCTTTTTTGCAGACGATCCTTGTTTTTGAGGATGCATTGGTCCGCGTTTACAAAGACGATCTTCGTTTATGAAGACGATCCTTATTCTCGGACCAGCGCCCCTACTGACAGTGGTGCTTGAAATGTTGAGAATCAATAGCACAGCTTTTAATACACAGCCAGGATAGTAGTGCACCTATATGCACTTGATAATCCCAGTACGTTTCTGGCAATTTCGTCATTCCTAATGTAAGATCTTTAGTTGTAGGTCAAATCAGACATGCCTGCAATGAGTCAATGACGTCAAATGCGTCATCAAGGCCATGTGACCGTATTACCTTTTTTCGAGGGGTGTAGCCCAGCAAGCGTGAGAACTGAAAACAAGATGGTTATTATCATTTTGTGGTCAATTTAGAGATTTTCTGAAAAATCAGAGGCTGGAATATTAATATAAGTAGAGGTGTATTCATGTTTTGAAAGGCTATGTTAGTTGGGTTAGAGTGGCCCCTTAAATAGTGGAGTGAGATTGTTTAGTGATTCTAGGTATGAGGATGCAATATTATTCTTGGAAATCACTTTACAATCTCACTTCATTATTACAATCCTTACTCAGAGCCAAAAATATGTGTGGGTTCCTTATGTAAGTGGGACACCAAAAATGTCACAAAGTGGGTTCCTAATTAATGGAATTACCCAGATAAAAATTCACCCTAGCACCAAAAGAAGGGCCATATATTTCCTATTATATGACACCAAAATCTGCCTACAGGATCTTGTAGTTGTCTTGTGAAAAAATTGTGTCAATGTGCCGATTTAGCATGAAAATAGCTGACACCCAACCTTCAGGCAACCTACTATTGTCCATGTAATAACTTCATGCCTCTTTTTTTTTTTTGCAGGTTGCCGCTGTTGTCAGAAAATATCCTATCACCATGTTTCAGACCAGATCAGAATATGACAGGTATGTTAATAGACAATTACAACAATATTAAGAGCCATAGTTGTTATCAGAGTTCCAGCTTTTTGTTCATTTGCTTGTGCTGCAGGTCGGATGATATAATGGGCATTTTTATAGGTCAACACTGTAATTTTCACAATCAAAACAGGGCTCCACACTAATTTTTTTAAAGGGTGTCTGGATTAAACTTTTTACAATCTTACAACCCTGTTCATGAGCCCTGTTAGATATGAGTTTGGTGATTTGTTTGAATCTAAAAGAAAAATCTTGGAACTTGTAACAGTACAAGAACATTATATTTTGCTCCACCCCTTCCAGACCCAGTATTCCTATCAATAATGCCATGTAACATGGTTTATAGAGTTTCTCTATCATTCAATATATGTCTCCGCCTTTAATTGAGGTAAACATATCGGTTTGTAGACAAGTTTCTAATATAGACATCGATGCACAATAAAAAAAATTATACTAGGCCAAATACATTAGAATATAACCCTGCTCATGCACAATCATGAAGTACAAATTATGAAGAAAAAAAATAATGCTTGAGAATCAAAGAAAGAGTAAATTATATTCAAATCTTGGTTGATATAATGTATGTACACCATGTACTATTGCACTGCTCTCATTTTCCTTCACATTTGTTTTCTTCTGCAGGGGAGTCAACACGTTTTCTCCAGAGGGACGTCTTTTCCAAGTTGAATATGCCATAGAAGCTATCAAGGTTTGTTATCAATGTGTGCTATCACTTGTATGTACTTATTACGGTTGCCTATAATTTTGGTAATAATACCCCCCCCCCCCCCCCCTAAAAAAAATGGAGAGATTTATCACTGAGTGTTGAAATTACATAAATTCAATTCAATTCAATAAAGGTTTTATTCACATGACATTATGGCAGCCGAAGCTGAATTGCAGGTCATTTACAAGGTATGATGGTTAAAATACAGCATTGTACATGTAAACATGAAATAAAATTAATGACATATAAAAAGATAAATATACTAGATACATTCATACGTATTATAGACAGCATCATTAAACATAAAAATATACAAAATGCATGAAGCTTACTTTTTTAAATAAGGAATAGAAGACTGATGAGCAATAATTGATATATTTAGGGTGAGATCATTTTTGCTGAACTGGATCACCAAACAATTTGTGTTAAGTTTTTAGAATGTTCAAGAGCAAAATAAAGAAAGAAAGAAAAGAAACAGAAATGTGTTCCAAAATGTTGCGGCGGCAGCTATTGAATACCCATGTAAAGTGCACTAGCCCACCTTTTTTTGTCAGAGCAACTATGTGCTATTTACATTAGTAATAAGTGAAGAATGTGTTTTTTCCTACTTTGCATTATTGCAACTTCTTACCAGTATGTTACAGGTACAATTATGACACTTACAGGGGTCCAAAGGAGAATGATTCCAGAAAATTCAGGATTAACCCAAATTTAGCAGTCATCCCATTGAAGGATGTAACATATTTTACAGGCACAAAACCTGTTCAGTCGACCTTTGACCTTGTCAAAACCTTGTGAGTTTGCCGACTGCACAGTCTACTAAACAATATAGGCTCTGTATGAAAGCTGCTCCTAACACAGTCAGAGACTGACAGAGTTCTGCACTGCTCAATGCTTTAGGAAAAAGAAAATGTGGTACAGTGTCAGCAGGCAGATGTAGCAGGCAGTGTAGCAGGCAGAACACATCCACCCCCCCCCCCAAAAAAAAAAAAAAATCCCTATACCGACCACTTAAAAAATGAAATTCAATACAAGACAAATTTCCTCTGTCCTTTGCAGCTTGGTTCTACAGCCATTGGGATCAGGACCAACGAGGGAATCGTTTTAGCAGTAGAGAAGAGAGTGACTTCACCTCTGATGGAAGCCACAAGTATTGAGAAGATTGTGGAGATTGACAGCCATATTGGATGTGCCATGAGTGGTCTTATAGCAGACTCTAGGACTATGATTGACAGGGCTAGAGTAGAAGCACAGGTAAGGACGGGTCCATGACACATGCTCCAAAGGCCATTGCTCCACTCAGTTCCCTACCCTTCAGCCTTTGAGCTATCACTGTACCTAACCATAACTTTAATCCTAAATCTAACCCTATCCCCAAACCTAACCCAAAACTGAAATAGTACCCTAACCCCAATCCTACTGGTACATCTTTTGAAAAAAATAAGACTTGGAGCAGATGTTGCCAAATCAAATGTCTGACCACCAAAAATATTATCAAACTGCTATTATGATACCAGGTTAACACTAGAGACTACAAGGCTATAAAGTAGGTCTCCTATGGATATATAAATGTGATAGGAAGCCCCATGCTGTTCACTATCAGTTGGACCCCATCCTATGTCTAAACCATAGTAACAAAGCACAAAGTTCAAAACTAATCCAATGTCCTTTGTTAGACTCAACTTAAGACCGAGTTTAATCAGTGTTGGAATGAAATTTAGTAGATGAGAGGCCATTATGCGTTACAACTGAATTAATTCACAAAAACATTGTTATTATGCAGTTTTTCAGTAATTGTATCATATTGTAAACATCACTGAACACTTTGTTAGATACAAGCAAATGTTAAGATTAGAAGTAACTCTGTAAGATCCAGTCTTATGTAAGTTGTCTGTTCTTGTGCTTATTAACATTCCTCTTTATTTAATCCTTTGATTTAACAGAGTCATTGGTTCACATACAATGAAAAGATGTCTGTAGAGAGTGTAACTCAAGCTGTATCAAACCTTGCTCTTCAGTTTGGTGATGATGAAGCAGGATCAGGTGCCATGGTAGGTAGCTTCAACTTTCTCAATTTCCTCATAAGATTTGTTATTGTTGTTGCATTTTATTAGCTGGATTATGTCCACCTTTTAGCTGCCACCTATTCCCATTTTGGAGGAACTTATCCAATTGTTTGGCCCTTTGAATCCTAGATCCCCCCTTTTTTAAATTGTCAAATATATGATTTTTGTTAAATACATGTATACCATTTAAGGAGGAATAGACTTGTAGATTTTTACTGGGAATTACTGATATGAAGTTAAATTTTAATGTCACATTTAAGAGTGAGTCACCTGATACATTTACAAGAGTCTTTCATGAAGATATCAGCTCTTGTGATTTGTTGTAGGTTTTCTGTGGAATACTGAGATGGTTCAAATGTGTAACCCTTTCATTATATTTTGGGATATTGGAAGGGGTTGCTATGGAGAGAGTAAATATTTGATATCAATGTTGGCACCTTATATAAGTCTTTTCTCTATCTCTTTCTCTCTCTCTCTCTCTTTCCCTCTACACAGAGTCGACCATTTGGAGTAGCCTTATTGTTTGCTGGTATTGATCAGAAGGGACCTGTTCTGTAAGTATCTATTCATTTCTTTTCTATTCATATTCTCCTAAATACCAATAAGAAACACATTCCAAAAGTCATGTTTATCCATTCATATAAATGTAGTTGTAGAGCTCTTAGAGTAATATGTTATGTGCTTGACTGTATTTTGTGCAGATATCACATGGATCCCTCCGGTACATTCCTTCAGTTTGATGCTAAAGCTATTGGATCAGGATCAGAAGGAGCTCAGTCACAATTACAAGAAGTTTTTCACAAGGTGAGGAATTGACCAGACATTCTCTCTGGCGACAATTGCTTGAGGCTTTGTTCATTAAAAATGTAGGGGTAGGGTTGTGATTGGGTTTTATGTTAAGGGTAAGGGTAAGTGTAAGGTACAATGTTTGGTCCAGGCTTGGGACCGTAGAGCAATTGTCAAAAGCACCTCAAATTAACATTGTCTATACCTAATTATTCTACACTATAAAACTATTTCTTTTTTGAAAATTTCTTGAGTGGTCTGAATTTGTGAAAGTTTTGTGTTGCAAAAATAGCTGTCTTTTTTAAGTGATAAAAGTTGCAGATTTATTTCTGGTGTTACAGCATCTAGGCTATACTGTACATTGTGCTTTTATTTTGCAAGGACTGAAAGTACCAAAAGGATAATGGTAGCAGGTTTTATGATATTATCATCAGAAGATCTTTTTTGGAATATTATGTTACTATTTTTGAAGGAATTTAACCTCGAATTACCAGCATGTTTACATATGGAGAGATTACTGAATAAAATGTGGGGTTCAAGAGATCAATACAAACAGTTGAATGGATTCAGAGTCACCCTGACCAAAACACATCAGAGTTACATGGAATTAAACCTGGTAGGCATATTGAAGACATAATAGTTTTCATTTTTAAGTGATTTGGTCAGGTTGAAAACTTGAACGTGCACATTTCTCCAAACAAGTTACTGAGTAGACAATTTCAGTCCAAGAAATAGTGTAAATGGCACATTTTTTTTGTAAACAATACTTCATTTTAAGCACACATTTTTTGGGGGCCACATAAAAGTTGATTACAGTCTTTTACGACTGAGCCAGTATGCAAGGCAGTGCATCCTAGTTTTTGTATACACATCTTGGTCCTGTGTTATCACTTTGATAATATGAAATTATGCATGGTAGAAAAAAATGTATCACAATCACAGGGCTTCATTTAACTACATACATTGTACTGAACCCATTTTGTAAAATGAAGTGTCTCATGATGAAATATGATCTTGTCTTACTTTTCACAGTCATTGACATTGAAAGAAGCATGCAAGGAATCACTAGTCGTACTCAAACAGGTCATGGAGGAAAAACTTAGCTCAACAAACGTAGAGGTGAGTGGAAACATTCAGAAGCAGTGGAAATATTCTAAAACCCCATTTAGACATGATGCGATAAACTACTTTAAAAACACCTGCAACAGCAGATAAAAGATGAATGACATAGAGTGAATTGTGGGTTCGAATCCAACCCAGGCTAATGACTGAAGCCTGCACTGTGTGTTAACGTGCCCCTCCCTTGATTCATAGACGAATGCTATGTTACAGTGGAAAACACCATGTCCCTCGGATAGGATGTTAAAAGGAGTCCCTGTGTAGAGGAGAGACACCACCTTTGGACATTAAGAACCCACTGCACTATTTGTATAAGAGTAGGGGGAACTCTGGTATAGTGGTCCACCTGCACACCCCCAATCAGTTATACTGGGAGGCGAGACTAGAGGGTTACAGTGATTCAGGTTTCCAAATTCCCTAATGATAATGATAATAATAATAACAAGTTGAAGACTTAATTTGAAATTATTATTAATGCCCATTATCATTGAAATTGATGTAAATATAGTTTGTTGATTTTGATCTGAAGTACTATAAACTTGCATGTTTTCGTCTTCCACTGTCATTGTTGGGATTCTCCAAACCGGCAAAAATAATCACACCATGGACTGTCACATTTAAGATAGTATATAGATATCATATCCACCATAAAGCGATTCCCCAGTGTGCCTGTGTACTTTTTAATGGTACATGACCCAGGTGGAGAAACCTGGTAGGATTTATTCCCTGATTGCACTGAGCGCAATTGGCGCCGGAGCTAAAGCTGGGGTAATGATATCTAAAAGTCCTTCGGATGCACATCATAGAAACGTTATTACATAATTGATAATAATTGGTATTCATCAAGTTGTATTCATTTTGTCTTTTTTAAACTTTCCCCTACAGGTGGCAACCATCACACCACAGAATAAGTTCCAGATGTTTTCAAAAGAAAACATTGAGGCAATCATAGCAGAGATGTAGGAAACACAGCTGATGTCTGTATTCTTCTGTTGCTTTTTGTATTTTGGGTCTCACAACTCCAACAGATTACTTAAAATGTTTGTTTTTTATCAGTTCCACTGTAAGCCAAGACTTACCCATCCATCATGTAGTGAAAGTAGTGACTGGGAAGAGGAGGTAGTACAGTGAAACCTGCCTCAGTGGCCACCTGTATAGAAAGACCACCTGTCTTTAAAGACACCATTCCTTGTCTTACTTGGGTGGTCTTAATATACAGGTTTGACTGTATAAATGTTCATAGCTACGTGCTTATCAGAAACTGGAGGGATTTGTTTTGTATCGACTTATTCTCAGATACGCTGTCCAACAACATGGCATCTTCAGAGCAATGCCGTCCTTACGTCAACTTTAGGGAAATTACCGACAATCTATCAATTAATGTTGTTCAGAAGCTTTCTGACTGTTTAATAAGTTTATTTTATTTTCTGTTTGCTAAGAGGTAGTAGAGATTGTATTAGTAAAATGCACAAAGTGTTCAGTTCACATTAACATTTTCATTGACAGTGTCATTCACTTTAATTTTCAAAGTATGATTGTGCTTTACATGCGGTATTACTATTTGGATTTAATTCAAATAATTCCAAAGGTACAACATTTATTGTATTCTTTGACTACAATGAGCTCATAAAATGAGACCAATAATCATATCTGATTGATACACGTCTGTAAAAACCTAATTACACACACACACCAATGGCTGAACAGGATCCTTCTGATTAGATTGTCTTGTGTGGTTAGGCAAAAGTATACATGGTTTAATGTACTTGCAAGTGCGGTTCTAATACATGTACCAAGCAAAGGGACTTCTACAAAAAGAACACCACACCAATCTTAAAGTCTCCCAGAGAGGGTTATCTAACAAGGGTATTATGTCAAACCATAATTAAATGTGTACATTTGCTTGGTACTTCCAAAGCACCTCCGTGTGATACTGCATGATCGTACATGTAGCTCACTTGATTGGACAGAGGGTAAAAATCTTTTTGAGCTTAAAAGCCTACGTAGACATATTTCAACATGTTGTGCACATGTCCATATCAAAGATATCTTCTTGAAACTCTGGGACCAGACAGGAAGCCTTTCTCAGTCATAGGTAATCTGTATGGAGTTGTGGTAATTAATTTTCCTGTACATATCATTTTCATACGGCAACATTCGTTTGTTAGATTTGGATTGTTAGTCTGTTCCATCATATGTAGACTGATTTATGTGTAACATTAAAATACTCATTAAATGGTAAACAAATTCAAGTTTGTGTGTTATGTTTTGTTGTCTTTTTGATGATGTTTTTAATATTGAGGATGTTAAAAGATATCAGAAATTTTAATGCTATTATAGAACTTAATCACTATAAATTCAACAATTCAATAATTGACTAATTTCTTTCATTATTTATACAGTGATCAGAATTTTCACTTATTACGAGCGTAGCTGTAAGCACCATGTATGTTAAACAGCACGCTGTTAAAATTCAACGGCCATGTAACTGCTGTAAGCTACAAAATAGCCATTCACCCATCAAATTTAGACTCTTGTGCAAACTGGTCATATCGGCTAAAACATGCCATATAATCTCAATACAACGGCTGACTAGCCCCATTGCAGAAGACAGGGCTCATAATACACGTAAAGGGTAACATTTTGAACATTTTAAAATTTCACTCTACTTTGCTGAATTCTCCACAAAGATAATGTGATTGTCAGGGAAAGCCATGCATGTCCCATCCAGTATCATTAAATATTGCCTTGTGTAGTGCTTAAGGCCATGTAAAATTGATTTCATGTTGATCGTCCCCGCCTGCTTCCTTTTTGGGGGCCGCCTCCTATTTTTTGTTATTTGTTATTTTTTTTGATTTTTTTTTTTTGATTTTTTTTTTTTTTGAAAGAAAAAAAACATGAAAAACACTGCTAAAATAGCTCTATTTCTGATTAAAAAAAAAAAAAAATGTCGGGGGCCATCTTGAAAAAAAATAGCCTCGACTGTCAGGGAAAATGTACCGAGCGGCCATTTTGAAATATCAAATATCAAATAACATGGTACACCCTCCTCCTCTTTTTCAAAAAATCCGGACGATCAACATGTAATCAATTTTACATGGCCTAAAGGTAATACAAAGTTTTGGTATGGGTTTGTGAATTTGTTTCAAATGAACAAATTGGAAGCATATGCGATCCTACAATATTCAGTGATCGTTGTCGTGGTTGAAATCGACTCTAAAGTTATGAAATTGTAAATAATAAACTCTTTATGTTCTATAGCTCCCTCTCAAGGTCAAGATATTAATTAAGCTATAAAACAATGTTTCTTGACTAAAATCAACCAATTAGCTATTCCCGTTTGGAAATTATATATCACAATTACATATTCTGAGATTTTCATGGTCGCAGCTACCATTGTACACCCATAGGCGCCTATTTGAAATTCATCAAAATTTAACGGGAGCACCGGTAAATTTTTATTTTCAATTTTTCTCGAAAGCAGACGTGTTTTAGGGGCTAAATTTTCTTGTGCGAATAATACATCCACAGTAGCATCCAAATATATCAAAATTGTAAAGAATCACTATCCACCCAATTTCCGAAATTTCCCAAAACTTTGTACTACATTTAAGGCAAGGCAGTACGTGTGACTTCAGCATCATCAACAATTCATGACTAATCCCATCTGGTCACATTCATCTTTAACATTTTTGTGTAAGAATGTAGCATACAGAAACATGTACGATAAACGTTCAAGCAAAGTAAAATGATCCACACATTTAAGTACACAATCGTTTCGATTGACTCCATTTATTAAATTCATGGTTAAATATCAAATCTTCATGATAGTAGAAACTGAAGTACATGTATAGCTAGACATTGTATAATTCATGTTAAGAGATAAATTTCTGATTAAAAATTATTTCCATTCAATGCATGTATCTATATGAGACATCACAAGTACATCAAGATATAACTTTCCCTGAATGCGACTGTTTGGGAATGCTCCTACTGATCACTAGAGTGCATCAGCCAATTCCAGACAAAGTGTCGATCATGCTGGCTGCAGCCATTCTGTTCAAACGATAACACTAGTCGCAACTTAGAATGCAGCCCCTTTAATTTTTCTTAAGACGTTTTTTGTCAAATTACATTCATGAAGAAGGCTTGATTATAATGTTAGCATTATCATATTCACATAAAGAGTATATCCAGATCTCCACCGAGTAGAATATAAGAATAGGATAGAATGCTACTTCAACAAGTTTACATACACTTGTGAAATATCAAATTTTAAAGAAAATGGACGTATCCATCAAAGAGTATTTAACTAGCATATATCATTCGAGAGAAATGTTATTTAAAAATGTTATTCGTTCTGGTTTTTAATTCATTGGACAAAAACTAAGCCTCTTTTGTAGGAACAAAATAACTTGTAATAGGTTTACATAAATAATATTTCATACATGATGTATGCAGGTATTTTTTATTTCGAGGGGTTACATCAATTTAGATGTCATTACAATTATCTTTAAATAGAAGAAAACAAATCAAATGAATAACTTTATGTGTTCTTTTGAAAGGAATACCGGTAAAAAGTTATCTAAAAATGGGCAGTACACAAGCTGTTAAAACCAAAGCTGAAGGGATTATGACATACATCTTTATCTGAATACATTCAACTCGATAAATTTACAAAACTCTGTAAACCCTCCCCCAACTGATACAACACGTTGAACATCAATCGAGTGACATTCCACAAAGGAAAGTTGTTGATAAATATTATCAGTAAAAACAGACAAATCAGAGAAATGGGTTGATAATTATTTTGTATAGCAAAAGTTTGATGAAGGATAATAATGTGACAAATATTCGCAGAAGTGAAGATCACTATTAAATACTGTGACAACTTCATGATTTTCATTGCAGTTACCCCTTACCTCTTTAGTACACGTAAAAATCACAATTTTCTTTATGCTCCTGAGGAAATTAAAAAATACTTATTAAAACCATGAAAACTAAATGTTTACCACAGGGATTATGTTATTATGTAACTGCAATATAAAATGAACAGTTAACAAAAGGAGGGACATCTTTACACTTTTCTGTACAAAACAAAAGTTGCTCCGATAGAAAATCAGTTAACATAAAGTGATCTTATGGACTTACATTTTTGGGTGAACTTTTTTTGTCTCAGATTTCTTTTAACAACTTTAATTGATACGTTTTTTCTATTTTTTGCCATTATTAATTTTACCTTGATGTCATTACAAGAAGTATTTTGTATCTACTTAGAAAAAGAGCTCATGAAAACGTAGCGTTCATTATCATTAGAGAGTAGAGACAGTGGTTCGATTCACTTTCAATAAAAGTACTTAGTACTTACATAATCAATTTACATCCATAGATAAAAAGGCATCGACACAAACAACAAAACATGAAAAAGATGATAGAAAATTGCAAATAAAAAAAATTCTTTTGCTCATCAAAAAGATAATTACCCTGCTTTCTTCATCACGAATATCACGATACAAATTGGTCAGGCTTCAAAGTAGATTTTAAAATAAAAACAAGGCGCTATTGGGATGGTCATTAAGAGGTAAACCAAGGAAGAATTATGACTTGGTGATCTAAAATATGAAATGTCACAAATCACTTCCAAAGGTGTTTTGACTGCACGATGTAACATTGATTACTTCCATTCTTTATACATGTATTACACATTATGACACAGTGTATGTATGATATTTCACTGATCTTACAGAAATAAAGTACCAGTTTCATGAGTATTTCATCACATGTGAAAAAACATGATTTTCTTAGTTCCATTATTTAAAAAGTACATGCAAGAAACAACTGTTACAATACATATCACACAGACGTTGTTATGAGATACATGTACCTAAATATCCATATTTCCCAGTGTTGCAAAAGTGAAAAGTAACAAGGTTTTTATTACGACTTATTCCTACAAATGTATATATTTCAACAGCAATTACACATTTGTCACTTTAAAGTGTCTATGCAATCACTTTCTTTTTGTTAAAGAATTTCAGAAAAAATACATTGTAATATTCATAAGCAAGGCTGTAACAAGTCACTCACGAGTGTACATGAAATAGCCTAAAGTGTATCTTAAACTTATTTGACTCCCAAATCATGTATAACATGTCACACTAAATCAGGAATATACCAAGGAACACACTTTTAGAATTTATGGAAGAGGTATTGCAACAAGATATTTTCAATCACAAAGAAATGTAGAATTTTCTTTTAATGCCTGCCATTTTAATTGTACATTTTACATTACACCATTTAGCTACACACAGCACACAAGAGACAGAGAAACATGGTATTGCAACTGCACCGATGGCACAGAATATCTAAATTCCAATATCTATCACTGTGACTAACCTATACAATTAAAATCATTTATATATATAATCACTTATCAAGTAAGTGCCTCTACTTCTAAATTTAACATTCTAGATTTCAGAAAAAAAAGGTTCATCTTCTTCTGAATAAAATTTTATCACACCAGACCATACAAATAATTCACAAGTATTTTAAAAACCCTCCTACTCTAAAAATTGATGTAGCTATAATAGAACAGGAACATTTGTCTTGTTCTCTTCTTAGTTTTTTAAACTATTATTCTATTAAATACCTATTTAATGATGGTCTACATCCACATCACAGCACACAATAATATAAAAAGTAAACACACATTAAATGATATTCCTCAGGTCTATGACACTTCACGCTCTTCCCTATCACTGAACAGAAACCAAATGTAATCAATTTGTTCCATCAATTAAGAGTTTCTCTGACTTACATGAACCCTTCTTTGTATGGAGACAAAAAAACATGGCCTGACCAAGATATCTGCAAGACTTTTAACAAAAGAAAAATTACACTTGTTCTTCCCAACTTCCTTCCGATCTTCAAAGTAGGCTAAACCAAAAAAATATGAAACAATATATACACACAAATTCCTCAGAATAATAATAAATGAACTTAGACTTTGTTACTCTTGTCAAGGACGGCTTTCAAAACAATATAAATCATGTACAAAGTTTCCACAGAATTAATATATATGCTATAATAAAATTATTAATAAAAAAATTGGTAGGGCACACATAGATCACTTACAAACTGAGTATATATATATATATAGTCATAGCAGATTTTTTTTCTTTAAAACACAAAATATACAAAACATATTAGCAACATTGATCATTCATGATTACCTGGGTACATTTTATTAAAAAAGAAAAGAAAAAATATTGATTAATTTGGATATAACCCATAATTCTTAATATCATCAATCATATATTCATATATAAATCATGGCAATTAATAAACATTTATTTTCCCCTACTGTTGTTCCTTTTCACGAGCAAAGGCTTGCTCAGATATGATGCAGCAAATCCAGCAATCTTGAATACTAAGGCATTATAAATTCATATTGAATGTATTATTTTATAGTTAGCAATACCTCTTAAAAATCTGAGTTGATGTAATTACCGAAAGGGGCATAAACAGCTGCGTAGACATTTAACAAACTCTGGTAAGATATTAGAGAGAAGGTGATGAAGTTATTCAAAGTTCAGCAAACAGATTAACTGTACGTGTGTGATGATATTCTAAATACCCGGTAGCAGATTTACATGATAAAAACAAGATTAAAATGATTTTTAGATTGGCTTTTCAAATTATATGAGCAGTGCATGAGAAAACAAAGTAAAATTCATTTCAATTCTCCGAAAGTTTTGAAAAGTTGGTAATTACTTTGAAAAGTCAAGCGAGTTGGGAAGAATACTGTGTATACATTTTGTATGCCCCACTTCGAACTAAACTATCAGTCGATAGGCATATTGAAATCCTGATTGGCATTTTAATTCTGGATATTTTGTACACATCTTTATAAGGACTTAAAATCTAGATACATTACGAATCACTTCTATACAAGCTTAAAATCATTATGAATCACATTTATACAAGCTTAAAATTGGATTAATCATTAAGGAGAGCATTCTGTAATACAGACACATTGCCTTATAAATAACTTTACAAATACATATCCACACCATTTGTAAATGTTTCATTAGATAAAAGAAAAGAATCTCAAAATGACAAAGCCTTGTAGTAGTATATTTCAGTCAAAATTCAGCAATGAGATCAGAGCCTAACATAATCCGCAGATTCTGATATTTCAACTACATGAATAAAGCTTTCCAATCAAGAAAAAAGATTCGATCATGATAGTATATAAACTAAACCGTAAAAAGGATTATATTTATGAATGGTATTTATTTTAGACTACATTTTGAACACATAGATGCCCAGGTGAGTACAGAATCTTAGCACCCATACCACTCAATGACAGACTATGTGAGAATAGTAAATACAATGAAAGTTCTAGAAACTGTCATTTCTGTGGTCTAGCACTCTAAGGCTTGATTGGGAACCGTCTTACTTGGTCCTGTTCTTAGAGCCTTGTTTGACGAGGTCTATCTCAGCCCTCTGCCGAATCTCATCTAAAGTCTGGTCCTTTAGAAGCTGCCCATTCTCATACACCAACTCTAGAAGATTCTGAATAAAAGAAGAAAGTAGAAGAGTGATGAATACATGAATACATGTAGGTGTACCAATCTTCCTCTGTAGGAAGAGCAAACACATGTTTCACTTGTGTAATAAGTATTTGCAGAACTGCATTAAAGAGAAGGTTGAGTTCTGGGAAGAGGTGAAAAATAATTTGTGAGCATTATCATTGTATTATGCAAGTGTGGAAGAACATCAGATAAAAAATGTTCCCTGAAAAGCATGGCTCCTCAAATGCCTAAATATTGTAAATATGGCATGGAACATCATAAAAATCGGGACGGATTTTTATGCCACATGTTCGTGTAGTCCCATATACATCTTTCTGTGTACAGTGCTTGTAACTCTACCAAAACTTGGCCAAATTTCTTGTCATTTTGATGATTCCAGAACATTGCAATACTTATATGCTAGATGATCAGCCTTTCGGATCATTTCCACAACGTTTCTTTCACAATGCAATCCCATGACCAGAACTCAACTTCATCTTTAAGCAGAAAATTTCGACCTTCCTGCCTACCTATGTAATTTAATTAATTTTGATTAATTTTAAATCATTTGTTTAGCAAATTTTTACAATTTGCATATGAATCATTTATATTTCAGTACAAAAGGGTCACTTACTTTATTTGGGTCTCCTTTTCCCTCTTCTATTGTAACAATCTTTCCATCAACCTCCTGCAGGGATAGCTGGCCTTTCTTGGATTTCTTGCCCAGGTCTGTAGAAGGCTGCTTGAATACATTCCTCTGAAAGACCAATAAATACAACAATGAATTAGCATTACAGTGACATATCATGTTCAATTATGATATATTTACAACCCGTTCATATTATCAACTGTGATGACTCATAAGTTTTACACTAATAACACAATTATAACTCAGAAGTCTGATGATATTCACATTTTGTTACAATCAAAGTGGAAGACATTTAGAAACATCTTTCATGCACTTGTTTCTATAGTATATCTGCCATTGAAAAATAGGAGATATTCAAGAAGTCTAAGGAAAAAGGGAAACAAAAAAAAATACCAGAAACTTTACACTAAGGAGAAACCAAATGGCATAACAAATTATCAAAGTCATATTACACGATTACCTTTGTGTAGCTCTTACATAGGCAAGGAAGAAGAGTAAGACTATCAAATGGGAGCATGCTGATGAAATGTCAAAACCGAGAGCTCTATCGTTATGAAAGAATGCACAATTAAGAATGAATACACTGCTCATTTCACTGAACCACATTTGGAAAACATGATATATCAAGTAAGGAAACAAGTCAAAGCTCTTACCGATTCACCATCAACGACGCAGTAGCTGCACTTGTAGGCACACTTCTGCGTATCTCTATTGTGCTTCTGAAGAAGAGAACCCCCGCTGCCAAACGTGAGGTTGTCAGCGCTCCACTCCAGCTTCTTCATCCTGCTCAGGATCTGATCGATGACATCATAGTTGACACCGTCTCCCTGGATCACTCTGAGGTAAGGCGGAAGCATCTTGTAACCCTTGGAGTTCTTACTGCATCCAAACACCTTGCTTAGAATGGTTAATACCTGCAGCAAAATGGAAATTACTTTGGTTGAAACACAAGTAGCAAATGGATGGATGAACGGTGTGCAGACATTTGCTTTTATTTGTGAAGGGCATAAGGTTCATGTTATGGTTATATTTAGCGTTTGGTTCAGAGTTGAAGTAAGGAAATTGGTTAATGATATTGACCTCCGCAAAACTTACTAGCTGGAGTTAGTGTCATATAATGTATGCATTTTTCTGTCTGATTTCACAAAGGAGGTTCATCTTATGCACACAACGTTCAATTACATGAACATGATATAAATTTATTTGCACATGTATTAATGATAACTGAAAATATGTCAGGGATGGTTTTAATCACTTCACACTTGGATGAGCGGGCTTACCTTCATAACGACCTCGCTGGGCTCTCCTGAGTCAGGTCTGATGACGAGGATTGACCCTGACTCCCCTCTCTGGATGACCTGTTCCCTCAGCTCCTCACCCCACACCTTCTCACAAGCATTGTAAATATCAAAGCTGTCAGAGACCACAGCCACCAGGCCAGTAGGGAACTGGTCCAGCATGTTCTTGAAGGCTTCCCGCTCTCCATGCTTCCCCCATGTTGTGATTGTGCTATAGCAAAAGGAGGTCAAAAAGTAGCTTTTGAAAGTTCTGAGCACTATATTGTTAGGGTGTGGGGGATGGAGGGTTAAAGATAATTTTTCAGTAGTACCAGGGGTCAAAACAGGCAATTTACAACATGCCTGCGAGTTTGGGGCTCTTTAAATGCTAGTTCCAAATCGATAACAATTTCCCATATTTGCTATACTAAAATCACATGTAATGAACAGCCATGAAAAATATGAAATATAACTGCAATGTACCCCTATATTCTGCTCAACAGTGCAGACACAGTTTCACACCAACTTTGTTTACAGAGGGGCCGGAATAAAATGTATAAGAATGTTGTATGGGGCCCTGTTTAAATTCCAAACTTCAGGGGGTCCGGCCCCCATCTGATAAAGAGTTGCAAAAACAGGGCCCTGGAGTTCAATTATTTTTGTTTTTTGTTTTTTGGAGGGGGCCATAAGCCCATATGCACAGGGCACCTGAAAATGTTGAGCCCTGGTTGAAAGGCCATTAGCTGCAGACTAATATCAATGGCAAGAACATTATTAACCCATTAGCAACTAGAAATTTTGTAAAAATTGCCTATTACTCACTGAAAGAACTTGCAATATTTCTCTCTTTTTGACATTTTTCTGAAGAATATCAAACTTGCGCTATTTTTCTATGCTGAATCCTAATGTAGACATCGTAAGGATTACGCACGTATTACATTATAACGGTAGACCCTAGAACGGATACTATAGCGCGTTGAAAACGGACGAAAACGGACGGGCGGTTTCGGGCGGTTCAGTGAGTAAAAGGAGGGGCGGTTTTGGGCGGTTTAGTTGCTATTGGGTTAAGTGTACATACTGATTACAAATCAAAGCATTAATTGTCTGTATGGAGCCAGAAGGGCATTAAATCATATCCTATAAAACAGAATTAAATACCCTTCTGGTTTCAAACACCTGAAATGGTATTCTTATTTTAAATCTTAGAACTAACCTATGTTCAGCTGCAGGGATTGAGAATCCAGCCATCTTGCATGAGTAATACTTCTTAGCCATAACAATGCCTGGTATGGTGTCTGTTCCTTGGAAATTTACCAAATGGGCAGCAGCACCAATGCCAGCCGTCTGTACACAGAAAAAAAACATTACTGCATGCCAAGCTATCAAACATGGTAAATTATCTCAACATTTTCTTTGTGTTTATACAAATTGGACATATAAAAATGAATCCAAGCTTATAGCGATCAAAACCTGAAAAGTATGCATTACAAACATCATTCTTGTTTGAGGGGAAAATCAAATCCTTTCTATCAAAGATACCATCTTGATGGTCTATAATTTGAAAGAAAATCTTTTCACAGCTGCAAGGCAGGGTGTAAATTTGTATGTGTTCCTACCTAATGTGCACAAACCTTGCACATCATAATGTACCCAAAATGGTACAAACTGTCTTGTCTGTATAATTAGTCCTGCTGTGTATTCACTATTCAGGGCTCTTGCCATTCTATAATACTCTTGGTGCTAACTAAAAAAACCAAACGTGGGGCACATCCCTCAACTTGGTTCAAGGGTTACCTATTAGTTACTTGTCTACATGCACAGAATCTAATTCGACACTTTAACACAATTCCATAAGTGTTGAGCCACGTCTAGGTCTGTCACTCTCCAGCTGTTTCAAATAAGAGCAGCCTAAGTACAGGGTCTACATGGTGCAGTAGACTGTGCAGTCTGCATAGTCTCATAGTTCAGACACTCTGTTAAATGCATCACGACTGACAAGGGTTTGTGCTTGCAAACTACCCAATTAATGCTTAGCAGCCTGGCTTTACATGTTCCTTGTGAAGCTAGTTTAGGTAAGGATTCCTGCCTGCAGCTCAGGCTGAATTACCTCTACTGATGACACTCCTCTGAATCCAAAGTCATGGAGCTTGAAGGGAAGGCCTGTCAGATTATCAGCTGTCTCACTCAGGTACTTGGCTATAAGCACCTTCTGTACTCTGGAATTTGTTGCTACCGTCATAGGGTACCACACCTGCACCATCAAAGTCTAGAAAAAAAAGTAATAATAAAATTCTGGGCTTAAGTAGTGCTTAAAGGGAGTGTATCATGACGAGACTATGTGTCTTTCTCGTGGCTCTACTCGGGGCCAATCGGGTATAATACGACTACAAACGACGCGACCGCCCGCTTACCATGAATGTACATTCTCTACACTGCAATTTTTCAGATGCTCACAACACTGAGAGAACTACAATGACTTTTGAACCTACCTGGTACCCATTTAACAACTTTTTAGAAAAATCGCAAATGTGGATTAATTAATGTGTTGCCAAAGGACGTTAGTGCTGGGCTGGGATTCAAACCCTCGAAATGAGAGTCAAGTGAATGAACCATTACACCACAACACCTCTACAATAGACAAAAGATGAAAAGGAGGGTCCCTCATATGTTTGATTGGATCTTTATAGGTTTTGCACTAATGAATGAAAAACAGTGACTGAATGATGTAGCAATGGTAATAAATACATGAGACATGGTCCCCTGTCATTAAAAGTTCAGTGATAACCCAAGAACAAAGAGGAGGGGGAACATTTACCTCAAACCAATTTGTAATCCATGGGACTTGTGGGTCTGTGTTTTCTACGGTGAAGAGGACATTCTTGTATGGAATCACAGATCCTTCTGGCACAGCCTTTATCTTCATCGGCAGGTATCCACCATGTTTCTAAAGATAAAATAAAACCAATGAATGAATGAATGGTTATCAAATGGAACAGTAAACTCAATCTCTCGCTTTCCAAGGTGTGATATTCATTTGCAAACTTGGTATTGCAATGGAGGACAAATAAGGCTTCCCATATTAGACGGTTTGCCAAATGAAGATATCTGCAGTTATGCCCCAAACTATATCAACACTTATCAATTACATTATCCATCATCCAGATGCTAGTTTAGTCCATAATTGATGATGAGTTGAAACAAAACTACTGTATGTCATCTGCTTCTCCTGTTTGTTCATAATATCATCACAACATAATACATTTCTATCACACTTGCATGCAAAATGATGCAATTAGCTATTTAAAAAAAAATCTATATTCTTTCATAGGATGTTCAATTTAAAGAGGTAATTGTTTCAAGTTATCAACACTGTCTTGAAGATCTTATTTCTTTAATACATAATGCATTTCAACAATTGTAGTAATGTAAGTGACTAGTATGTTACAGCAGTTCAAGTGCTGGCAATCCAGGCCTGCCAATTACTGTCCAACTAGTGAAACTTTATGTCATTACATACCTCTAGAATGTGTGTCCATCCTGCTTCATTGAAGTGGTCTTGCCCAAAGTGAAGTTTGTACAATTCTTTAGCTTCAGCGATCTTCTCAGCCGTGATGACCGGGCCACACAGCCATCGCTTCAGAATGTATTGGAGACCAAAGAAGACCACTTCTGGGAATTTGCCACCACGACTTTCGAAGTAGGAGGAAACAAGAGTGGTGCCATCGGGATACTGTCTGTGATGGGTGACCTGTGAAATATTAAAACAAAAATTACAAGGAAGGGGGATGAAAATGACTCAGTATCATTTTAAAGCCTCTTGTTCTTGCTTTGTTATTACATTAGCCCAAAAAAATATCTGAACAATTATACACCATCTGCATCTTCTCAGACTTACTCCTGCACTAGACCGAAAGCTTTAGTCTCTGAAATCAACGGTTGTTCTGCTGAGATTACATCTGGCTCATCTGACTGCCTCTACATGTATGAGGAATATTGGCAAATGTCAGTTTTATTAAAGAATGACCCATACCAGATGGTTATTTCTGTCTACCGCTGCATCCAGGCCTGGCTGCATCTGCTTTAGCAAGACATGTCATATGGCTCACCCGGAGCAGGTCTGCACAGCTCACAGAGAGAGGGAAACCTTCTTAAATCTTCATTCGCAAAGGAATGTGCACTGCCTGAACCGTCTCTAAGTCGCATGCCCAACCCGCTGAGAAAATAACACACCCACAATGCTAAAAAATAGACAGTCCATTCATTCATACTCTCGCAAATAGAAACATTAAATTAAAGAACCAAAATTATGAAAGGCATAGACCTAAGTCATATCAATATCATACAAAATATAAACAAATTCATTAATTTAATTCTCCATGGGTGTATTTTCGGGGAAAGCGTGATAAGTGGAGGTATCGGCTTATCCCGCTGTGTGGGATGCGCCGATGAGGGTAAGGGGGCAAAGATATTTGAGGAAAAAAATATAAAAATAGATAGAGTTTGGATGAATTTGAACTTGAAATGAAACCAACTTTACTCAGCTCAGACTAGTCTCGACTTTAATTTAGTAGACTCTATCAATCTCAGACAATAGGGAGGTTTAGATTTAGCCAGTGCCTTAAATAGGCAAATTCATGCAAAAAAATATATTAAAAAAACTGACTTGAAAACACATCATACAATTAGTCTGAACCGAGTCAGGAGCAAATTTGAAGAAATTATATTTTTAAATGTTGTAAAACCAAAGATATAAGAAGAAAACTGACCAAGTATCTGTACTAAAAATCGTACATGTAAAATTGGTCGTATACATTCGACAGCTGAAAATGACGCGCACGGTTGCATTACGTGCGTTCTCGAATCCAAAATCATACCTCGCACACACACTCTCGCCATACCGCGAATGGTCCGTCGTGGGTAGCTAGCCGGCTGAGAGTTTGCAGCGATACCAACGCAGCCGCGGAGCTCCGCAGAGCGCCATTTTAGCGGGACTCGGAAAGGTTCGCGGTGGGTAGGCAGCGGCCTAGCTTTTTGCCCAAACAACGCTAGATCGGCTGCTTTACCTTTACCTTTACCCGAGATTCTGGAAGAATGCTGTGTTCTCAGCAGTCGGGCTTCCAGTTCAATTCCATTTTCTTCCTTCTCGTAGTTGGGTGTCTTCTTGGTAGGTTTGTCTGGCTCAGTTCTGCGTCAGGTATTCTACTCATATGGGGAGCAGAACCGCTTGTCCTTCCATACTCGATCCAGTCTGGCTTTAAAGGCATTCACTGTGGTAGCAGTGACTACCTCATCAGGAAGTGTGTTCCAGTCATTGATGACACGTTGGCTGAATGCATCCTGCCTAATCTTCGTTGAGCATCTTTGTTTTATGATCTTTAGACTGTGGCCTCTTGTGTTGCTAGTCGAGTGTTCAAAGAAGGTATCAACTGGGATGCGTTCAAGTCCATGGATGATTTTGAAAACCTGAATCATGTCGCCTCGTCGTCTGCGATATTCGAGGGAGGGAAGGTTGAGCGCCCGAAGTCTCTCTATGTAAGGACGGTTGCGGATGTCATAAATCATTTTGGTAGCTCTCTTCTGCACCCTCTCTATGGTTTTGGAGTCTGTCTTGAAGCGAGGGTACCATATGGAATCTCCGTAATCTATGAGAGGTCTGACAAGGCCTTTGTATAGCTTTGGAATTGTGGACCTGTCTCTGCACTCAAAGCTGCGACGGATGCAGGAGAGTACTCCGTTGGCTTTCTTGACTGCATATGCCACATGGTTATGGAACTTTAGCTCGTCATCAATGAGGATGCCGAGATCTTTCTCCTCAGATGTAGCTTCAAGGACATCATCTCCAAGGGCATAGATGTGTTTGACGTTTCCTGGGCCTATGTGTAGTACTTTGCACTTTTGTGTGTTGAAGTGCATTTGCCATGTATTGCTCCATTCCATTAGTGCATCAAGGTCAGATTGGATTGAGCACAGATCATCTTTGTTGGATGCTTTGCCATACAGTTTAGTGTCGTCAGCATAGATCTTGACAGACCCTTGAAGTCCATCTGGTAGGTCATTGATGCACAAGACAAACATTGTTGGGCCGAGAACACTACCCTGCGGCACTCCACTCCTTACTTTAGTCCAGTCAGATAACTCATCATTGACTCTAACTCTTTGGCATCTACCTTGGAGGAAGTCTGCTATCCATTCCTTAATTTGGCCACATATACCATATGTCTCAAGTTTTGATAGAAGGCGAAGGTGAGGTACACTATCGAAAGCTTTCTTGAAGTCTAAGTATACCACATCGATAGGGGTTCCTTTATCCAGCATCTCGGTCCATGCCTCCATGACAGTCAGGAGCTGTGTCACACAAGAGCGTCCGGGAACGAAGCCATGCTGTTCATCACAAAGTAGGTCATTTTCCATCAGGTGGGCAACTATCTCATCTCGAATGAGTGACTCCAGAATTTTGCATGGTACTGATGTCAAGCTGATTGGTCTGTAGTTCTTAACATCCATCTTACTGGCTTTTTTGTGGACAGGTACCACATGACTGACCTTCCATGCACTTGGTAGTTTGCCTTCCTTCAATGATGCATTGTAGATTATGGAGAGGGGCTCTGAAACTGAGGCGGCTGTTTCTTTTAGAACGCAAGGGTGAATGCCATCAGGTCCGGCACATTTGTACTTCGACAGCTTGACAAGCTTTTCATAAACATCATCTTCAGAGATTGAGATAGATGTCAATGTCACTCCTTTGTGTCTTTGTGGGAGTTTTGGAATGTGCCCTTTATCCTCATCAGTGAATGTAGTGGCGAAGAAGGTGTTCAATGCATCCGCTTTTCCTTTATCAGTTGATATTCGTTCACCGTCTGGAGTTCTGAGTTCACCTAGTCTGCAAGAGGTTTTGAGTTTGCTATTTGTATACCTCCAGAATGCCTTGGGATTTGATTTCACATTCATAGCCAGGTCTTTCTCAAAATTCCTACATAACTGCTTGGTCAGAGTTTGCAGCTCTTTGGCTAATCTCCTTGCTCTCATGATGTCCACAGGATGTTTGGTCCTCTGTGCCTCTTTCCAAGCTCGATGTTTCTGGCTTTGTTTCCTCATGGCCTCTCTAGTCATCCATCTCTGTTTCTTTCTGCGGTGTTTTGGTTTTGACTTCGGTATGAACTTCTCCATTTTTTCAGTCAGGGTGACTAAAAAGAACTCCCAAGCATCCTCTACACTTTTATTCTCCAATTCAGATTCCCACTCGATTTGGTCTAGCTCTTTACACATATCATCATACTGCCCTCTGTAAAACTGGAGGTGAGGAGTAGGGGTGTGGGTGTCAGGTGTGTATACTGTAAGGCCAAAGAGGATTCCAATATGATCACTTCTTCCAATTCCAGGTACATAGTCTATGTGGTTGATCATGCCGTCCTCGTTCGTGAAAACCAGATCTAGCATACTGGAACGTTGGCCTTCTCTGTATCTGGTATGTTCCCCAATGTGTTGGTGTAGATAACAGTCAGCGACAGTTTCAATGAACTCCTGTTCATTATGGGACCTTGCCCTTCCAAGCTTCCAATCAATGTTGGGATAGTTGAAGTCTCCTGCTATTAGGACATGGGAGGAGTTGGTTGATGTGACTTGTGTAAATGCTCGTTTCAGTTCCTCATGGTTGTCTAGTGATGGGCTTCTGTACATGCATCCAATCAGTAGTTTGTCTGAGCCTCTTAGAGTAATTGAGATCCATACTGACTCATGGAAACAGTGCTGCAAATCACATTCACTGACAAGGTGGTAAAGATCTCTTGCGATATAAATTGCAACTCCTCTATTACCATCCTCAAGATTGCAGTGCAAATCATATCCCTCTAAAATGAAGTCTCTATGTGTAAGGGGGTTTTGGTGGTTCTTGGGGAACACTTCTGTCAGCAAGACAAGATCGACGTCATGTGATTGAAGAAGAAGAAGTAGCTCGTTTCGTTTGTTCAGAAGTGAGTCACAGTTTGTGTAGAAGATTTGTAGCTTCATATCTCTGAGTTTCCTTTTGAACTTGCTTTGATTACCTCTATCTGTATCAGTATCTCCCTCTCCTCCATCATGAATATCATCACCATTGACAGTGCTATTATCATCATCATTACTCTCCATATTAATTTGAGTGCTGTCATCTTCACCGTCACTTTCAGTGAAAAAATCAGAGCTTTCTGACATCAGGCTTGAGTTCATGTGGTCAGTATTTCTCATGGGACTTCTGTAACAGCTTCTTCTCTCATCATTGTCACTACATCTCTCAGTACTTCCATCTTCTTGTATTACACCTTTCTCGTTATCAGCTTTAACAATATTGGTGATATTCCCCTCTCCCAAATCTCTGATACTCATGTCAATGTGGGATTGCTGACATGAGGGAATCTTGTTACATGTACACATGTCATTTTTGTAGTATCCTTTTGCTTTAAAAATGTCCCTTGTGACATTATTATTATCAGCACTGCTGCACTTCATTTCTCTTCCTATTTGTACTGGATTTCTTGTAGCTGGTTTTGAAAGATTCTTGCAATTCCATTCCGCAGTTTCTTTTACTGCTGTATTACTGTGGGGTGATTGCAGATTGTAGTCTGTGCATTGATGCGTTAGCTGACCATCTATTACTAGGTCTCCTATTCTATTTGAGTCTATACGTTGCACTTGATTCAGGCGCTTGTAGTTGGCCAGCTTTGCACAGGAGTCATCACTTATCGTGTTGCATTTCTCATGTTTGCCGCGTCTATGCTCATACCTCTCATCATTGTTAAAGTCTGTTTTCTCTTTCCTTGCAGCACTTTTCATTTGCTCGCCTTCTGCATACACAAATTCATACTCTGCTTCTGTTTCTTGATATTGCGGTAATCTCTCCTTATCTTTCATTGAGTCTTTCATTGTTTGCTCTAGTCAGATTAAAGCAGGATGCTCATTTCCTTGTGAATGGGGGTGTTTTCTGCTCTCACTATTTGTTGTTTTTGTCATCATTTCTCCACCTTCCATCTTTTCTCCACCTTGCATCTCTTCTGCATCATGCTTCTTTTCTGTACTATGCACCTTTTCTGCCCTTTGATCATTCTCTGCAACTTGTGTCTTTTCTGCACCTTTCATATTTTCGGCTCCATACATATTTTCTGCACCTGGCATCTTTTTGGCTCCATACATCTCTTCGGTTTCATGCATCTTTTCTGCACCTTGCATCGTTTTTACATCTACCATCTTTTCTGCAACTTGTGTCTTTTCTGCACCTTTCATATTTTCGGCTCCATACATATTTTCTGCACCTGGCATCTTTTTGGCTCCATACATCTCTTCGGTTTCATGCATCTTTTCTGCACCTTGCATCATTTTTACATCTACCATCTTTTCTGCACCATACATCTTTTCTGCACACTGCACCTTCTCTGCAAGTTTTATCCCCTCTGTACCTTGCAACTTTTCTGAAGGAACATCAAATTTGGAAGTGGTAGACGTCCTTTGCCTTTGTGTTATCTGCTCTGCATTCATATCTTCATTGCTTGAAGTGGGTATCCTTAGTGGCATTGAGGTACCTTTAAAAGGAGATGCTTGGTAACGTTTGGTTATTCTCCCTTTTCTAATTATGCAGTCTTCTCCCATGTCTCTCCTTGTTTTCAGCTCCTTGCGCAATTTCCAGTGGGCCTCTCTCTCTGCTGGGGTACGATCAGGGTCAATAAATATCATGTTATACTCAGAATGACTCCTCAGTTTCCTTGCCTTGGATATAATGCGTTCTCTTGGTGCATCCACTTCGACAAGCAGCACTCTGGGTCTGGTTTTGTCCTGCATTTTATGTCCAAGCCTTATAGCCTGTCGGACAATAACATTTTCAATCATGAGTGTATTGCTGATAAGATTTTGTACAAATTGTCCATCATCCTTTTGGCGGAGAGCACTATTGCCCCCTGTGCTTTCTGGAACATTATGTAGGATGATGTTGTTTCTTCTACGTTCTCTGTCTCTGTACTCCTCGAGGATTGCACTGTTTCCCAAAGTGACATCTAGGACGGTGTTTGGACTGTTACTGTTTCTTTCACTATAATCATCTCTTACTAGTCTGTCAGAGTGAGGATGGGTTGTTTCCACATTCATCTCATGATCAATATGATCATATGGCAATGCCTGTTCTCTGGGCCTTTGGTGTGATGAAGTCTTGTTGGTAGTCAAAATTGTGAGTTTCGATTTGATATCTTCAGTGTCCGCCTGCAAATATTTCATTCTCATCTCCATATCTGTTACAAGATCCATGAGACTCTTGAGAGTGTGCTCGGATTCCTGTGTTAGGCATTCTTCTTTTCTAGGGTAGGTAGGACATCCTGAATTGGTTTGAAGCTTTGTCTCGATGTTACATGATTTACAGAAAAAGTGGACAGTACTCCACTTACCAATGTCTTTTACTACTTTCGGGTCAAGGGCTGCACATCTTGGCAAAATGAAAATAACTACGATCGAGAACATCGTCGGTTTCTTAACTTTTCAGTGAGATAATTCTGAATTCTAATTGAGACTATATAATAAATTAAATCGACAAAGAAACCTCAGTAGAACTCTTATAACTATACAAAAGCTTGTTTATTTCTTCATTTGACATTTTGTTTTTGACCATTTTTTTGTGCGCGAGTCAATGGAAACTATGTATTACCAAACTTTCAACACGCAAGGAACGGGGAACACTCGCGGACCTCGTAACAAATTCGTTGCAAAAAAAAATTTCAAGGGTGATTTTGAAGCAGTGTAGAATATTGGCGCTGCAATGCGCAGAAATATACTTGAAAGAAACTTAATAAATCATACCTTAATTTTCAGAAAATCGTATATGTATTAGTGTACCTAGATGTGACTTGTTTATAACTCAGATTTTATGAAGATTTGTCGGGAAAAAATGTCATTTTTTTCCGTTTGGTGGTCATTTCTAGGCTAATATTTCAAAAGTTGCATCAGTAATGGGCCCGATGTTTCTCTTATCGTACTCGCATGTTATTTCTACATAGATTAAACATAGGATGGTTAAGGGTAAGACCAGATAACATTATAAAAAAGATATATCCTTCCACTCTCCCATATCCAAGTTTTGGGCTGATTATTGCCGACCCACCGCAGCAAGGCCATTCAGATTTTCGTACGAGCGCGAAGCGCCCTCTAGTGTCCCATGAATGTGCCTACCTTAAAATGATGTCACACGTAGCAGTCCACTAATTTTATTTCGACGTGCAAATCTAAAAATAAAAGTCCCTAATGATGTGACTTCTTACTCAGCATCTGTCTCTATTCTAACTGTTTTACTCACCTTGTAAGAATCAGTCAGCATGAGTATGTTGTTGAAGCAAGAATCTGTTGGTTCTGCCATTCTCAGTCTTTTGATGTCTCTAGGCCTAAAGGTTTACTCTAGCTTCTGAAGAAGTCTTAGATCGATGCAGTTTCAGTGCAGTGCTGGAAATCTCTCCAAGCCTTCGAAGCGCCAAGTCGTGTGTACAGACAGCTACAGTACAGTCTCTCGCAGACGCGGAGAGGCAATGCTCCACCTGTACCCTCCCCTGGCCTGGCCTGGCGGTCAGCTCAGTCACATACACCTAGTATCTGCTGCCCCTGTACCTGCACCTGCTGCCTCTCAAAGTTCAAACTCAGCTCACAAACACAGCTTAATTACCGTTAGTTCGTCCAGGGAATTTCTTTTCCTCGTTCAGCCGAGTCTATGTTAGATCTCCCTGCCTTGACCTTAGGTTTCCATAGAATTTGGACGCGGAGTAGACGCGCTGCTAATTGTGTATTTAATAAATATTGTATTACGTACGCGCTCGGCGCGCGCCCCGTACGTACGCATCATGCATACTGCATGCTCCTAGCTAGGTACGACAAGTGCTGACAAGACCATGACGTCACTAAATCGCGTTGGGGCCGGGCATGTATTGGACAAAATTCGTTATATTACTCGTCTAAGCTGATTCTAAGGTGTGTGTTTTTTTTTTTTTTTTTTTTTTTTTTGGGGGGGGATGTGGTTCTGCATGGCACAATTTGAGCAAATAATCTGACATAATATAATAATGATACTAGATAAAAGATTGTGGTGTGCCTTTTTGAGGTAACGGGACGGGGTACTCACATATTGAGTATATAATGGGTCACATTTTCACACAAAAAAATCCCTCAACATCTATCTTTAACAAGTTTGCATGGCAAACACCCGAAAATTGTGAAAAATGGGTTTTACTTCGAGAAAAATTCCCCGAAATGAAATGGGTATAGAGTTTCGAGGCTTTGAACAGTGGCACACCCCTGTCCAAACCAAATATGAGTACCACCCCCCCCCCCCCCCCCCCCCCCCCCCCCCGCCCCCCCCCCCCCCCAAGGGCGGCAGGACCGTGACTCCCTCTTTGTTCAATACTTCATATATAAAGTACGCCACTTTATGAATTGCTAGTATACAGACTTCTTAATTTTCCACTCGATCTCTACTAAGCCTGAAGAAATTGGGTAAGCGGAGACGAACTTGAGAAAATATATTTGTGTGCCCGTCCCTTTGTGTTACTGCCCAGGGGCGGCGATTTCTTTTCATGACGGGGGGGGGGGGTCGGGACGAAATAGGAAGGACGATCGAGGGATCGATATCGAGCATATGAAGGAGAGGGGCGAAGTGACGAAAGTGACTACCCCCTCACAGGTTTGTTGAACTTGTTGTATTACACAACATTACATTCCTTAGCAAAACTATATAGTATAAAATCAAGCAATATACTATTTTCACACTTCACTTTTACTTTGCCGGTAATTAGTGAGCAGTCATATAAAGGTTGTAAATGTTTGGTCGGTAAATTTCAAGAGTAAGGCAGGGAGATTTATTGTACATTTTGAACATAATTGTTATGCGAGGGAGCGTAGCGACCGAGCGAGATTATTTGTATAAGTCTAAACGCTGCACCATTAGGCCCTCCAGAGCCTAAACATTAATGGCAGACTTTAGTCAGTATTTGCTATACACTTTTTCGGGTGATTTTTTTCCGGGTGAGACGATCGATCCCGCTCCTAAAAAAATTAAGGGGGGAGTGTCCCCCGCCCCCCCCCCCCCAACCGGGATCGCTACCCCTGGTTACTGCGAGCAAATTAGGGAAAAACATGGAGAAATATTTCTTATCCAGGCGAGAAGAATTATGAATGTCCAAAGGACTCCACTAACTATCCGACTATTATAGATGCAAGTCGTCGGTGGGGGGGGGGGGGGGGGGGGGGGAGGGGGGCATAACCATCATGTTTGAGCTGTTTAGAATCGATGTTATCTCTATTATAATCCTCCTCCCTTGGACGTTGAGGACGTATCATTCTAGAAGAAGGTCAAGTTGTGTTGCTGATGGATGCTGAGGTACGGGGTCGGATTCAGGATTCCGTTAAAATAAAATGACCTGCATCCATGCCTCCCAGGGTAAATCCCGATTTTAAGACCCTGGATAAAATAACTTATTACTGCCGATCCTGCGATAAAGAAGTAACTTCTATAGGCCTAACCATAATAATAATAATAATAGGTGATGATGAAGATGAGGATGAGGATGATGTTGATGATTACGATAATGATGATGATGATGATCATGAATGATGAAAATAATAACGATAATAATAATAACTAATAATAATAAGAAGAATATATTGATGATAATAACAATAATGATAGAGGCCTAATCATACATTTACAGCAACAACACTACTACTACTACTCCTTATATTATAGTTGAGGGCACTATATGGTCTGGGTTTTGATAATAATGACGATGCTGATGATGATGATAATTAATATATTAAAAAACAGAAGAAAAAATGTTCTCATTCGGCATGCCTATTCGGCAAGCCTATATAATCTAGGCTAATTACACTATTATAGGTGTAGATGGTAGTCTAGTCGATTCAAGATAAGCAGGGATCGAGTTGAAATGGACCTCCTGATCCAATTAGCTACATTATTCACAATTCATTTAAAAGAAATTAACTCAACGCTCATATCTTTTCTTGATAGCTTGCAAGAATCTTCAGTCAATTGAAGGAGGCAGACTTCATCAGAAGAAAAATAGAAAAAGAAGAGTCTGTCTAGTCTTTTGATTTGAAAAGAAATCATAATAATAATATTGTGTTGTCATAGGTCTTTCTGACTAGACTCATTCACGTACGTTTTATCCAATCATTCTACGTACCGTGATTCATGAATTGTAAAAACCTCTGGCATAAAGCCTATCTTCTTCACATTGTCTCGTAAATATCGAGATTTCAGATGCGAGACTCAACCCAGGGATCGAGAAAGGCCATGTAAACGTCACACTGCTAAGCAACACACAACAACAATATCCGCATTCATTCATTCATTCATGCACATCTGACTTCGCACTGGACATTCTCTTTGTAAACTCGTCTAAATCAAGTTGTAATACCGGGTCGAGAGTCTAGCGTTTTTCTTTCTTCAAAATGTAAGTTATTTGCACTGCTTTCTGCATTTTCTACCTTATTTTATGACATGTGTATCGAAAAGAGAGATCGAGTCTTTTTTTGTTGTTGTTCTGACTGCATTCAATGATTCAATATTCATGCTTTTTGCAGCCACGCATTGGAATGGCATGGCCCCATGGCCATATCATGATATCAGATATGCACCTGACCTGTTCATGTGTGTAGCCTAAAATGTAATTGGTGAGAAAGTGTGAGGCTGGACGGAGCTGAGCTCACAAGGTATTTTTTGACTAGCTGCATATTAAAAAGTAGACTCCACATAAACGAAACTGCTTAATTTCCCTTAAAAAGGGGTGTTTTTCAAGGCAGCACTGATCGCACACAAAAAAAAAAAAAGGGTACCTTTTCAGGAGCACAGCCAGGTTTCGATGTTTTCTTAAAAAAGGGTCATTTCATAAAATTAAAAAGTGCGATAGATCTAGATCTAGATCTACGCCATTTAGGGTCCATTTCTGATGTTGATGGACACAGGTGGGTAGCATATGCGTATGAGAGTGACCCCCCTGGCCTGGGGCTGACATGGCTGAGTGTAGGCCTAGATCTAGACCAAATTTTTTGTCTCTTTCGTTCGTTAGCCTCTTATTGGGGTAGGGTCGGCTCTCTCTTTATTGGGGTAAAGAGAGAGCCGACCCTACCCCAATAAGACTAAGAGGCTAACGAACGAAAGAGACGGAAAATTCGGTCTAGGCTGAGTGAGAGTGAGACGTGCTAAGGCCTAAGCCTAAGTCTAAGAAATGCTAGCCTAAAAATATGCCCCTATGGCCCTAGACCGAATTTTTCGTCTCTTTCGTTCGTTAGCCTCTTATTGGGGTAGGGTCGGCGGCTCTCTCTTTAGAGACCGAAACAGACCATCCCGCGAAGTGTGTAGGGTTATGTGGGCAAATCAGTACACCAAACTTGCAAAACTTATCCCCGAATTACTCCTTTCACAGGATGCATATTTGCTTCATTATATATTGTAAATTAGGTAAAGGCTTAACTACTTCGGTTCCACTTACTAACTTGACTGAAATAATCTGTTTAATGGTCCATTTTTTAGGAAATTATGGGTCAAAATCGACATCCATGATAAAAATCTTGCAGCGGGAGTTTAAACTCTCGCTGCGCATGAATGTCGATTTTGACCCATAATTTCCTAAAAAATGGACCATTAAACGGATTATTTCAGTCAAGTTAGTAAGTGGAACCGAAGTAGTTAAGCCTTTACCTAATTTACAATATATAATGAAGCAAATATGCATCCTGTGAAAGGAGTAATTCGGGGATAAGTTTTGCAAGTTTGGTGTACTGATTTGCCCACATAACCCTACACACTTCGCGGGATGGTCTGTTTCGGTCTCTAAAGAGAGAGCCGCCGACCCTACCCCAATAAGAGGCTAACGAACGAAAGAGACGAAAAATTCGGTCTACTATGGCCCTAGTAATATTTGCACTAGAGTTACTCTTTAATCTTTCCCGTAAAAATTCCTGAACTGTGGCCTAGGTCTAGATCTAGTCTAGAAGTCTATGCATGCAGGCGCAGACATTGGCCTGGGAACCTTTGATTTTGCAATGTCAAAATAGCACTGCTGCCTTTTCTTGTGAAAATGACATTGTTCTTGCTTGAATCTGTCAAGATTTTTGGCAGAATAACTCTTGACTTAATAGGCCTAGCCCTAGGCCTACAGAGTACAGGAATAATTGAAGCACAAGACTCAAGAGAAAAATACATGGCCCATGTATAAGAAAATCGTTGTCAATTTCAAGTCAAATGTTAGGTATAAAAATATATAGGGCTCCAAATCATACAAAATAGTAAACCTTGTCTTAATTGTCTAGTAGGCCTATTTAAATATTATATCTCCCTCTCATGCCCTTCATCTCACAGATTATTGTTCCTTGCCAAAGAAGCATCTAAACATGGCTGTTGCCGTAGCACAAGAACCCAAGGGAATGACCAGGCCTAAACGCTGGTCAGAGGAAGTAGAAGAGAACTACAGATTCCAGCTGGCTGGATACAGAGATGCTGTTGAATATACTTCTATTAAAAAAGATGAGGTGAGTTGAAACCAAGGATCTACCAAATATAATCTCGATTTTCTTTTTTTTTCTTCTTTTTTCTTCCTGTAAGGCTGTATTCATTTCAATTCAAAATGGTTTATTTAGACCTAATGATAAATTGCAGCCAGATGCTGAATTACAAATCAGTTCACATAAAAACTGAGTGAACATTATAAGTTAAAAATAATACATTACTTAATTACAAAAAGCTTGAATAAATATGAAAGAGAATGAAAAAGAATTCAAGAAAAGATATGAATAGCTGAAATTGAAGAAAGGCAGGAAAGATAAAGGAGATAAAAAAGAAAAAAAGACACTCACTCCCCTTTGATCCTGCATCTTGCAACATACTTTTGAGTATATTTGACTTACATCTAAATAATTAATCATAAAAACTTACGTCTGCAGGTTGATGGATAGGCCAAGAGAAGGAAAGCCATGCAATCTTAAAATCTCTTTAATTTGAAAAAGAATCTGTGCTCAAGCTAATTCATCCTTAGCTAACTTAAATATCTCAAAGACAGAAAGTACAAAATTAAATTGGACTGAATTCAGGAAATACATCATTTTAGTCAAGTAATTTACTGTTAACACTTATAAAACTGTACTGCAGGTTTTATGTACTGTGTGGTTTAAAAAAAAAAAAACAACCCCAAAGTACATTTCTTTAGGTCACACAGCACAAACTGATATGATAAGTTTTATTCATGAGGCTGTCCACGGTTGTGTGTTTATCCCCAAAACTTGAGAGTAAATTTCCTAATTGAGAATACTTTTCTCAATGTTCAAGTAGTGGGAGTGTTGGAATAATTTAATCAAAGAATCATTGTAGGCTTTTGTAGCATCAATTAATTTCCTTGTTACATTTTTTTCTTCCATTACAGCCCAACAGATGGCCTGAGACAGGTTATGTGAAGAAGCTTCAGAGGAAAGATGGTCTCTTCTACTACTACAACAGGAGCAGGGAATGTGAAGATAAAGACGTACACAGGACCAAGATGTACACATATTAGATATTTATTTAAGCTTGTATAGATTTTCATTTAGTTCATTTTATGATTTAATGCATTTTTTATTGGGAGAATGACAAGAAAAGAATAAATTACTTGTTCCAACCTTTTTTTCCCCCCTGTATGATACTCCTAATTTGTGTTTCATGTTAAAGTAACTATTAAACTTTAGGATCTGTTAATTATATTTATTGTTATGGTCCTTTTAAAGTCTGTTTCTGCTTGTATTATGTACGGTATTACTTCTAGTTTTACATTTCTTTCTTCTTTTGTACACCAATTGTTCATTCCATTTAAATGAATCATTTTCTGTGTTCATGTTTCATACTCATATTTTGTCGTTGAGTGTCAAAATGTGTATGTTTTTCTATTTTTATTGACTACTGCTCATCACATCACAAGTCAAGCTCATCAGATCACAAGTCACACATACATGTAGGTTTGCATCATCTCTATAGATCTAACCACTGAAATATGATTAGTGATATGAGATATGTTTCAATAACAATGCAAATTATGGCCTTTGTAAATAGAAAAATTACTCCTTTCCCCTAAATGTTGTAAATAATAGAATTGTTATAAGTAGATACTAAAGGGAGTCGTATGGAAATGTGAAAACCTTGTGTTCAATCTGGGGCCAATTTGTATGTGTAGCTGGAAATGTTGTTGGAAGTACATGTTTTATACTTGGATATTTGCTTCACTCTGATTTATTTATACCAAAGTGTTTTGATATCTAGCTGGTACTAGAAATTGTCATTGTAATTTGGTATGAACCTAGAGGTCAACCAATGCCCTGGAGAAATTTGTGTAGACACTATAATAGTGCAAGAAGCCTATGTCAGTCTCCTACCCAAGAAGAAAAGTGTGGATCTGGTAGGTTTTTTAAATAACTTGTTGGAGTCTTTAATTTACCAAGTGTAGTGGATTTGGCACATTAATGAAAATGTATTTGAGAAGAGAGGTTTGATTTTTAATGTCATGAGTTTTGCTATGGAGACATTTTATCTATACACAATTGACATATATATTGTGCATTGTGACCATTATATCATGCTTCTTACCTCTATCTGAATAAGAAATGTTGAATAATCTGTTGTAACTAGGGCACTGGGGTTAATAAAATTTGCCTCTAGGGTCACATTTTCAGGATTATTAGCATACTAATGTAACCCAAAATATTTTGTTTATAATAATATGTACGAGGCTCCTGCTATGGCCACATAAAAAAATAAAAGCACAAGTTGAAAACTGTGAAAAGCTGTTTGACATTTGTAATTTTTGTTAAAGTGAAGCGAGCTGCATTCTCTGAAGAGTGTTTTGCATCAATGGTTCTTAACATTTCCGGTCCTACAAAATGACCACACCCCCTTCTACCATGCAATTATTAGGCAGTACCTTTATACTCCTTCTCTATCCTAATGCAACACAATATAAATTTAAATGGGTTTGTTCATTGTCTGAAAATTCTGAAATGACTCCCAACAAAGTCATGACCCATGGGTTAAGAACCATTGATGTACTTAAATGTGTTTTGATGCCATATAGTGCTACGAAGCATTTAAATTCCACTGCACTACTTCCGCCCTCTATATAGCAAACAATGCCTGATGAGATAACCACCTGTCAGGGCCCATGCTGGGAGGTCTAATCCCTCCTGGCTAAACTAGTGCGGTGGGGCATTACAGCTTAGCTATGAATCATATGACGTAAATGCAAAAGTACATTTATCATGTATTTATAATTTTATTGAATTCATACATCAAATCGAACATATAATGCCTTCCCACATAAATAAAAAAAACAAAACAAACATATAATGCCTTCCTATATTGGTATATGAAATATAAACATTTACAAAATAAGCAAAATTTCCTATGATATACAAGCTACCTGTATACTTAGATATCGGTGGCCAATTTCTAGACTAGACAATTACATGTTGGGTGCTGTATAGGTACTTGTTCACTGGTCAAGGCAGTCCTATCTATGAAAATATTCCAAGTACTTGAAGTACCACTTGAAGTACTACTTTGCAAATCACTAGCCCTTAATAGTCAATTAAAAATTATTATACATTTGTTAATACAACATGAAATTATATTCTGGCGCTAAAAAAATATCACCATATATCTATAAGCTCACAGCAAGTATAGGTCAACAACAAATATATATTATTTTCACAAAATATTGTTGTACAAGAATAACTTCTAATATACCATGTCTTTCAAACAGCTCTGTTCAAGAATGGACAAATGAGGTAAGGATAATAAACAGTACACTTATAGCTATATACTGCTTTTCAAGATTTACATGGAAAACTGGAGTGAAAGTTAAACTTCCATCCATCTGAAATACAGACTGCACTTAGATCTCTTTACACATTCACAATCAATAATTTTATAGCTGTTTCATTCTTGTTATGTAAGTGTGGAAGAATATCATGGCAAAATGCTCCCTGAAAAGGACAGCAATTTTAGTGTCCTCATATTCATGCCACATGTTTGCGTAGTCCCATGTACACATTTCTGTGACCCAGGTTCGAAAACAAGGCGATGCGCTAGTAAGGCATTAATCCTCTTTACCCGGTCCCTCGGAGAGGACCTAAAGCCGTCGGCCGCCTGGTTGCTTACTAACAATCATTTATGCTTTTTTGCAGTCAGGTAAAATAACCACTACCACATAATACTTGAATGCTACGGGATCAACCTTTTCCAATCGCTTCCAGTTTCTTTCACAATACAATCGCATTAAAAGAACTGAACTTTATCTTAATGCATGGAAGATGATGCTGAATACACACAGGCATGGTCAATGGCCAAATTGACACCCAGATAAAGAAATTCATTACCAGTACCTTAAATGAATACAAAACATACGAAGTGCTAACAAGTCAATGCTAAAACCAAGCACTGTCCTACAAATTTAAAACAAAAACAACTAAAAAGCATGTAGAATGAAGAGAAAGTGCAACATAAATATATATATTTTTAGGATAAGGAATTGTTAGAATACTAGAAGAAAACAATTATTTCTACCACATGTTATTAAATGGCGTTTGGTTACGGTAATTACGTTTTTCTCAGTCCCATCGACAGAATCAACAGAATAGAAGATGAATGGCACCTTAAATAAGAGTGTTAATAGTCCAAATCATAAGTTTAAATGTCTTGTTAGTATGTAAGGATTGTTATACAATTCATCATCAACAACTGACATGTTACAATAAAAGGAAACAAAAGAAGAATCAAAATGAAATGAACGTAAAGCACTTAAAACATACTCTCAAGAACCCTCCCACATGGTGGGGAGAGGATTGTTGCTATGTTACCATACTTTAAGGCAAATCCTAAGATAATGTTTGTTCAATGTAATTTATACTACAATTACCTTATAGAGCAAGCACTGAGAGTTTTAGTATTAATCATTGTGTAACAAAGCGATATGATGGCTTGCTACAAGCTGCAAAAATAGAAGAAAAACAAACCTGAAACAAACAAACTAACAGCATAAACAACACCAGCGTGAAAATAAGAGAGAAAAAAGACCAAACTAGAACAATTCTGTCACATCAAATGAGTGTCATTTAAGGATCTTTGGTCATGTTGAAACACTCATTGCACTAAAAATCCTGATACAAGACGTTATAGCCCATTGTGAAGTAATCAATATAGAAGCTCCTACTATCCTTTAATACTCAAAACCACTCATTGTTGTTTATTCCAATTATGGTGCCTACCAAATTCACTTTCAAATTCAAATTAAGATCATAGAAACCTATGTACATGACTTCTTACAAACCTGTTAAGATTTCACATATTGGCTCGATATAGCTACAAGTCCAAGACTTGGAGAGCGTAAACAATTTGAGCAAAATAAATAAATCACTTGGCTAAAATGCCTGACCCAAGTTTTGGAAATATTGTTTCATCTAGATATATCTGTTTTAGATATAATTTTGTATTCAATATATTTTAGATGTCATCACATTGAATGCTAAAACTGATTTTTGCTGCCCAATTTACATTTAGGGGATTTGTTTAATTCATCATTTTCTTTCATAAAAGTAGCATATCAGTTAATGATTCCATTTACACTATAAAGGTTTGCGTTTGGAATGAGTTTACATTAACCTAAGACAGGAAAGACTATGGGGCACATCTTGCAAGGTGCACGCCACTCATTTTAGTTAGAAGCTACGATGGGTCTGTAGATAAGTTCCTTCATGATCTCATTGCTACCACCATAGATAGCACCTACTCGAGCATCACAGAAAGCCCTAGCAATGGGGTACTCCCACATGTAACCCCATCCACCATGGAGCTGAAGGCATTCCGTTGCTACCTTGTTGATGACATCAGAGCCCCTGGCAAAACGACAAGTAAAGGAATAAAATGATCATTAACTTGTTTCCCTTGCAATTTTGTTACCTTTTAAGGCTGTTATTGCTCTTGATTAGGAGAATACTTAAATTTCTCCTCACAGAAGTGATATTTGAAGTTGATAATGTGAATATAGTACATGTATACTGGTATGGACATTTCTATGAGACATAATGGCTACAAACCACCATTTTTGTCAAACTGATACATTTTGGTGTTTATAACATTTCAATAATCTAAATATTTTATAAACTCAAAGTGTGTGGAGCATGGTGTATGACTCTCCTAGTTTTTTTCTCAAACAACTCGCACTTAAATTGAACATTATATATCATAAATTATAGGCAGGAATAAAACATCTTTTCAGTGAACGGTATCTTTGAAGCTCAAATAAAAGACCACACCCCCTAATCTCTCTTTTTTTCTTCATGTTTAAATGGAACTTTTACAAGTCAACACAATAGGACAAGGAACAAATATAAGCCCAGACATGTGCCACTGGCCCTTGCCATTGAATATTATCTTCTTAGTGTGTGAAATAGGGCAAATAAAATGACCATTGAAAACAAATGAAGGGGTAATGAGATTAGGCTTAATTTGAGCCCACATCCTGCTTTTATTCCATTCATGAACCACTAAAAAACCTTCCTGGTAGTGGATCATTCAATGTGATACTGTAGACTAAAAGAACAGGACATCATGACCTTAATAAAAATAATTAAGTACCTGTCGACACCCAAACACACATCCTGGTTAAACTTGATTCTTTGTAACAGTCCTGGGTAGTACATTTATTGCTATAACTTTGGGCATGATATATTTTACCATTTCACAATAAAAACAGAAATAAATTTTTCTGAAAAATAACACACCTTTTTTTCTTAATTCTCCCTTATTAGGTGTATGACTTTCTTAGTTAGAAGTAGTTTTGAGTAGAGAGGGCACACATTTAGGGGGTTTGAAATGTAGCTTTAGTTACCCCTTTAAGGAATCTCCAAATGAGAATGTGATAATCTGATACATGCTCCACCTACATTTCTCTCATGACATTTGCTTGATGCTTTACTTCATCAAAGACATAAGGGTTGTGATTGGACTTTATGCTGGGTTTTGACCTGAGTGTTACATACAGGACTGAATTAGAAATTTGATTAATGTAGAAATGTGGAAGTGCGATGGCTCGGTGGTAGAGCAGTGGTCTCATAACTGGGGAGTCCCAGGTTCGAAACCAAGTCGTTGTCCTGGTGCCCTTTGGTAAGGCATTAATCCTCATGACCAAGTCCCTCGGAGAGGACTTAAGGCCATCGGACTACTGGTTGATTTAATACTTTAATACAAGCATGCACATGATTTCTTAGCAGTCAAGTAAAAACCCAACCAACCAACCATTGACAGCAGACTAATTGCTAACTGAGCATAATCATTAAATTGTGTGTGGCAAAAATAGTCAACTGTGACTAATTGCCTAACAATATCAAATCAAGAAAGAAAGAACATGTAAAATAATCTTTGGGGACTTACCAGTACTTTGACATTGATGCAGTGTATGTGTCCAATTTGCCTTCAGATTCCAGTCTAAGGCAGTCATCCTGGAAGCTTCTTCCGACACAGATCAAAGTCTTCAGCTCAGCTAGCTTGTGTTGGATCGTCTTTGGAAACAAGCAGAAATATATATGTAGACTCAATTCAATTCAATTCTGGTTTATTGTAAACAAAAACATTCCGAATAAAAAGTCTGGAGACTCATCAATTCAGTTTACAAATTATAAATACATACAAGAATATAAGAAATCAATACTTTTAGCAATCTTCATATTAATTACTGATTCTAATTAGCTAAACAACTAATATCATTGTAATATACTAATCATACTAATATGTTGTAATTATTCAGTTAATACAATTAAATAGATTAAAAATATATTGTCACCATTTTCTATCGTAAATGACATATACAATTAAATAGTAAAATATATTGTCACCATTTTCTATCGTAAATGACATATTCAATTTTTTCATACACATTCAAATTAATAAGTAATCTTTTTTGACCTAGTTAACATTTCTTTTAGAAACATATTTCTATATAGATAATTATTTTTTACTTTTTAACCTCTTGTTTATGATGCTACTGTAAATAAGCTAAACTGCCATGAACCTACAGTAAGTAAGCTGCACTTTTTAGTTTACTATTGCATATTTCAATTAATTTCCATTAAGAATGTGCAGTTTGAAATAACAAATGTCATGTTCTTGGGGAATCACAATAGAATCAGTGCAAGCATTTTCAAGCAATTTTACAACCATCTTGCCAAAAGTGAAGAAGAAGTCCGAATAGTTTCCCAAAGAAATGTATCATCACAATATTAGCATTCAAGTATAGAGTGATCATGCTTATATGTATGTCTACCGATATTACATTTGCTAAGAGAATACATATCTTTGGGCCAATATGCTTTGAAAAAAGGAAAGCTATTCCTTCTGTATAAGATATCCATGATGTGTTTTCTCTTTTGTTATAAAGCATGGACTGTTATACATTTTATTGCCCAACTGGTTGCTTTGAAGCTGTTTATCATTTTAAGCAGCCCTTAATTATACTACTTTGCGGACTAAAGTACTTTGAACTGCAAGGAAAAAGTGCTGTTTAAAAAATACTGCACTGGAAATCATAAATCTAAATGGAAAGTCACAGATAAGAGAGAACATACCTGGATGTTGCCCAGAGTCTTGCCGAACGCCTTACGCTGCCTGACATAGTTCCTTGTTTCTTCAAACATGAACTCAGTGTGTGCCTGGCATCCTACTCCAATGATCAGCCTCTCTCTAGGAAGTTGGTTCATCAACATGTAGAAGCCTTGGTTCTCCTTACCCAGCAATGCACTGGCTGGGAGGCGTACATCCTCGAAGAACAGCTCACAAGTATCCTTTGTGCAAGTAGGAAAACAATGATGGATATAACATGGAAATCATCTTTTCAATCAAAATTATTACTGATTATTACTACAAATTTTCTGTGTTTAGGGTGGATTTCTCTTTCAATACAAGCTATCTTTCTACAAAAATCTCTGATTTTGAATGGGATCAGGAAATACCAACCAAAAGCTGGCAAACTGTGGTTTCCTGCATATAAATAAACCAAGATGCAGGGCTTGACACTCAACACATTGGCTCCTAGCTTTGAAGTCCAAACCATTGACCAAATAGTACCCTCATTCTCAAGCTGATTTTGCCTTGTTCTTTAAAATAGATATTGGAATGCCCTGCTTTACGAAAAAGAAATGGGTGAAAAATGGGAAAAGTAAATAGTAACTTGAGTCAAATAGATTCTGACTTACCACAGACTTCTGTCCGACCTTCTCGAGTGGCTTCCCCTTGGTGAACCCTGGCATACCGGCTTCAACCAAGAAAAGACTGATGCCATGAGCTTTCTTCTTAGCGTTCAGATCTGTGATGGCTACAACAACCACCACATCAGACAGGCAACCATTGGTGATGAATACCTTGGGTAATAGAAACACGAGATGAGAAAATGTTTAAGTGTACCAATCACAAAACTTTTATTTGTGCTCTGTGTATCAGGGGTTCCAGATGGTTATCCTATCTTTAAGATATGAGCTCCTAACATCAATTCTCTGAAAAAATATGGCAAGTTTAAATACACTCTCAATTGACAAAAAAGGGACTTGTAAGTAAATGCCCATATGCGTTCTCTTAGAGAAGGGTCGCACGGAACTCATGTGTGACTTGGGTTCCGTGCATGGTGTTTTATGTTATGTTTTATTTTCTTCAGTCTCCTTAACCATTAACCCACAGAACGCATGGTAAAGTACACTTTATTCATCCAAGTCCTACAACACATGCTCAAATGACCATTGCTCTGTGGTCAATATCCTATACCAACCAAATTCCAAATTTCAACCCAATACCAAGAACTACACCTAACATAGCCCTAAACCTCATCCTAGCTTATACTTACACTCTAAATTAAATTTATGGTCTGAAAATATTATTTTGTCTCTTGAGAGCCGGAAGGGCATACTTATACTCAACATCCCTCTGGCTCTCAAAAGATGTTTTCTTACCTTGCTTCCATTTAGGATGTAGTCATCCCCATCTTTCTTGGCTGAGGTCTTGATGCCCTGTAGATCACTGTAAATTTAACAGATAATTAGAACTTGTTTATTTTGTTCTCTAAATATTAACTTTCAAACTATTAGAATAAGACTTTACATGCAAAAAATGAAATTCACGCATATCAGATGTATCACTAGTCACCACAAAGCTTTGCAGATTAATAACAAAATAAGAATATCATGGTTTTGTTCTCTATCTCGCCTCTTCTCTGACTGATTTTCAGATTAAAAACAACCTAAAATAAAAGTATCTAGAAGCATTTTTAGATTTAAAAACACTGGATTAAACTTGTGTCTTGCTCCTGGTTCTGCGATTTAGACATCATACAATGTATACTTTGGCAGACTAAGCACTTCACTGTTCTTAAAAGTTCAGGCTGATTTTCCCCTGAATCATTTTTTCACCACCATACCTCAACAAATGCACATTATATTACCGTAGTTTAACTGTAAAGCTTAGCAGAAGTGGATTATAAAAATGCTAATGGGCGCAAAGTATTGTGTGGTGACTATGAGTATGTTTAAGTTTCATTGCTACATTTCATATATAATTGACATCAAATGATTTAGGAGAACATTTTTTTTTTCAACAAAATGTAACCTATGATGTACATATATCGGTGAAAGGCCAAATTTACTAATACAGTGATAACACAGATAGCACAGAAAACCAAATACTCCTTTTTTGTGGACATTTCTTATCCATGTACAGTGGTTTCTTTCTTTGTCATGAACATGTCCTGTTTATCTCCACAATCTTGTTATTTACATAAGTGTTGAGTCCATTATATAGTCTTGTGACCTTCGTACCAATGATTGTCATCCCTAGATAGTAAACACATGAGTGCTCTCTTAATGTTGATCTGATATTTTTCAGTTTTAAAACTTGTTATATACGCTCAAGCTATTTAATAAGCTCTGTAACCCAACTTAGCTATCCTCATTTTACTTTATAGTTACAAATACCTCACGTTTACTGCAAACAAACCTGAATAGAAAGAACACCTGTCTCTGAAGACCACATTAGCCCCCCCCCCCCCCCCCTTAAAATGATGTTCATCACTGAAACATGTGACCTGCCTACGAAGATTGCTTTTTGTGTCTCCATTGGACGTTATCTCTCTACAAATTTGTTTACAAATCTGTCACTAATAACAATGTTTAATTATATTAAAATACCAGGAGGTATCTACAGTAAAGTAATAGCTCAGTAAAAGTATGTTGTTGAGCTCCATGATGTATATGTTTTCAAGGTAATTTTTTCCAAAATGTGTAGTATTCCAAACCAACTGAACTAGTTTTACTCCAAGGTCTTCATCTTGTATTACAATTAGTGCTGTAGTCAAACGTTTAACCGTCCGGTATCCGACCGCCCATGGCGGATTCCGTTTTCAATTGGACGGTTTCGTTTTCCCGATTTTTTTTTTTTTTTTTTTTTTAATTTTTTTTTTTTTTTTTTTTTTTTTTTAATATTTTTTTTTTAAAGTTTCTATTTATGCTCCTCCACCTGGCACTATGCCTGGCAATGTCTCCCGGCACAGTAATCTGTGTGTTGACTCACCACTCCAAAAACTAGAACAACACTCCAATTTGTCTGTCATCTTGGTTTGAAAGTAATCTTTGTAATAGATCTCATCATCTCAATATGTAGTTTATAATAATAATTCATCCAACTTTTACACAAGGTTCTATCCTAGGTCCTCTACTGTTTTTAATTTACATTAATGATCTTACACCTTCTTCTAAAGATGACATTGTTACTATTATTTGTGACAAGTTCACAAGCGCAAATCGGCACCTTCAAATGCACCTCGCAGTTAACTGAAAGTCCTTCCCGCCTTTTCACACGGACCTGGCTTGCTGCCGACAGAGTCGGCCAAAAAAAAAAAAAAAAACGATTTTTTTTTTTTTTTTTTTTTTTTTTTTTTTTTTTTTTTTTTTTTTTTTTTTTTAAATCGTTTAACCGAAAACCGTCCGGTTTTGACTGGCGGTTAAACGGAATTGGAGATATCCGTGATGTTACAGCACTAATTACAATACTACAATGCATAATGGTTTATAAAGGTCATCCGAAAAAAAGTCTGCCTTTTATTTATATTGTTGGGCTGTACCCCATGTGGAGTGCAATCAGTCGCACTTATTTCTAACATCTGCATTGAATTTCAATGATTAATTCATATCTGTCACTGTCAGTATACCTTTCCATGATAATAAAATTGCATGACTAATTCAAAATTTAAATGATTTATCTCGGTTAGCTCATCTGATGTAAAATTCAATACTGCAAATATAATGTTTGAGGGACATTGACCTGAAAAACCTATATCCTCCCAGTTATTGTTGTTACTGTCATTATTATTATCCTCATCCTCATCATCTGTATCATCATCATCAACTGACTACGACTACTGCTACTACTACAACTACCACTACTACCACTACCACTACCACCACCACCACCGCTACTACTACTACTACCACCACCACTACAACTATCATTGTTTTATACTTGATACTTGTCATTATAATAATGAGTCTGAGGGATTCATACCTTCCAGCTGCGGGTTCTGTCATTGCCAAGGCACCCACTTTGGTTCCAGCTGTCATGGCTGGTATGAACTTCTCAATCTGTTCTGGGGTACCGTAATGACTGATGTAGGGCATGACAATGTCACTGTGCATAGCAAAGGCTGTCCCAGCTGAATTCACATAAGCTCTGTCAATAAAAACAATGGAAGTTTAGTAAGTTGAGCTTGGGGGCAATGAGGGAAAAGGGGGGGGGGGGGGTTGTCTCATTTCTTTTTGATCCAGAATTGGAAATAGAAATGACCCCCTTCTCCCCCCCCCCCCCCCCAAAAAAAAAAAAAAAAAAAAAATGAAATGAAATAAAATGTAGAAAATGGAAAAAGGGTTACATGTCAAGGTTAAATGTAGTGTTAACACAATGAAATACTCATGAAAGTAGTTAATTTTGTTTTAAATTGTCTTAAAAGTATAAACAATACACACAAAAAAGCTTTAACTGTATTAATCAATATTGATTTTTCAATAACAAAAAATCTATTTATATATCATCATATCTAGAGGAACAATTCCAAAGGAAAAACAAACTGGTAAAATTGTCATCACCAATTTGTCAATAGCGAATAATAACAAGAAGGAGGAGAAGGAAAAAAAAAGAGGAAGGAGAAGAAGAAAAAAAAGAAGAAGGGGAAGAAAAAAATGAAGTAAAAGAAAAAGGAGGGAAAGGAGAAAAGAAAGGAGGAGGGGAAAGAGGAAAGGAGGAGGGGAAAGAGGAAAGGAGAAGGAGAAGGGGAAAGAGGAGAAGGACAAGAATAAGAGGAAGAAGAAGTAGTACAAGAAAAAGGAGAAAGAAAAGGAGAAGAAGAAGAAGAATCTATAGCACATACAATGAGAAGCTAAACGTACTGTTCCTCCCAGACAATAGATGTCATGAGCAGATCTCCTCCAATTCCTCCCTGTGACTCAGGGATATCTACACCAAGCAGTCCAGCTGATCCCATTGCTTCCCACAGCTCCTTATCCACCATCCTCTGTTTCTCATACCTACAGATTCAAAACATTGACATAATCATTTCTCTAAGTGCTCATGGGTGATATCATACATAAAACAAAGAGTACACATTCTTCATGAGAAGGGTATTAATTATGTCAATGCATACTTCATCCTGTGACCTAACTTTGGCTTTCCTAAACCATCCCCTGGGATGTGAAAAAATTAAATTGAATATGGACCAAGGGTAAACTAATTCCTGCTGATTCCTATAGCTTATGAGCTAAGTTTCCTTTTAGGACTACCAAACATATATTTAAGCAATGACATTCAGAAAAAATGTTCTTTGTATTTTTTTCAAGCGTTATTTAGAAAGTCTTTTGCCCTCTGATCCTTGTAAGAATCCAGCCATTGTATATATATATATTTTTTTTTTTAATGGGAAGAGGGAGAGAGGGGGGGGGGGTGTGTGATCTATTTTATACCTGTCCTGGTTTGGGGCTACTTCCTCTTGAAAGAATCTCCTGACACTGGTCCTGAACATGTCATGTTCCTCACTGAAGATAGGCCTGGTCCCAATGTCCATCATGGTCTCAGCCTGACCAATCAGAGGCCTTTCGCTGTTGAATGTGGTACTGAGGAAAAAACAATCAATTCAAATATTCTTGCTAAATATTGCCATTTAAAAAAGAAACTATTGAAAATAAAATGCTTTTGAATCATGAAGTAGATCTAGATCTAAATAGAAAAAGTGACAGCCCAACCCAACTCCATCACCTACAATGGGGTGAGGGCACAGGAGCGTGTGTGAAGTTAGCAAATGTAATCTCAGATCCTCATTAAATTCATGTGAATAATTCACATTATGAAGATGATGATCATCATTACGGTTGCTAAGTCCTCACACAAGCACCCGCACCCCATCGTTGTTACGGCATGCAATTGTATTGTGCAGTGGTATGCCATGAAACCTGTGAGAAAGGGTATATTATAATGTCTTCGTTATAAGGGAAAATACTCCAAAAGAGATAAGAAAATTTACATGAATCATGACCATTATTTGAACAATTGATAAAGATTTAGTTGATTTTTTGTATGTTTTAGAAGGGTAACGTATCTCCACGCCGGAGTTACAGGTAAAAGTCTCGATATGATTGTGAACTAGCGCCAACCTTTTGATAAAAAGATGTAGAGTTTCCAAAAGAAGATAACATTAACAACTTAACACAATTTAATTTCGCACTGTTGATAATTTGAGGGCAGAGTTTTTTATTCCTGATTTATCTAAGAAACATCATTTCATATGACAATTAGAATTACAACAGAATTTTGGAGGATATTAAATTATGTTGCAGAGCATATCTGCCACGCCCTTTCCCCGCGCATCAAATCACAATTAGGCCTTTAAAAAATATGTTGTAAAATTGCACTTTAGATAGGCACATTCATGGGGCACTAGAGGGCGCTTCGCGCTCGTACGAAAATCTGAATGGCCTTGCTGCGGTGGGTCGGCAATAATCAGCCCAAAACGTGGATATGGGAGAGTGGAAGGATATATCTTTTTTATAATGTTATCTGGTCTTACCCTTAACCATCCTATGTTTAATCTATGTAGAAATAACATGCGAGTACGATAAGAGAAACATCGGGCCCATTACTGATGCAACTTTTGAAATATTAGCCTAGAAATGACCACCAAACGGAAAAAAATGACATTTTTTCCCGACAAATCTTCATAAAATCTGAGTTATAAACAAGTCACATCTAGGTACACTAATACAAATACGATTTTCTGAAAATTAAGGTATGATTTATTAAGTTTCTTTCAAGTATATTTCTGCGCATTGCAGCGCCAATATTCTACACTGCTTCAAAATCACCCTTGAAATTTTTTTTTGCAACAAATTTGTTACGAGGTCCGCGAGTGTTCCCCGTTCCTTGCGTGTTGAAAGTTTGGTAATACATAGTTTCCATCGACTCGCGCACGAAAAAATGGTCGAAAACAAAATGTCAAATGAAGAAATAAACAAGCTTTTGTATAGTTATAAGAGTTCTACTGAGGTTTCTTTGTCGATTTAATTTATTATTATAGTCTCAATTAGAATTCAGAATTATCTCACTGAAAAGTTAAGAAACCGACGATGTTCTCGATCGTAGTTATTTTCATTTCGCCAGCAGCCGATCTAGCGTTGTTTGGGCAAAAAGCTAGGCCGCTGCCTACCCACCGCGAACCTTTCCGAGTCCCGCTAAAATGGCGCTCTGCGGAGCTCCGCGGCTGCGTTGGTATCGCTGCAAACTCTCAGCCGGCTAGCTCCCCACAACGGACCATTCGCGGTATGGCGAGAGTGTGTGTGTGAGGTATGATTTTGGATTCGAGAACGCACGTAATGCAACCGTGCGCATCATTTTCAGCTGTCGAATGTATACGACCAATTTTACATGTACGATTTTTAGTACAGATACTTGGTCAGTTTTCTTCTTATATCTTTGGTTTTACAACATTTAAAAATATAATTTCTTCAAATTTGCTCCTGACTCGGTTCAGACTAATTGTATGATGTGTTTTCAAGTCAGTTTTTTTAATATATTTTTTTGCATGAATTTGCCTACTTTAGATGCCAAAACATGGGTCGGTCGGTCGGAAATCTTTATTTTCTGAAAAACGGTAAAAGCCGACCATAGGCATAGATTTCAAGATTTTGGGGTCGGTCGCAAAGGGCAATACAACATCTTCTATTTTAGGCCTTATGTATAGGTATGCCTTTATGGAGTTATTTCAAGAGACAAGAGTCGAGCTCGAGTGCAGTGTCATGCAAATCCACACCAGTACAGTAGGCAGTACTAGGCTTACATGAAAAATAACATGCGGGACTGAGCCGACAATTTAACGCCGGACTCGAGCCCCTTGGCCTGGCTGTGCCGTAAAATACTTACCCCGTGTCATCTTCTGCAGCAGCTGCGGAACATAACCTTGACCCTTGGAAGCAGGTTGGTTTAAAGACTCCATTTTTGGCTGTAAATTTTGCCAAATTACTCAAAGATCGTAACATTGCCATGGTTGTCTGGGCTGGTACTAAAAGTTTGTGGGGTCACGTCACAATGAAATTTCGCACTGCGCAATGCAGATGCATGTCATACGTGAGACTCAATAGACTGCGCTGACGTTACGACACCTTACGAAGTTATGTAACGCAATCTTTTTTCGTGTGTGTGTTTTGGAGGAACCACACCCCCCCCCCCCCCCCCTCCCTCAACTTTTTTTTGATAAAAAAAAAAATGTATTGTGCTAATGGGTGACGCAAAGAAAGGTGACCCTATACCCCCCCCCCCCACCCCCACCCCCCAACGGAACGAAATATCGATCGGCCAAATTTTGGGACAAAAAAAAAAAAAGTGCTCTTACACCCCCCCCCCCCCCCCCCCCGTTTATTCAGCGGCTGGCTGAGACGTTGCAAAAATTTTCTTCAAAACCTGGACAAAAAAAAGTGCTCATTTAACAGTAGGTAAAATAAATGCCTAAAAAAAAGCTGAGCTTCCGGGGGCTTAGCCCCTTGACCCCCTGGCCAGACTCATTCCCTGGACCCCATGCCAATTTACGCTCTACCTGATCGTTAATACTCCACTTTGAAAAACGTTCCGCGGGACCTGCATGTAACGTGTAAGGCTGGTGGTGATGCAGATTTTTCGTCTGCCCCCCCCCCCCGGCCCCTTCCGAACGTTTTTTTTTCATTACGTTACTGCCCCTGGAAGGTGAGCCCCCTGGAATGTTTGCCCCCCCCCCCCCCAATCCCAAACTGCTTTCAGCGCCTGCCTACGAGCACAATATATGTAAATACATTAAGCAATGAAAAAGAAGAAAAGTAGAAAAACAAGAAGAAAAGCATGAATCTGTAATGAGGGGGGAGGGGGGGGGGGGGAGTGGTCCCTTGATCTGCCAAAGAAAATGTCAGGTTCTCTGCATCATTATATTTCTCACCTTGTCATTTCAATAGCCTACCATACCTTTCTTTTATTCTCATCTTGATTCAGCCCCCCCCCCCCCCTCCCTTCTCCATATCTCTAATTCTCTCTCTTTCGTGATAGATATACAATTGGAAAAGTGATATTTCCTCAAACTAGTTATAGCCAATCTCTCATATAACATTTTACTGCTTTTGTTCATGTTTTTATTTTTTACAAGAGCTCTTTTAATCAGAGCTTTCCAGAGTTAGATCACTAGTATGTATGCAATGTTTGGATATTTCACTTTAGACCCTCATTGTGCAATTTAGCCAAAGTTTTCCTGTTAACCTGTTTAACTTCTTTTGTCCATCATAAAAAGTTTATTTCTAGGTATAGTAGTTATCATAAATTGTAAAATGTTTCTTGATCTGTTGCAAGCTCTGTGCCCTTTCTTTAACACATTTGTTCAATCATTTCTTTTTCCCTTTTCTTCCTTCATCCTTTCAAAAATTGATAATTCCCTCACTGGCAGACACACAAATATGGGCAGAACACTTTATAACTCATTGTTATTCATATCCCTCTGCTAAATCTGTAATCTCCAAAATGCTGCAGTAAAGCATGTAGGTTGTCACACAGGTAAACATTGTCTTAGGGATCCACATTCGTTATACTTCAATATGCCACTAGTCTAAAGCAAATAACTAGAGAATTACACAAATAATATAAAAAGGATGACATTTTATTCAAATTAAGAAATAATGATTTACAGATATCTGAAAATGAATTAGAATCATAAATTCAAATACATTATCTACATAATCTTTACATTTCATTTTTACAGTAACTTAATTTTACTTAAATAGACAAAGACAAATTGAAAATGGACGGATATAGTATATGGAAGCTAATTTCAATCTTTTCCCTCTAACATAAAGACAAGGAACAATACCCTCCCATGCCATAAGCAGAGCTGCCAACTAGTACGGATTTCCCGTAATTGGTACGGAAATTAACGACCATTACGGCAGTACGGAATGTTGTCTAAAAATTACGGATTTTTTTTTTTTTTTTTTTTGCTTATAGGGATCTATCGTAGCAAGTGCTGTACAGTATGGTAGCCATCCAGCACCTGCTGCATGAGAAAGATGGAAAATTATCAATTATTCTCTTAATAGAAGCCAATTTTTCATTGAAAACTTATGTGTTGTGATGAACAAAAAATCAATATTTAGCAACTTTGTGGGAGTAAAATCACAACAAATTTCAGATAATCATGCGCGCATGCGTCCGCTTGCCATTCTTTTAAGATTCATGGCGCCGCATAGGAAATTACTGATTTATTCCCCAAATTACTGATTTTGAGCCTTATGGTTACTGATTTTCTGTTCTGGAGGTTGGCAGCTCTGCATAAGTATTGCAACATGATGAAATTCGTTAAATTTGTGGTTAAATTTGTGTAGATGGGAACATTGATAACGCCAAATATCGAGATATTCTGGACGCCCACTTGTTTCCATCCATTGCTAACATCTTTGGCAACGCGCAACACCCGTTCGTCTTCCAGGATGACAACGCACCGGCACACAGGGCAGCCAGGATGGACCAATGGTATGACGAAACTGGCGTCAACAGGGTGCAGTGGCCGGCGCAATCACCAGATGCTAACCCGATAGAGAATCTGTGGGATGACATCAAGAGAGCCAACACCAAAGACCGACCAACCACGAGGGAAGGTTTGGTCCGCTCTATCTTCAGGGCCTGGGGCAGCATCACCCAAGAAAGATTGCAAGGACTCTACGCGACGATGCCAAGAAGGATGCGCGCCATCATTAGAAGGCGAGGATATCCAACAAAATACTAGAGACTCGTGAATCTTACATGAAAAATGACTATTGATATATCAATAAAATGTGCCTGATAGTATGATAAAAAATGATGCACTACATATTCATTAAAACAGCACTCATTTTCATGTAATTATTTGTCTCCTGTGTAATGTGTGTGTCTATGTTGCAATACTTTTGGCACGGGAGGGTATGTACAGACATGCAATACAGAAGACTGTTTCACTAGCTGTATTCAATGTAAGGTTATTTCTTTCCCTTGAAACATAAATCCACAATACATATGACTTATATAACTCCAGTGGAATAGTTTCATCTAATTTGTGACAATGGTAAGTTATAAATTTGCATAATTTCAGTGTTTTGTCTTTATACTATAGAGACATAATGCTGCCTGATAATATAAAACTATGTTTGCATCTAGTACTTTTGTAAGGAAGGGGGAGGATCAATGACTGGTCAATTTTTCTCTTCCACATAATAAGCAGTAATTATGGATTTAAATGGTGCTCAATATCAATGATTTGTATAAAAGCAAATTTACAAATAGTTGGATTCATACATTACACACATGCTTTATGTTACTGCTAGCTATCTCTACTTCTTTGAAAGTATGTTTGCACATAAAGAGTTTTCTCAAAAATACATGATTCCTACGACTCAATGTCAGAAATATATCCTTTATTCTTAAATGTATCTACCGGTATGTATTTGTTACAGCAAAATGTATTTCACTGTTTTCACATATGGTCCAAAATTATGAGATGAGTTGCATTCTTTCCGATATTTCCTGATTTTACATTTTATGTCCTTATGAAATCCAATATTAACAAACTAAAACACACACTTGCACACTCAAACAAATATTATAAAAATATCATAATAATATAACAACATATATAATCTATCTATACAAAGAGGATATTCTACAATTCACACAATTGTAGAAATGTCATAATTACTTTAATATTACCTCTTCATTCAAACCACTAAATAATATACATAAATTAGGCCTAACATAAATACATACTAGCAAACTCATTTTACGGCACTTAGCTATATAACAATGAGTACAACAGAGGCATGTTTTTACTGACTACCAAACCTCATTCGGTAGAAAAAAATGATAGTCAACAATGACCGTCCATACATCTTTGTTTACAGTAAATATTGAGAGAAAATATTGATACTGATACAAAAATAAACTTGAAGAAGATTAAAAACCTTATTTCGTTACCTCAATTTTCAATTTCAAATATAATTTGCATATGGTGTAATATACATTATTATTTAAATAATTGCATATATACAAATTCAAAATTAAATACAATAAAATGGAGCTCAAGGTGAATTTTTGAATGATTATTCACTACCCTACTTTAAAAATCTCCAATACATATGTCCTTTCTCATCAATTTTTTTGAGAATATGTTAATATGGTTTTTACACACAAAAATCCTGTTTGTCATTAATTATAAAAATAAAAAAGAACAAAACTGCCCAAACCCTATCTGCTAAGATTTCTGATATTAATATGCTTAATATAAGTGTATTCATGGTCCTATGATCCTGTATTTGTGTTGTAGCACTATCTGATTGTATGGAGGGGTGTGAATACAGATTTTGAATAAAAGAGAAGACTTCATAAAAAAACTACATTTCAAGTAATGAATCCCCCATCCCAAAAGGGGTAAAACTCATGACTATTATTCTCAAAAGTGACCCAAGTCAAACTTGGCTCCCCTTTAAAAGTCCACTGACTTGCAGAAGACCGGATGTCAACAATCTCATCTTGAACAAATTACTCTAGTTATGTAACAAAATACGTCCAAAATGAAAATAATGTTTTCATTAAATGAAAGTGAGAAAAACTGTTTTACTGTCGAAAGACTTTAGTACTTGGTTTAATTTAGTTACTGAATTATTGTAATTTGAACAGATCATGAAGAGGATGACATTTGGTACTTCATAACTGGCTGGACTTATTCAATGCTTTTAGTCTAAACCTGGCCTGAGTAGTCCACTTTCAAGAATACTGACCAATGGCATGGAGTTGAATTAGGTATTGATGTAAAATAGGTTACAACCCCATTTAATATCTGCCTTGGTCAGGTCCAGTGCCTCGGGATCGATTCAGAGTTCAGACTATGCATGCATGACCAGCTGATGATGATTCAGGGTTTTAAGTTGGTACTCCATTCACGATCCGAACCTTTGCAGAAGACCCTGCCTTACGACTGTGGACTGTCAACACCTGAAAAATAAACAATCAAACAAACAATGACAAGAACATGGTCACCAGGTACATTTGAAAGTTAAATTAAAACTTACTTCACGACAGATTATCAATAAACAGATGTTAAAGTAACGTTCCCTGTTGCAAAGAGATGTGCACATTTTCTGAACTTCAAATATTATCATCATGTCTGTAAATTACTCAGAAAGTAGGAAAGGCAGTCTATCTGTAATGTAGTATACATCAATTGTAATAGCAAATGAAGTTTCTAATAAATCTGATTAATATCAAACTTTGTATTGCCAATTTGCCATCATGTTTTTTTTCTTCAGTTACACCAAAAAAATAAGCTAATAAAATCAACAAACATAATCTTAGTATTTATTCAAGTATTTTTTGCACTGCAAGAAACATTTCTTGCATGTAATATCGTAATATAAATGCGAGGGAATTCTGCAAGTTAAGCAACAACTTACCTTGTTGCCTCTCTGTTTCTGAAAGACTAACCCTGGGTACCTGTATACAGAGTGGGCATACATAGCTTCCCGGAACTCTTGCACTGTAGCAGTCTGCGACCATTTGGTCCTTGTCCTCTCAGAGTTTTTCTACAATTAAAAAGACAGGATAGATGCACAGGTTCCTGAATTGCAGACATCATATTTTTTGTTTTCTCACTCTCATTACAATTTATACTATTATCTGAAATTTGCGGTTATGTTAAGCAAAAAGTAATCATAGATCAGCAAATAGAAGTTTATTCCATGACAATTACCTACCATAATAACCACCAAGATAAGGCAGGCTACCACAATAATATTTCTTAATTCCTGAATATATAATTTCCTGAAACTCTACATTACCCTTCAATCAGTAGTACCCTAATTCACATATCAGTCTTTATCTGAGTCTTAACTAGAAGCAAAACACAATTTGTTTACATTAAAATACAATTTAAAAGTGTAGCTCATCTGTCACTGACGCCTCGTTCGCCTACAACTCAATACAACACTGATAGAAATACTGCAGCAAAATAAAATGAAGATAAAAAACATTAAACATAGTGTGCCTCACATTTTTTAATATGATATCACTATGAAAGTAAGTACACTTTTCAGCCCTTTTTTTTCTTCCCCACTTGCCATTCATTTACATGTTGACTAGCTTGTTTAAACATGGTTTGCAGAATTCAAGAAAAAGAAAAAGTATCTTACCAAGTCTGCCAAAGGGAACTTTCCTGAGAACCCCTGACTGATGTCCAAATTATCCAGATCAATGAACACCTGTCCCATGTCCTCACTGTCCCCAACTAGAGCTTTGTCAAGCACATGCAGGACCAAATATCTGTAGAGAGGCGAATCACAACAGCAGGAATAAAGGGTTAAAAAATATTTCCACAAAGACTTAATATCCTTAATAATGGTTGTGTGTTATCACTGCCCATCCCCCCCCCCCACATTTGTTATTATAGGTCAACCAAACCTCGGTAATTTGTGTGAAAGCAGAACAAATTAAAGAACCATGATGGTGAACGGTTAAAGAAAGTTGGGTCATTCAACTGTGATGTAACTTGAGACAAATCTCCCACTTTATTAAAATGATTTTCTGCTAAATTCTCTTTTTAAACATATTTTCCCTCAGTACCCGTACCCAAGATACCGCACATCATTCTAGTCAATAAGACATTTAGAAATAAAACAATCATACATTCACTTTTACAATAACATTGAATATTCACCAGTCCATAAATTGTAATACTCACAATTTAATCAAGGCTGATGTTGTAACATCTTATCCAGAGGTCTTTTTTTTTTAAATCGCTACCAGCTGTTCCCATACAATTATTTCAATGACTGATAATCATTGTCATATTGCAGTGTCATACAATTTACCCATCCTACGAGACAAAGGTCCTACCTGTTTGTAAACTCCTCCTGAGCCAGCGTGAAGTCAAAGGTCTCCTCCCAGACAGGATCCAGCATCTTCTTCTGAACCTTGGTCTCCTCAACCTTGTGTATGCCTGGAATCAGAACCTTGACGTAGGGGTGTGGCATCTTCTTAGCATCCCTGCAGACTAGTCCTTCTGCACTATGAACTCTGACCTTTAGGGTGTCTGGTAGCTGGTAGGTCAATGTGATCTCAAGCTCTCCTTGGATGCCGAGATCAGTCTGCAGTAAGTGGGATTAAGAAGCAACATGCATATATGCATCAGAATAGAAGCATAGTCCTAACAATTCACAACATTTATTACATAATATAAGACATGAAAATATGTAATGTTTCATGTTTCATGCTACATAATGTAATATGACACATTTTGACATAATGTATATTGTTACTGATATCGCTATGAACATGAAGGACAAAGAAAGCGGACAAAATATACAGTTCCTCATTCTACCATCCCTTCACTGCTATTATGTAAAATAAATAGAACAGGTGATTATGCATGTGACACCTGTTCTTCACATTTTTACATAATATCAGTGAAGGGATGTTCCTTTGTCTACCACAGCAATTGTTGAGGGTAGAATGAGGAACTGTATATTTTGTCCTCTTTCTTTGTCCGTCATGTTCATAGTGTATTCAAGGAAAGGTGTCAAGAATATGTACATCATAGTTTAAGTCAGGATCAGAAGAAAACAGAGATAAACAACCCTGGTTTAAAAAGAAGCCATAATCACAAAGATCTATGCATCACAAAAACAGAATCCAATAAAGGTGTAATCAGTTTTACATCATTAATTTGAAAACTTGTTTTATCTGGATTAAACCAAGCAATAAGTGGAACCTTTTACATTTATCTTAAATTGTGTGAGATATGGGGTTAACAAGGGACTGAAGATTTGAACATTTTTAAGATTGATGTTACATGAAACAATCATGACTCTAAAGGCCGTCTGTTCTAGTTCGGCCAGAAGGGATTAGACCATCCAGCGAGGTCACCAACAGGTGGCTATCTCATCAACTCAGCTCTCAATTAACATAACAAGAGGATCATGGGGGACCAACAGGCACCGATTGGGAAAGTTTTCTATATAGAGGGAGCAAGTAGCTACAAGTAGTACAGTGGGGCATTAAAGGTACTATGTCCCTTTTGCAGCCAACCTCAAATTCTGTAGAACTTTGCAAGAATTATGAATATGTCATGTATGTCCTATCTGTGAAATTTAAACGTTAGCAGTGTCCTCATATTCAAATTATGCAAGGAAACCCGTTTACTTGCTAGACTTCACTGTCAGACACTATTGAGTGACTGACTGGCTTTTTTTTCTTCTTTGGTAATAACATACATGTACATGAAAAGAGTTGTAAAGGGTACATGAGCATTTGTCTACATCAATAACCCACTTCTTGTGATGGCCAAGATTAAACTGATTGAATCTTTGCACAGCATAAAACGAATGACCAAGGCGGTACAATTGTCTGAAAATCAAGACTATTACTTTTGGGCTCTATAGCCCTAAAGTCGATTTGACAACTAATAGTTGTTATTTTCCCACTTGAAGACATTTTCAAGCCCCAACTTTTTTAGGGAAGTTCTAAATTAGTATTATCTTTCAAATGCAGTTGGAATTTAACTTTTTCATTTCTTTGGCCTGCAAATGGGACATAGTACCTTTAATGCACATAATCAGATCAAGAGAAGTCTATCTACCTCTGGTTGCAACTCAAACCAGCTGGTGATGATGTCACTGAAATCCATGCTTCCAAGTTGGATGATGTTCTCTCCAATGAAGTCAGCCTTCCCAAACGGATCATGACTCAGTACTCTGACTCTCAACTGAGTCTCTGCAATGTCCTCTTCACTCAACTTGAAGGTGAAGATTTCATTGAAGGTGGGATTGAGAGTCTTCTTGACATACTGAGTTGACTTCTTCCCTTCATCATGGAGGTCAGGAATAAGTTCCATCTAGATACAAGAAAGTTTAGTGACTATTCATTCAAAAGTAACGGTCTTGTCTCAACTTAATTATGTAGCTGCATAATTACATTCTTAATTATAAGGATAAGCAGATTTGTTTTCCCACTTATACTTAAACATATTTGTTATCTATTAAATAAAGCACAACTGTTAAAGGTACTGTATTTCCAAATTGACAAAAATATAGTCTATACAAACAAATTTTAGAATCACAAATAATTTGACTTCAATTTGTGGAAGGTGATAAAATGAATAAAATGATAAAAGTATAACCGTTTTCAAAGCACATTATGGATGGCAAGAATCAGATTGCCAGAATCAATAAAGAAAAAAAAGGGAAAAGATAAAAAGAGCATTTAGTAATCTAGATTATGTGTCTCTTTCTGATATTCAATTGTTGTAATTTACATGACTGCTAAGTAAGCATGTACATGTATGCTTTTGCAAGGAGAACCTAGATAGACTCATGTTCTATTCAAGGTAGTGTTTGTTATATTTATCTTTCACTCTATCCCCGTTTCAATCCACCTTAAATTTACCTGAACAAATGGATCAGATGTGCGCCCTCTGATGTCCTTTGCACTGAGATCCCTCGCAGATACCACTTTGACGAGAAGCATACTCCTTCGTTTATCATATTTCAAGGATAGTTTGACCTCTCCCTTGGCATCTCCCAATGTCTTGGTGACTGCTGGATCCATGCGCTTGAAAAGCTGCTTCAGAATAAAGATGCTCTCCTAAAGACATCATTCAAACAAAAAATATCAAAACATCACTTTTATTAGTAGATCCAAATTTGCTTTTATATACTAGTCATTTCTAAACATATGACTTTGAGGCAGGGGTGGACTGGGACTGAATGTCCACTGTCTGGCCCTCTCCACATAAATATGCATTCTTGAATTTCTTGAAACAGTTTTGTGCTTTGCAGAACATTGTTTTCATATTTTCTTTAAAAATAGATTAACTTACTTTTTTGATCAAATTGACCCATAGACCATAGTTTAACATGCTCTCAATGCAACATATTGAGCGGCTCATAGGGGAAAATCCACAAAGACCATATATTACTCCCTCCCCATGGCAAGTCCACCCCTGCTTTCAAGGCCAAGGTCAGGATTCTCAAGTAGATCATCTAGATCAGATCAATCAATGCCACGTCCATTCATTCTTTTTATCATTCTATCATTCCATCACTCAATTTACTCATCCTATCACTCAATTTACTCATTCTATCACTCAATTTATTCATTCAATTAGATCATTTAATTTATTTGCTAATTTGATCATTCCATTCATTCAAATATCAGAATGCAGTCATTGACATTGCATTGCTGATTCATTTCAGGAATCAGGCTCATTTAAAATTATTTGTTTTGATAATTGAGTTTATTCATTTATTCAATTTGATTAATTATCAACTTCATTCTTTCATTTGCTTGTTAGATTTTAATCATGTTGATTTTTCAACTGTTATCATTGATACAGTAAAGTTCATGATATTATTGACATTGATTGATTAAAATGAATTCATTGACTGATCAGTCTCAGAGTCAGATATCTGCAGATTCAGATTCAAATTTTCAATCAATCAATCAATCATGATGTCTAGGACTTAAGAAGATAAATCTAGAAATTAACTGAATGGGAAACTTCTCACATTGTACGTTTCAAAGTCATTTCCCTGACTAGCCATCAATGATGCCGGAGTTTGATGACGTCTTTTCTTCGCAGTTGTCATTGCCCGAGCAAGCTGCATAACTCGCTCATTGTCGGAGCGGAAATTCTGTTCGACTTGCGCCGACTCATGGGGTGCAGGCTCTCTTGCAGGGCCGCTGGTTGATGAATTTGCTGATCCCATTATCAATATCAGTCTGAACTTCTGAAGCACAAGCTAGAAAAATAGAAATTAAAATTCAGTACCGACGTGTCTTCTCACATTTCTTTCCAGCTCTAACTAAAGCTCGATCGGCATTAGATGATTTACGAGTTGATGCAAAATTTCCTCTTGAACACTTCCGAGGCATATTGAGTTTCCGCCATCTTGTTTATTGAATGACGTCAATGCGTCATGGTTTCCAGTATGGCTTTATCCCCACTGACAAATTTCCAAAATAATCCCAAGCTGAATTATATCATTATATTTAATACAATATCGCTATATAACTTGTTTCGTTATGTAGTCATTGAAAAGAATGCCACACTGAAGATGCATAATTCGAAGAAATGCCGCAGCTGATTGATTGAGCTGTGCATGCATGGCCATGGAAACAGGCTTTGCCCATTACTCGGTCCAAGAGGGTTTTTTCTGAAGCGGGAGCGAAATTTTGCCTCCGTATCGATATATGGGCATAAAAACATATTAATACATTTAACCTTACCAATTTTGAAAAACTTTTTGGCTTTTCATCAGACAGATTCATTACCATCTTGTTAGTGACAAAATTAATTTAAGGAGGATTTACCAAAGAGATACCAGCTCCTTGTATTTACAGTGTTGATCTTTGTATTGAATATTTCTCAGCGAAAAAAAGAAACAAGCTTTGTGATATTGATTTATGATACTCGATCGTGTTGATATAACTTTATTCCTGTGCCCCCTCAATCCGCTTTATGCACGGTAGTTCAAATTATGATTTATATGTACTAGCAGTGTATACAAAGTATCCCTCAGGGGCGCATACACAATGCATAATGCCTTTTCACCTCGATTCCACAAAAACTGACGGTGTGGTGACATTACTAATATCAACTATGCAGTTTAGAATGTTTTTGGAGGTTTGGAGGTTTGTAGAGAATCTTAAAAAATTAAAACTACTTAAGACCATGTTCGTGTGCGCCAGTGATGGATGTTTTGGGTGAATTCAAGGTCTTTCTTTACTGTAATGGTTTTGTATAACTTTCTTGTCCTTTCATTATTGTTCATTTTGTATACAAAGTCATACTGTTTTTTTGTTTGTTTGTTTGTCTAATTATTAACAATGACTTGTAAATATTTGTATATGATTGACAGTTTAATAAACACACAAATAAAAAAATAAAAAAGAATGGGCTTAATTGTCATACACATGAAGCCTAAATGCTTTCCCTAGATTTACATGTGATCGAGTGCAGGCGCGTACGCATGGGGGGGGGGGGGGTGGGGGTTAACCCCCTTAAAATGTTGGGGCTAAAGGAGGGGGGGGGATGTTTTCCTCCCTTATTCAGTAAAATTCACAATGTAACTGAAATTTATTTCAAGAGAGACACAATACATCAACCTGTACATTTCCAAATGGAAGTTTAATGCGCAGACATCATAAGTCCTTTCATTGACGGAAGAAAAAAAAAGGATTACATTTCAAATTTGATCTATATTGTGTAAAGTACATGACTTGTAGTGTTTACAAAAAGTACACAATGTATGATGAACAGTTACTATTCTATATGCAAAACAAAGTATATAAGGGACCAGCTATATATGTGCGTGAGACTTGGTAGGTCTTGGTCGGTATCGTGGGCATCCATCTTGATCTACTGAAGAGCTAAAGACCGGCAGGCTCAGGCGGCGGCCGGTAGTCTCGCCATGCATGGTGCGCAGTATTACCCCCCCCCCCCTTTTTTTTTCTCCCCCGGTCTGGCCCTGGTGAGGCTAGAAAATTACCCCTAAACGCGTATCACCGGCGCGTACAGCATCATTTTGAAATAAAAAAATGGACGTTTTTCTATAAAAAAAAAAAAACACAACATCCCCATATACACTGTCGCTCATAAAGATAGAATATTTATATTTTAACCCAATTAATGGAATTATTTTAAAAATAATTTAAAAATAATAGATCTAGATAATAGTATACATTCTCAGATTTTATTGAATAATAATTTGACAAAGTGTGTTTTGCGTGACTGCTAAAGCATGTGTATGCTACTATGCTTATCAACGAGGGGACCTACGCCCTTAAGTCATAAATGACAGTAATGAGGATTAATGCCCCACAAAAGGGCACTAATATAACACATCAACACGGTTTTGATCCTGGGGCCTCACAGGTACGAGGCCATTGTTTTGACACTGAACCATTACTGTGCGCAGCGGGGGCTATAGGGTAGGGGGCAGTTTCCATAAATAAAAAATAAAAAAGAAAATGCAATAAATTTTCAATAATTTATTGCATTTTACCCCGGTCCCCAACATAAAAAAATCCTCTGGACGGTCATGCATTATGGCTCAAGGCATGGGCACACAGAGGATTTTTTTTTATGTTGGGGACCGGGGTAAAATGCAATAAATTATTGAAAATTTATTGCATTTTCTTTGTTTTTTCTTATTTATGGAAACTGCCCCCTACTCAGGCCCCCGCTGCGTACAGTCATGGTTCAGTGACAAAGCAATGGCCTCGTAACTGTGAGGCCCCAGGATCAAAACCGTGTTGATGTGTTATATTAGTGCCCTTTTGTGGGGCATTAATCCTCATTACTGTCGTTTATGACTTAAGGGCGTAGGTCCCCTCGTTGATAAGCATAGTAGCATACTCATGCTTTAGCAGTCACGCAAAACACACATTGTCAAATTATTATTCAATAAAATCTGAGAATGTATACTATTATCTAAATCTTTTATTTTTAAATTATTTTTTAAAATAATTCCATAAATTGGGTTAAAACAAAAATATTCCATCTTTATGAGCGAAAGTGTAGTTACGCGTTTTCAGTTTTTTGTTTTCTGCACCCCTCCCTTTTTTTTTAATAGAGGGAGCCATACAAGGCACTAATCAATTTTCGGGTACTTTCATAAGTGTTCCCATTCACATTCATTGCAAACATATGGATAAAAATTTCCCCTCATCTAGTAGTATTACGGCTAATTATGGCGGGGGGGGGGGGCACTGGGACTGGCCATACCCGCCTAAGCTATGGTCACAAATCAGAGCAGCGACCGACCGATCAGTAGCCTGCTCGGTCGCTGCTGGAATTAAGCATCGCCCAGCGAATAGGTCGGTGCCCGGGCGGCGACCGCCCAGGCACCGAGCGTATTTAGGGCGGCGAGTGAAAAGTGAGCAGGCGCCGCCCAAATTTTAACTCCGCGCTAAAACTTCAGCGGCGACCGAGCGATGCCCTAAAAACAAGCGTTGCCTGGGCGGCCGCCGCTCGGTGGCCGGGCAGCCGCCGGGCAGAATTGAGTTAAAAACTCGTCGCTCGGCCGCCGACCAGGCTACTTTTGGGTAATGTGACCATAGCATTAGCTGGTGATCGACGCGTTTACAAACAAATTATTGTAAAGGGTATCTCACAGTTCTCGAAACTTATTATTTCACAGATGAAATAAATACAAACCAATTATACAAATACAAAGCAATATCTATCAGGGACGGATCCAGCCCCCCCCCCCACCCCCGGTAAGAAATTCCTGGATCCGCCCCTGTCTTGAAGTAGGGGGGGGGTGGCCTGTACAAACATCCCCCCCCCCTGATATCACCCCCCCCCCCCCCCCCCTGAAAAAAAAATGCTTATTCAGCGGTCGGCTGAGTCGTTGCGAAATTTTCGGCCCGATTTATAAATGTTAAACCCCCCCCCCCTTGAAAAAGCTGATCATCCCCCCCCCCCCCCCCCCCCCCACTCCTCGGTACGGATTTACGCCCCTGGTCTATACAAAGGGCTCTGAGTCATAATAGGGATCGGGGTGATGTGGAATCCGTGTGGAATACGTGGGAATACGTGGAGGGGGAAGGAGAATTACAGATGCCAAGTCAGTAGCTACGTAGAGGGTAGTGGTTTTATTATTAGTCTTTTACAAGTATAATATTTGTATCTTGTGATTGTCTACCAATATGCAGCGAATAGATAGTTAAAACCTATTAGACTGGAACCTAAAAACTGTTTAAATACCGTGACCTTACCCCTGTTAACTCATATAAATGAGTCGGAAGCTTACAAATTGGTGTATTTTAACTCGATTGTTCTGATTTTGACAGGATGTGACCATACAACGCCTGAAATTGAGGCTCTAACTGCCGACGTGTACGTGTCGTCACGTGACCCAGCCTTTTTTAACGTTGGCCAGTGTACTTGTGAGACGGTTCCTGCCCAAAGACCCATATATACCAAGGTTTTTCTCTTGGTTTCTCCTCCTACATCATCTGATAACTTCCAGAAAAAGAAGCAATCATGGGTAAGTTAATGTTAATGCATTTAGCAACTGTGTTGGGACATTAATATCAATATTTAGTTCATTGTAAAAATGTAAAGAATTTGAGTTGTACGGACGCGTTGCGGCTTCTGTGATACTGTGAAATGAATGTAGCTTTTATCGATGTACGTGTCACTGACTGTGCTTGCGCTTGTGTGTGTAATATGAATGGGAATATGTGCCATCTGTGCACTTTGAATGCGTATGCGATGAAGACGAGACAAAACCATATTTTTACTATTTTAGCAATAATAATAGGAATAGTTTCTTTGGCACCATTGAAACTGGCCATAGTGCAAATGATACATCTCAGTTTAGAATATAAATCATCTGACATGTTTTTCAAGCGTGAAAACTAAAATTTAGATCACAGTTTTCAGACTTTTCAATTTCATTATCATTTTGAAAGCAAAAAAAAAAACAGATTTGAAGATTAAATAGTTAACGGTCCATGGCATGATACTTAACTGTAATATTAGATTTAGAACAACCAAGATCTACTTTGGTTTTATTGTGTTGAACTTTGTTGTCATTATTCAAAGAATCACAACTCTAAAAAAGTGTGAGAAGTTCCGACATCTATTCTTCAAAATATCTTCTTTTTCTTCCCCTCCCCCCTTCTTGTTATTCTTACACTGCTTTGTCCCTACCCCTTCTTCTTCCTTCTTCTTCCTTCTCCTTCACCTTCCTCCATTCTTAACGTAGTTATCAGAGATATGCAAATAGGGCTATGTGCTGTATGACTTGTATTTCTCTAGAAGTACTAGGAGTAGTGTCGTGTTGGGATCGGTCTATTGGTTATTCGCAGTAGGAGAGGTACATAAATATAAGGCAGCAAGGAGAGACTTGTAATTCCTGAGTCATATCAAGAGTATTTATTATCTCCAAACTTTGGAGACTCAAATCGGTCACATCATACAAACTTCCACATATGTCAAACACAAGACAAAGAGAGAGCCAGCTAGAAAGAGGGTCTTGATCTAATGGTGATCAAAACTCAACTGCGTCTCATATCCGAAACCGTCATAAGTGCAAGCTGAGCGACATCCCATTGAAATGCGTGTATTAAGTTTAACAGGCGTTTCAATGGGATGTTGCCGAACTTGTACTTATGATGGTTTCGTGAGACACAGCCCTGCTGTTGATGTTTCAAATTTGCCATGATTGAATATGTTCGGTAATTGGTTTTTGACAATTCTTATCATTTTAATATCAACAAAAAATACATTAATGAAAGGAAAAAAAGAGTGAAAGCCGAAACAATATTTTACTCTTTTGAAACAAACAAACACTTAATTGTAAATAGAGAATTGTTTGACAATTTTTTTTTTAATGAAGACACTGCCTATCTGCACCAAGATATCAACATTTCACAGTAAATTTTCTCAATTTTACAATAACTGACACTGAACATGAAAATGGCAGGTTTAATTTAAAAAAAGAGGGTAGAATTAAAATTTTGTGAAAGTGCACTCTAATTGATTTTCCTCTTTCCCTTTTTTTAAAGTCAATATGTTTAAACTACCTTATCATTTTCATGTTTTAGTTTCGATATAATCTTCATTCATTTTTTTCCTCCAATATTTGTTTGATTTAACAGTGAAGTTTCTGGAAATCCTCAAGCCTTTCTGTGCAATCCTGCCAGAAATTTCAAAACCTGAACGAAAAGTAAGTTGAGAGCACAGCGTGCAAAGTGTATTTTCAGTTAGTTTTTCATTTCCAATCTACACTCTTAGTACAAAATATTTGAAATATGAATCAATTTTGGAATATTGAGAGGATTGCAGCTGTTGTATATTCCCTGATATAAATTGCACGGCTGAATATATTCCAGAGGACTATAAGTTGTATGCCTTTGACTTAGAACGACCTTAGAACTTGTCTTGTCTGTTTCCTTTCAGGAACATGATTCATGGGAGATAGCTCAAGGCTAGAGATTAACATGCCACTAGGGAATATGTTACTGCAATGACACTGTAATGAGAAATTTGCAAATGTTGGTGTAACATACATTAGTGTGTGTATTCAATTACCAAAGATACTTCTATAGGGTTAAATGTGGGATACCTTTAATCTTAACTTCAATTGGTTATCTTTTTGGTGATTTTATGCAATACAACCCATTGATATATATATATTTTTTTTTTTTTGGGGGGGGAGGGGGGCTCCAATTGCATCACTCTTGAGCTCCTATGTATTATTTAATGCTTATAAATGTATGACTGATTTGATTTATGTTACTCTTGTTAAACAGATCCAGTTCAGAGAAAAAGTGTTATGGACTGCCATCACACTCTTCATCTTCCTCGTATGTTGTCAGGTGAGTTATATGTATGATAGAAATTGGTATTAATTAATCCAAAAAAAAAAATGCTCATTTCCATTGGCATGCATTTGAATAATCAAATCATTTTGGATGTATAAAGAATTGATTGTACCAATGAGTAAATTTTTAAATTGTGTGACTCAATTATAGAGACCTTAGATAAAGATTGAACAAGCTTTCCAGTAACTGGTTGGCTTTTGTCAGTGAGATTTAAAAAAAAAAAATTGAGGAAAAATACGACTTGAATAGTTTGATGATTGGGAGTATGTGAACTATCTTTCAACTTCATGCAGAGATGACACTAACAAGGGACTGCTGTTATATATTGTGCCCCCCCCCCAAAAAAAAAAAAAAAAAAAAAATAAAAAAAAAATAGATAAATAGATAGTAAAATGGATAAATAGATCGAAAAAGGGGCACACACACCTTAATTTTGTTTCAATCCAGACAGCCGGACACCCTCTGAAATAGTTAATGTTGAGCTCTGCTTTATGTTGTATTGTTCTGGTATTTTTGAAATCACAGTGATGAACTAAAGATGATAACCGTGTTCATTACATGATTGAGGATTTCAACTTTATTCTCATTGTCTCCTGGTCAGATTCCCCTCTTCGGAATCATGTCATCAGACTCTGCTGATCCATTCTACTGGATGAGAGTCATCCTAGCCTCTAACAGAGGAACCTTGATGGAACTGGGTATCTCCCCTATAGTTACCTCCGGTCTCATCATGCAGCTCCTAGCTGGAGCCAAGATCATCGAGGTCGGAGATACTGCCAAGGATAGGGCCCTCTTCAACGGCGCTCAGAAATGTAAGCTTAACCCATTGCAGAGGGAAGTTGGGTTGCTCATGTGTTACACTTACAGGAATTAATAGAAATCAGTATCTAAGAGGTTAAAAAAACCGAGGAAATTTGAGGAGACATGTTCTGTTCATCAATATCTATCTTGAAAAAGGTATTGTGAGCTATAACTATTAGACTCTTTAATCCACAACCTCTTCATGATAGATATAAAGTAGGCCTGAGTCATGTCGGGATTTTCATAAACCGGGTCCCAACGGCCTTGCACCGATCGGGACCCGGTGTCCCGAAATCAGCTCGCAGGATTTGTCACTTGCCTCTATAAAAGCGCATATCATCAGTATGTCCCTTAAAAGTGACCTTTTTTATCAGTATAAATAAATCAACACATGCATACCTCGTCACAGATTGGTATATTCTTCCATTTGACATTATTTTCATCCATGATTGGCGATGTTTAGTGCCATTATCGTGCCTCTCAAAGTAAAAAAACTCGAGCAAAAATATAAAGACAACATTCGAGCCGCCATTTTGATTCATGCAGGTTGAATAAATCGGGTCAAAAAATATGAATGTTAGAATAATAAAACGGCTTTCTAAAAAATTCTTCTTTACAACATACCGATCAAATAATTTGTTAAAGACAAATAAATATTTATCTCTTAATTTAAACATCGCATGCTTTTTTTTAAAAGCTGAAAATTACTTGGTAATCACAAGAAGTTTCGATACGGATAGCTGTTGCAAGGCAAGTTAAGACAGTCTCGGAAAAATGCGCAGTGCTCGTCGTTAGCTGTAAGGCGTGCCAGAACGAACCCAAACAAAGACGTGGTCGTAACGAGAAAAAAATCATTAAAAGCTACGAGACAACAATTGGAAAGACAACTACTCACGACGAGGAGCACTGCGCATTTTCCGAGACTAGTCTGAACTTGCCTTGCAACAACTATCCGTATCGAAACTTCTTGTGATTACCAAGTAATTTTCAGCTTTTAAAAGAAGCATGCGGTGTTCAAAATCAAAGAAAAAATATATATTTTGTCTTTTAAAAATTATTCGATCGGTATGTTGTAAAGAAGCGCTTTTTAGAAAGCCGTTTTATTATTCAAACATTAATGTTTCTTTCAACCTGATTTATTAATCCTGCCGAGAGACCCGGTCAGTACAGTAGCTGGCTAGTAGCTGGCAAAAACAACCCCATGGGGCAAACTGCTTTGCAATTTATATCAGCAGTTCGAATTGATTCAGGATGAGCTAGAATATGATTGGTAACAATTAAATACTTAAGTTTTAAGGTGGATTGATTTTAGTGGTGTGCAAAACTGCACTTTCTTACATATTTCTTTATTTTTTTCGGAGCGTCGGTTCTCATAAAACGAAACCGGGACCCGACGGCAACGGTCGGGTTTCCGGTGTGATCGACCGTACCGACTCAAGCCTAATATAAAGTATGATGGAATTGAACATGTAATAGGTCATGTTCCTGAATCTCATTGTGATGTTTTAAATCGGCTAGATTAGGGTATTCGTACAAAAAGTTTTTAATGATTTTCTTCAAATTTGTCATGTATGATTACACCCAACAATTTTATTTTTTTTCAATGAATTTTATCAATTAAAAAGAAGAAGACCCAATTGGGTTTATTTGTCATCTAAACTTGTGTTGAGAACATAAGTCAGAGAAAGTTCTAAAATATTCATATCATACTTTTATTTTATGCAAGACCTATTTGTTTGCTCTCTATCTCACCAGTGTTCGGTATGATCATTACTGTGGGTCAAGCTATCGTGTATGTAATGACTGGTATGTACGGAGACCCTGCTGAGATCGGAGCTGGTATCTGCCTTGTTATCATTATTCAGGTTAGTCTTTTTATTATTTTGGTTACATTTTGATTATAGTTTTACTATGAATAGGTAATGATTACACAGTGACTTTTATTACAAAAATTACAGTAGTCTAGTGTGAAATGTAGCATTTCCCTATTACATATCACTATTGCATATGTACACAAAAAATGATGTCTTTTGTGTTTGATAATCTTTAATTCTGTTTGATATTACACAAAATGGCCAAGTTTTATAAGATGAATGATGATTTTGCTATATTGGGCTAATGATAATCTCTATCAGTAACATGTTGTATCTTCTTTTCTTGCAGTTGTTTGTTGCTGGCCTTGTTGTCTTGTTATTGGATGAGTTGCTGCAAAAGGGTTATGGTCTTGGTTCTGGTATCTCACTTTTCATTGCCACCAACATCTGTGAGACCATTGTATGGAGAGCTTTCAGTCCTGCCACAGTCAACACTGGACGTGGTAAGTCTGTCCCTCATATTCAATACATAGTTTTTGCTGTAAATTCACAAATTTAACCACATGCGACTCACCAATTCACAGAAAACTCTATGTCCCTGTTATCTGCAGAATTATCTGGGAAACTGTTTGGAAAGAGTTTATAGAAAATGGCAATATTAAAAAAAAATGAATGATTGCAGTTGCAGTCCACAATTTTTTTTTAAAGTTGGATATTCCTTAACTTGTTTGTATTATTTCCTATTTTTTATAATAAACACCAACAAAAAATCACCCTCTTTCCTTGCAGGAACGGAGTTTGAGGGTGCAATCATTGCCCTCTTCCATCTCCTTGCCACCCGTCAGGATAAGGTACGTGGTCTTCGTGAGGCCTTTTACCGTCAGAACCTACCCAACCTGATGAACCTCATGGCTACTATCCTCGTCTTTGCTATAGTCATCTACTTTCAGGTCAGTAAGCTTCATACATCGTCATTCTGTGTCGTGCTGTCTCCTAAAAAGCCCAAAAGGCATGATTTGCATGTCATCTTGCATGTTAGTTTATGTAGACCACATGCCCTCGTGGCGCTCAGCTGGTCTTAAGAGATACTGGATAGATCTTCTTCCTAGAATTTGTTTTCTTTTTTGTATGTTTAGGAGCTCATTGTTTCGATTGCAGTTCAGCAGATGTAGGGTGTGGATGTATATCCAAAGGATTTTATTACTTATGTGAAATTTTAAAGTTTGTTATTGAGAATTTATCCTTGATATTTTTCTTTCAAGCTCTATTACTTTGATTGAGATGATTTCTAATTCTTACTGTGTGTTCATCTTGCAGGGCTTCCGTGTCGATCTGCCAATCAAATCAGCTCGTTACCGAGGACAGTACAGCAGCTATCCCATCAAGCTCTTCTACACCTCCAACATTCCCATCATCCTTCAGAGCGCTCTTGTCTCAAATCTTTACGTCATCTCGCAGGTAATTCATTGTCAAAAATCATTTTGAAATGGAATCACAGAAGTCAGAATGTCATTACTTTACCAATATTATTTTGCAATTCATAAAAAAAAATTGTCGCAATTCATAACAGATTTTGTAAAATATACACAAGACCAAGTGTTTGTGTTAATTGTAATGCCATCTTCCATGTACATTAACCGCTGTATTACTGATGAGTGATTAATAGTTAAAAGCATATATTTAGATGTACTGCATGATATTTTCTACACTGCCTGACAGTGTTTTGTATTGAAAATGAGTAAAGTTCTTACATCAATGCAATTTAAAATACATGTACAGGGCCTCCTTTAATGTGGCTGCTGAAATGTCGGCTAGAAATAACTAAGATGAAGAATTATTCAAAATCGTAATGAATGAAAATTTTCAATACTAATTCATTTATACTTTTGATGTTTACAGATGCTTGCTGTTAAATTCAGTGGAAACTTCTTTGTCAACTTACTTGGTGTTTGGGCTGTAAGTATTTTATGTCACTCTTAACCCTTACTGTACTGGGGGGGGGGGGCCTGGGAGGCCCCCCCCTCGACATTTTCGGAGATTGCGCCGCAACCGCTTGGAATTTTGAATTGTCGTTTCATGACTTTTTTCCCTCAAGTCTTACGCACATTTTGATACCATTTTCGTCGAAATCGGATATACCTGTAAGGCGTTACATAACAATTAGTATGCGCATGTCATCAAAAAAAAAAAAAAAATTACAAATCGCATCAAAATTTGCATAAATTATCATTATTAATTACATTAAAACAACTTTTTTGTGTTAGAAAAGAAGTTTCATATGAATAATGAGTTTCAACATTCAAAAATTGGAGTTTGACACGTTTTCTGTAAAATGCATAAAATTAGCGCGTTTTGCATAATTAATTAGGCTAACGACAAAAATTTGCATATTTGGAAAAAACTAATTATACCATCTTGTTCCTTAAGTAAATATCTACAAACATGCAAATTTTCGTGTTCATCGGACAATCGACGGCTGAGATCATAGGGGGGGGGGGGCCTCCCAGGCCCCCCCCCCCCCCCCCCCAGTCAGAGGGTGCTCAAAATAGCCCAGTACAGTAAGGGTTAAAGTGTACCAGTCGTCTAAAAATAACTTGTGTATTTAGCTAGAATTATAAACTTTGCCTGGCATTCTATAGGTAAATGGATAGTATAGTGTATGGGCATGCATGAAACCCAAGTCAGACTTGGGTTTCTTCATGCATGCCCTATTATATCCAAGTTTGTACTTGTCTACTCATCATGAAGTTTTACTGTTCACAGAGAGTGTATTTAAACTGCATTGTAGAAGTTATGTATGAAGCTTTTATTGGTCTCCAAACAACATTCATAAATGTAGATTCAAGATTCAAGATGATTTATTGTCGTGTAAAAAATACATAACATTTGTCTTCGGCATTTAAAGGTGATATACATGTACATAAATAAATATATAAATACAGACAAAATAATTAGATGCTAGTCAGTTGGGACTTTGTCCTCGTATTATTTACTAAAAACATTGTAACATAGCGAGTTCTTGTTTATCCTGTGCGTTACTGCTGCTCTGTGTGTATAAACCCACATGCAGAGCAGAATAAAGCACAGGAACATTAAATTTGCTGTTTGCTTGGTTGGACTACATGTAAATCTCCATGTGATTAATATGTGTGATTTACGACTGAGCATCAGTACATTCCCCCACATGAAAGCTAGAGGTTAAATACAAGCCCTTTGGAGGTTTGCATGTATTGAGAATGTTTATCAATTGTTTAATGAATTAACAGGAGCCACTATATTTGCATAGGTTAAAGGTTAATTTGTTGAGCACATAAACACCCCCTTCCATTTTAGAATATTATCACTAATTGGTTAAGTATTTTATAATGAACCTATCTTTACAGTGGGACTTTTGTAAAGTACACTGTTGTAACAAACTCTTACTCTTATTATGACAAGGACATTTTGCTGGTCTATTTCAATTTATATGAATCCTGCTTTCACAAGCTTTCAATACAGCATGGAAATTCCATTGGTCCCATGGACTTCTTTATAGCAAGGTTCCACTGTATAAGATGATAGAGCACTTGTACTCTAAATATCCCTAGAGACATTCATTTGGCCTCCCTGATTGCAGATAAAATGTATTTTTTGAAAGATGTTCATAGTATGTAATAGCCCTATATTAAACCCCTTCAACCCCTTCTCTTTTCTTGACGTGATACAGGAGGCTGGTGATGGAGGGCCTGCCCGCTCCTACCCTGTAGGTGGTCTCTGTTACTACATGTCACCTCCAGAGAACTTCTCCCGTTTCCTATCTGATCCCATCCATGCCATGGCGTACATCGTCTTCATGCTCGGTTCATGCGCCTTCTTCTCCAAGACCTGGATCGAAGTCTCAGGATCATCTGCCAAGGATGTGAGTTCAATTGTCTCTTGGAACTTATGTCTCAAATATTAGTAATATTGTGCAGTACTTTGAATATAGGACTTCATGATTTTTACAGAATGTCCATGTGTTCTTAATGCAGTGATCATATATGAATACAGGAATAATGTTTACATTGATTAAAATAACATGTAAATGAATACAAATGAAACTTTAAAATGCAAGTACAGGTGAATATAAATATATGATTTATTGCTAAATATGTGTGTTATATCTTGGAAAGAAAAAAAAAATTACAGGAAATTACACCATGAAAAGGATATGAGAATTTTTTAATCAAAACAGTGAAGAATAGGGTTCCTTATGGAATAAAATTGATGGAAGGGGATTTAGCACATCAAGTTCTTTCCAAGTCATTTGTACCCCATCGTGTAAAGAGCAATAATTTGAATTTGTTCTTGTTGATACAGGTTGCTAAACAACTAAAGGAACAACAGATGGTGATGAGGGGACATAGAGAGAAGTCAATGATCCATGAATTGAACAGGTGAGTTCATGTTGTAAATGGCTTGCAAGCTGATAGATAGTTTTATTAGACAGCTGACAATTCATATAAAAACCGTGGAAGAGATCAATGGATAGGACCATTTAGAAATGCGAAATCAAACAATAATTGTTTAAAAAACAGTATTCAGTAGGCCACGCTCGAAGTGTATTTACAATTAATTAGTTCTTATCAAATTTTGATCTTGATAACTGAATTAGTGCCTGATGTTTAGCAACAACTTTTACCTGGCAAATATCGTTTGATAATACAGTTTTGATAATGTGAAATGACCAATCGAAATAAAACTTCACCATGGTGTACAGGAGATGCATGAAAGTCAAATATATTGAAGTGTTCTATAACTTCTGGGGGAAGTAGACAGTTTGAGTGAACTAAAATTTGCTCCAGCGAAATTTTCTTCAGTAATGGCGCAATTGGCTCTAGATCACATATCGTAAAACTGTCATAATTCATGTCTTGTATCCTAAACTCTTATCCATCTACAGGTACATCCCAACTGCAGCGGCCTTTGGTGGTCTGTGCATCGGTGCCCTGTCAGTGTTAGCTGACTTGCTAGGAGCCATTGGCTCTGGAACCGGTATTCTGCTGGCTGTCACTATCATCTACCAATACTTTGAGATCTTCGTAAAGGAACAAAGCGAGATGGGTAGCATGGGTGCATTACTCTTCTAGCACTAGTCAACTTAGCTAGAATAAATAATTAATTATCAAAGTAGGATAGGTATTTTATTGAAAGTGATAAGGATCGCATGAACCAAATCCAAAGGGTGCGTCTTGTCACTCTAAAAGCCAAGATAACGGGACTGATACGCCACTATGCATCTTATAAATGAGCCTGTGTTTGTGTCTTCGCTGCATCTCACAGTCATAAAAATAACACATCAGTTTATGTTTAGCATATTACTTATTTTTAAAGGGTGGGGGAACTAAAATATGTCATCTAGCCTTTGTGATGATAGCTAAGAATCGTGGCATTAGCAAGTAAGCAGGCAAGGTATTTCAGACTCATTAGATTAGTTCTTGTCACAGAGAACTATACTGTAAATAACAAATCTCTGGCACAGTGTTCTTACTGTGTTCTGATAATTTTCTTTTCCATGTATACTTTCTCAATTCTTCCCTTTTTACCTTTACATTTTGGACTTTATTGAAACAAATACTAATTGCTTTAAATTGGAATACAGATTCAATGAAATAATTCCTTGAATTTGTCTTGCCAATGTAAGGACCTCTTGTTATGCCGTCTTTGCACGTTGGTTATCATCAGGGAAACCTTGGACTGTATGAATTGATGTCATAGATTTATATGATTACGTGAACAGGGGATCAAGAGAATTGTGGTCTAGATTGTGCTATATGTCGTAGGAGTACGACTGGAATTCTTTTCATCTCTGTTTCAAAATACAATGTGTGCATGTAAATTATCTATGATTATGTGGCTATGTATTGCCTCATGCAAATTTGTAATGTAATTGACTGTGGATTGGTCAATTCAAGTTTTAATTTAGCAATGCTCAGCATGAAAAGCTGTAAATTATCGATGTTTAGGCCTAATTTTTCACTCCAATCAAAATAATTGTGCAGCAAGTATGTCATTCAATATTTTTGTTTCATTCCAAGAAAAGTTTTAGTTATAGTTGAATAGTCATAGAGCCTTCAGTGTGTGTAATGTCATCTGTACGGGGAATGTGGGAGTTTTTATTATAGAGCATAAATATTATTCTCAAGTGTTCTTAAAGCTTGTAGAACCCTGCCAATTTGAGTTCAAAATTTGTCCAAGTCTAAGAGTAGTAGACACAACATCTTACTATGTATATAAATGCTAGACCATTTTGTTTTTCGTTTATACATTGGTCACAATGCAAATGCCACCTCGTCCCAATCTTATTTCTTTCTTCTTTACGTTCAAGCTGTTCTTTTTGAGTTGATATGTTAACATTTCTTTGCCATCTATTTCAGACAACTACCATTTTTGTCAGAGGTATATTTGTGTCTGAAGTAGTGACAAGTATTATTTGAAAGATTAAATTAAAATCTTTGGACAGTTAGACATTTTGTGAATGACTTTTGTGTATGCGTCTCTCTTTTTATTAGTACTACCAACTGCCAATACCTTTGTATGTCCTTCATAGCAAACTACATGTAGAAAGAATGGATTTTTTTTTTTAAAGCATCAATTTCTGATTAAACAAAATTATTGCAGAATTTATGAACATTTGAGTCGTATGCCGCTGCTTCCTCATGCCGTAAAGATAGTTTTTGTGGTTATCATTGCAGACTTTTTGAAGAATCCCTTTAAGCTTATTCAGTTTCAGCACGGTAAACTGCCACAGTTATTTTACTTGTAGAGAAATGGCAACTGCATGGAACAAATGTCATCTGAGTATTCACTTAGCTCTGTGTTTAATATATGTAATAGGACTCCCCACTTTTTCAAGTACCTCAAAAGTGCCCCTTTTATTTTGACACGTGCCCCTTTTCCTTTGACAAGTTCCCATTTTCCTTTGCAATAGTGTCCATTTTCCATTGTCAAAAGTGCCCTTTTAAACTCTAGTAAGTGCCCCTTCTTCTTCTATAAGGGAGTTTACAGATACAATCTGTAAACTCATTCGTAAAGGTCATTCGTACCAAAAAGGTAAAACTCACAGAGATGAATACTGGATATGCGCTCATGAAAGTTATGTAACATTCATTTATGCACCAACGGTACATTCTATGATACGCAGGTGGAAGTATTCTTTTCAAGAGGGCAAACAAAAGGTATATGAAGCACATCTAGGACTTTGGCAGTTATTATTCTAATATGCTCAAAGTGGAACTTCTCCATGTGTAAAAGATCTGTGGATATTTGGGGTCATTTGTACCATGTGCTATCTGTGAACTCCCTTATTAAATGCTCCTTTTCATCTCCGGTAAATGACCCTTTTCAGGTGCGAGAAGTTACTCCTTTTCACTTTAGATAAGTGCCCCCTTCACCTCCGATAATTGCCCTATTTAAATGTGAGAGATACTTGTTTTAATTTGACAAGTGCCCCTTCCCCTCCTTAAAAGTGCTCCTTATATCTTTGACGAGTGTCCATTTTTACTTCTAATAACTGCCCCTTTCATTTTGACACTTGCCCATTTTCCTTTCTAATAAATGCGATTTTTTTGGGGTCTTTCTTTTAAGTGCCCCTTTCCCTTAACCTTCTCATAATAACCCCTGATTTATCTCTGATTAGTGTCTCGTTTTTTATAACATGTGCCTCTTTTTCTTTTAAAAGAGAGCCGCTTCCCCCTTCTCATAAAAGCCCCCTTTCACCTCCGATAAATGCCCCTATTAAAATCTGATCGGTGCCCCTTTTCAATTTTCAGTGCCCCTTTTTGTAGGTGTAAGAAGTGCCACATTTTTCCTCTGAAAATTACCCTTTATACTTCGACACATGCTCCTTTTCTTTTCTAATAAGTGTCTTATCCCTTTCAATAATTGTCTCCTTTTCCTCTCGTCATTAGACGCACCTCTAGTTTCAAGTGACTGAGAGCAGTTTTCCCCAAAGGTCGCTCGCTCACATTTATAGATGATATAATTATGTTACTTATCAAAGGTCTTTTAGTCTTCCATTATGAGAATGTGCTTATAACCCCATCAGGATCAGATTTTTTCCTCTTTATAAGATGCATTAGTTCCTAGATTCAAGTGTGCATCAGTCTGCTATATGAACCCCCTTATGCTTGCTGGTGTTTTATATACCATTATTGCCACTTACATTCAGTACCCTTCCCATTGCATGATTAATTAAATTAGAACATTTATTGATAATTGAAATACATATATTTATCACACATAAAGCCCTGTTTTGTAAATAAAAATCATTTATTTTTAAATATTCTGATACATTAATATTCTGATACATTATAATTATGTTTCATATCAATGACCTAGCAAAGAAATACATACATGCTTTTGTAAAAGACATTTTAGATTTAGAATTCCAAAATTGCATTGGTCCAACAGAAATAACAATCTTTTGAAGGACAACAACTCAAAAAAACAAAAATCAAGTTTTCAAGTTTAAAAAAAATAGCCTGTGGTAATTCAGGAATGTCCTGATCATATGAAGTAACATTTAGACTTCAAGACAACCATTTAGTTTCAATAAGAATGACGCTGCTCCATGCCTAAATGTTGCATGATAAATCAGACAACAAAAATGGTACTACACTGTATCAGTAATAGCGGTGGGTTCCTCCTGCATAATCTTCTAGTAAATTATTCATACATCACATTTTCATGAAAAATATTGAATAAGTGAGGAATTTTTCTTAGGTACACTGTCAAATTATTCTTTTGAATTGTGGACCATGTAAACACATGTGCAAGATTTTAAAAATCATTTAGTGATATATAAAGGAAAACATTCTCTGAAATCTGATTTGGTTTTAATTCTGAGTTTACTTGGCACCCCGTGTTAAAACATGCCACAATTACCAACAAATACCATTGTTCAAGAGAAATAAGTCATCTCCCTCTCCACAACTGACTCTTTTGTCAAAGCCACCAAAAATGTTAAAACTATCCTTAAACCATAATTCAAATGCTATTTATGTCTTTGGCATGTAGTCCAACACAATTCCTTGTCTTGTGAATCATTGTTAGTAGTTAGAGTATGATATGAGATGGGGGATGGCTCATGTAATGAAGACAAAAACAGTTATTTTGATATCCTTATCAGTTATATAAGGCAACAACAGGGCTCTTCCCATGTGCTGTAATTACTTTTAATAAATTATTATTTTAATTTTACTATCATAACATTGCACTAAAACTTGCTTGTTAATATAAATCAGCAGCAGAATATGTTGGATGGACTAAGAACAACACAGGCAGAGTTTACTAGACATACCTTAAGTTGAATCCAACATTAGATCAGAAACATACAGAGCTTTTATTTCCCTAACACACAAGTAGATTAAAACTGTTAGTAATAGAACTATTAAGCACAGGGAATTATTATTAGTTATATTACAATAACAAAATCATTTTTCTTTCCACATCTTCCTTAATCTCTCAAATATTCACTCATTCCACAAAAATGGTTGAAAGTTTTGATAGGGATTTTGGTACGTGCTTCATCCAAATAACTTTGTATATTAACTAATAAAATGTATATATCTATATATATTACTCTCTCGTGTGATACCAAAATACATATATGGGAACGACAGAACATAGACAAATTCAGTAGAGAAACAAGAAAGGAACAATTAAATTCTATATAGATATTTACACAAAGATGAACTTCTTAGACTATAAAAGGTCTCATAACACTTTCTCAAAACAATTTCAACATATATCCTACATTCAAATTCCCATATTTCAGAAAAATTGGACAAAGCTATGTCCTGATGCCAAATGATTTGCCATGTCACTAAAAAAAAATAAACCTCCCTATGTCAAGGAAAAATTAAGTCGATAATTTTCCTGATGGACATGTTATATTGAGAGAAAATAAATGCATTTGAGTTTGTAATGTAACAAACAAACAGGCCATACCTATAACATTGGAGGACATTCCCTGGATTACATTGTTTGCGGTTCAAGTCCCGCCGCAGCATTCATGTCCTTTGGCAAGATATCAATCTACATTTGCCACTCTCCACCCAGGTGAAGTAAATTGGTACCCAGTAGGAAGAAATTCCTTGACACCTACAGCGGAGTTAATACTATGATACTTTGTATCAGTAAGCGCAGCGGAGTATATTCATATACTAGCTGCACTTCATAAATGGACATATTTATTATCATATAACAGCTGCTTACATGGAAAGAAATAAGATCTAGGTGTGCTCTTTGTATAAAGGTACTACATGTATGTTGAAAAATCAGTCCAAAATAGTCAAGGAAAGCAAGATCGCATATGGACAAATCAAATATTGTATGACATTTCTTTAAAATTAATCATCTCATTACACAGAGTTACAAAGAAAGTCATATCTTAACTTGAAAACCAATGTCAATTTTCCAATACTAAATTTTGATATTCCATAAACCTTTCAGGTATTTTTTTTTTCATAACTTTTTCAATCAATTTGATTATCTTCATGCCCATGTAAACAGGTTAAATAATATATATAATGAAGGCATACCATTCAGCTGGATTAAATTTCTGAAAATGATTGGCAAGATTAAATTTTTTGGCCTTCATCTTCAGTGTGAAGTGTGGATTTTAGTGAAAAAACATGACATTTAAAAAATATATATATATATATAATATATATACTGGGGTATATATTTATTTTTTGGTAAAGAAAACTTAATTGCATCACACAAAAGACATATTGTCTGTTTGGAGCCAGAAGGATAGTAATTCATATTTGACACAGAGTTAAAGCCCTTCTGGCTCCAAACGGACGATAGTGCCCCCTCTTACTGCAACAAGTCATGTTAATTGTGGAGGTGTCATGGTATTGATATTTTTGTTGCTTCACTTTAATTTAATTCAAGATGGTGGTTCAAATCCAAGCCTAGCTCTTCAAATTTGGCAAGGCATGTGCCACTTTTACCCTGCTGTTAAGGGGTACCTGCTTATGCAATAAACCAGGGTAATACTAATAATGGAGTGCATGAAGCATTATTATGTGACAAACATGAGAGCTATATAGGTAGCCACCTAGTATCATTTTGAGGTGTTTTAACTGTAGATAATATGCTACACTGACCAATCGATCTGGAAATACCCAATTATGGAGAGTGTAGGAATTTTTATCAAGTGCATGCTTTAAAAAAAACGCTGCTTGAATGATATACATTCAGAAATCTCGCTGCTTGAAATAATATAAACCCAGGAATATTTTCAAAAAGAACCGTCATCACTTTTGTTAAGCACCACAAGAAGTGATTTTGCAAAGCACAACTTGCATAACTATCAAGGCCCTTGAAAAATGGGAAATCAAGATCAAAATCAACTCAACAATTTCAATTTGGGTAGTTTCAGAGAGAAAGAGAAAGAGAGAGAGAGAGAGAGAGAGAGAGAGAGGGAGACTTATGACCAACAAAAATGAAAAAATATAAAAACAATAGCACAATCCAAGTTAAAATTATACGAGTCTTGCCACAAACCATGGCTACAGCACTATTCAAAGCAGAACAAGTTTGCACTACACAATCAGATAGTATTGGAATACTACCATTAGTACATGAAAACATATAATCAACAGGGAATGGTCTATATATTTCTAGAAAAAATAAGGTTTCAACTCCCTAAAACTTCCCCATATCTTCCCAAGAACCTCCTTCATAAATAATATCAATCAACAGTAATATTCTATAAGATTGTAGCAAGAAAGGGGATTACTATAGAGTTTAATCATTGATTGTAGGTAGAGTTATTATCATGATACAGGGCCCTGCTAGGACACAAGCTGATGCGAGGCAATGGTCTCGCTGCCGTGCCATGATTTGAATGAAGCAAATATCACAGCAGACCGATGACACCTCTTGCAGACGTTGCGTGACTTTGTAGCTTGCTGCAATGATGAAGATCATCCAAACATAGATCATTCTTTGTGATGGTTTCGAGGCATAGATGGATTGCAATAGTGCAGCTACCACACTTAAACTACACTCTTTCATCACTCTCTTGGTGCCAAAAATGGATGGAGCTGTCTGTGCTGCGTATATACAGCCTCGGCATTAACCCAAGCTTCTTATGCTTGAGGAGTTATTACCACACGTGAAATGGTGTCATCTGTAAAAGGCCATGTGCTATATATACTGTCTTTTACCTCAACAGACACCTCTCACATTTTGAAGAATTACAGTCATGTGTGAAAGACCATGTGCTACTATCTTTCACCGCAACAGGCATCTCTCACATTTTGAAGACTTACAGTCATGTGTGAAAGACCATGTGCTACTATCTTTTACCTCAATCGGAATCTCTCACTTGTGAAGACTTACTATATGTGAAAGGCCATGTGCTATATGCTAACAGGCACCTCTTACATGTGAAGACTTTGCAAAGTCATATGTGAAAGGCCATGTGCTATACATGCCACCCACACTCTCAACAGGCACCTTGCAAACGTGAAGACTTACAACCTCACAAAATAAATGCAGTCATATGTGAAAGGCCATGTGCTATGCGTACTGACCCCTTCCACCCTTGAGTCCTACTTTCGTGACCAGGTTTCCTAACACACCCCCTATTCCCGTGCTGGGTTCCATGGCGTATCTGGGACCAATTACAGATGAGTAGATCTTGTTAAACTCCATTCGAACCTGGTCTAGCCTCTGCTTCCTTATGCTCTCCTCAGGGATATGCTCAGGTCTGCAAAGGAGATAAATTGTTACCGTTTATTAAAGGTACTATGTCCCATTTGCAGGCAAAAAATGAAAAGGTTAAATTCCAACGGCATTTGAAGGATAATACTAATTTAGAACTTCCCTAAAGAAAGTGGGGCTTGAAAAAGTCTTCAAGTGGGAAAATAACGACTATTAGATGTAATAGTCTTGATTTTCAGATCATTGTACCGAATGGTCATACGTTTTATGCTGCGCAAAGATTCAATCAGATGCTGCTTGTAAGTGTCGGCTTGCATGGTGATGTAGATATACAGTAGGCTTGCGGGTGCACCATGTGAGAGAGAGAGAGAGGGTTGAGGAGTCCTGAAAAGGACTCTGACTCAGTAATCTTTCTTGACGACGGATAGTCAACCTGTTCGAAACGTCGAGACACTCATCCTCTCCAAGCGCTATAGTTCTCCTTAGAACTATAAGCTAAGAAAGATAACAAACAGTCCTTTTCAGGACTACACAACCCTCTCTCACATGGTGCACCCGCAAGCCTACTGCATAAGATTCAATCAGTTTAATTTTGGCCATCACAAGAAGTGGATTATTGATGTAGAAAAATGCTCATGTACCCTTTACAGCTCATTTTATGTATGTTATTACCAGAGAAGAAAAAAAAAGCCAGTCAGTCACTCAATAGTGTTTGACAGTGAAGTCTAGCAAGTAAACGGGTTTCCTTGCATAATTTGAATGTTAGGACACTGCTAACGTTTAAATTTCACAGATAGGACATACATGACATATTCATAATTCCTGCAAAGTTCTACAGAATTTGAGGTTGGCTGCAAAAGGGACATAGTACCTTTAAGAAGAAACTTACACAAGGGATAGAAATTATTTTCCAAAGCATCAGAAAACAGAAGACCGAACACATCACTCATGACTGTTACCATACATTAATCTATGCCACAACACAATGATATCTGTCAAGCCAAGAAGGGGGAGGGGGAGGGGGGACACGGAACCAGGAATCGATTTCAGATGGCCTAATGTAAACATCAAACATAATAGGCCAGAGTATGCTTACATTGGTGGGTTGCTGTTAGCTGAGCTAGCTGATCCACTAGAGATGTCTGAATTGATAGTGAGGGGCGAGTCTCGGGCTGAGAAGTACCCCTTTACACTCCCCGTGCCTGATATTATCTGCCAACTGAAAAATCACAAAGGGGAATATAAAAAAAATTATAATTAGTGTATTAGCTTTTACTTAAATGCTGCATTCATGTGAAACAGAATTTATCTTTCAGTGAAAAATAAAGTGTTATTTCTTAAGAAAGTACCCCTTTACACTACCTGTGTCTAATATAATCTGCGAACCGAAACATCACAAAGGGAAATTAGTTATTTTCTTATTTAGTGTGTTAGCTTTTCCCTTAAAGCTTCCTCCACGCCAAACAAAAATTCGCCTTCACACAACCTGTGCCTGATATAATCTGCCTACTAAAACATTCACACAGAAGGATTAGCTCTGTAAAGTCACAAAATTAAATACAACTTTTCTCCCCAATCCTGCTGACTACCGTACCTCAAAATTGTATCATAGTCAAAATAAGTTACAGCCATTTCTCTCATTATGCAATTTTGCTGCTCTAGACATGGTATTAAGGGAGCAATTGAATACAAATTAATCAAATCACCTGATATTGACATCAATATTGTCAAAATTGTGTATATCAAAGCCAAAAATTAGTTGTTATCAAACAAACAAAAAGAATTGATTCATTGAAAAAATGAAATTGATGCATTTTGTTTGAATTTCCGTCAATTCAATTTGGACACTGCCTCAGAACAGTATTTATAAAAACTGATCTTCATGAAAATGCTAAATATCATGTTTCTGTAGTCTTTGATGTGAAATAGGCCATCCATAATATTACATACCTTCCACACGCTGATGATGTTGACTTCGCCTGATAAACAAAATGAAAAATAAAATAAAAATTGAGGCATAAAATTAATGCATACAAGTTATATAAGTTTTTGTTTTGGTATGTTGTGTTTCTAAGTGCTGTACTATTATTTATCAATGAAAATATTTTCCTCTACATATTCACAAATATGAAGATAAAATCACTAAACAAATAAAACAGGAAAGAAAAATTATTTTATCTTACACTTAGTAGAGTCAAAGTGTGTAGACCCCGCTGATATTTTTCGGGGACAAAGGTTTTTAAGTGTTTTTGAGTTGTTTGGAGGTCAATGATTAAAATTAGCTTGGGTAGTCCCCTCCTAACCCCCGGCAACTCTTGTAGGGGTCAAAATAAGGTCAAAATGGGGTCAATAGGGGGTCAATTTTTTTAAATGCCCTGATTATGTTAAAAGACATGTCAAATTGTTTGTCTCGTCATACTGAACAAAAAAGTGTACATGATCATATACCCCTGACCTCCCGTTAAGAAGTTATGGCCGGAAAAGTCAAAAGGTCAACGAACTTTCATTTGAGGGCAAAATACACTAAAAGTGTTAGGATCGATAAATTTTCATGTTTTTTGTGTCTATTTATATGTATTTTGATTTAGAAATTTGAATGAGACAATTTCTACTTAAGAAGACCGTATTCAAAAGATATAAGGGGTCAAAATAAGGTCATTTGGGGTCAAATGAGCTCCTTTGGGATCAAAATACACTAACAGACTTGGGAGTTATTTGTGTCAAATTATGTGTAAATTGATGAATAATAGTGAATGAATTTTTTATTTTATTTTTATTTAGAAAACCATATTCAACTGATGTAAGGAGTCATTATAAGGCCAAAATGGGGTCATTTGGGGTCAAAAATGTTTAATTGACCTAAATTGTGCTGTAATGCACTCTCACACTGAATGAGAAAGAGCAGTTTCATTCTAGGGTTAAAATACGATAGGAGTGACAACAAAGCCATGTTCATTTTTTTTAAGTGTCACAATGCAGTTTACATGTAATTTAACTGGTGGCCACAATGTCAAATTAGCTTGATTGTTTTTATCTGCCCATCAGTTACATACACAACCCTGCGCTCTCTTACTAGGTATGGTAAATGTCTTAATTTGTTGCAACATACCTTTAAGGACGGATAGATGTGACAAATCAGAGGTTCTACGCATAGTCGGAATCTTCAGAGACAGAGTCTTGATCATTATCGATATCCGAATCGGAGTCAGACTGTGGAGATTGGTCATCTGCTGGTATTAGGTTGGTCAAACGTGTAGGCAATGCAGGCTTGGTGTATCGAAGTGGGATGCAGTTGCCATCTTTCATGTGCCATCCATGGTGGAGAGGTGATGGAGGAGCATCTGGACTCCTGAAGTTCAGGAAGATGTATGCCTGATAGTTGGCTCGTCTGACCTTCATCTGATGTGAGTCGCTATCAGGTGGCATTCTCTGTGTTGCTTTTTTCTTCATACTCTCCCACTTCTTTGCTCTTGCCTCTGCTACACTTGTACTAGTTTTGTCTTTGTAGATGAACTTAATTGTGAATTGCTCCATGTCGATTTGGGTGTCTTCTGATACAGGCAGCTGTTTCCCAAGTCCTTGGAGCAAACTCCTCCCTTCCTCTGACTTCATTGCCGATTCAAAGATGGATGGTTTGCCATGGCCATAGAAGCCAGAGACAGCGTCTGCACCAGTATGAACATGAAAGGGGACAATGACATCTGCCACTTCAGGACTGCAAAGCTTCTTACAGTCATAGACGAAGCCCTTCCTCTTGATGCCTAATGGTCCTTCAATCTGATGGGCTGCGTATGCTGCTGGAACCATAACATCTGTGTCTTCTGCATCGATAACAACAGTGTCTTCCACACCTGACTGTCTTATTTGGTAATACACATAGAGAAGGATGGTGTCCGCTTCTGTGTGTTGGCATGTGAATTGCTCTAATTCTGTACCCTTCTGCAGATCTGAGCAACGATCTCTCACTGAGTATATATAAGTCGTCTCTGGGTGTTCTAATGACATGATCTTGAACTCTGCATTCAGAAACTGTTGGAGCCGAACTTTGTTGCCTGGATTTTTGAACATATCATTGAACAGCCTGGATGTTGGCAGTGGATCATCTCTTCTCATAAATACATTTCGGCTACCTCCTACATAAGTAACGCCTGTACGCCTCTGATGTTCACTATCCTTGATACTCTCATCTAGGTCATAGGGATCATTCACAAAGAAAATTGTGGTCGCCTTTCTGTGACGACCTGCAACTATGTTGTAAATCTTGTTTGCATAATCGCCCCACGTGTAATCTGTACCATCCTGCTTCTCTCTATCCTCTGCTGATGGAGTACTAAGTCTCCAAATGAATCCCATGTCGACGAGTGCAATGTAGTTGTTAAGCGAGTTTATCTCCTCAAGATTGAGCTTGTCAACCAACTTTGATTTCATCACCTTTCTCAGTGTTCCGTTCACGTTCAAGATAGGTAGACATTCATCTGTAACACGATATTGCATTACATCGCTCAGTCGAAATGTGTCCTCACATTTCTGAGCAAGAGAGATTACTTCTGTCATGGCCTTGTTCTCCATTGCATCAGTCTTTGTAACCCTAGATGTTCCTTTAACAATTGGTGGCTTGGTGAAACTGCAGCGTGAATTCCTGTGCATCGTGTCATCAAAGTTCTTCTCATCGGAAAACATCCTCTCTTTGAAAAATGATTGAACAAGCACTTCACCATCTTTGTGCGCATTCTCAAAGTCAACGACCAGCTGATCGGATGCCATCATACCAGACTGCAGAGACCTCAATGTTGGCTTGGTCTCATCAAACGGGTCACTGAGAAAGGTGATGAAATCAAAGTTGGTTGACAAGCTCAATCTTGAGGAGATAAACTCGCTTAACAACTACATTGCACTCGTCGACATGGGATTCATTTGGAGACTTAGTACTCCATCAGCAGAGGATAGAGAGAAGCAGGATGGTACAGATTACACGTGGGGCGATTATGCAAACAAGATTTACAACATAGTTGCAGGTCGTCACAGAAAGGCGACCACAATTTTCTTTGTGAATGATCCCTATGACCTAGATGAGAGTATCAAGGATAGTGAACATCAGAGGCGTACAGGCGTTACTTATGTAGGAGGTAGCCGAAATGTATTTATGAGAAGAGATGATCCACTGCCAACATCCAGGCTGTTCAATGATATGTTCAAAAATCCAGGCAACAAAGTTCGGCTCCAACAGTTTCTGAATGCAGAGTTCAAGATCATGTCATTAGAACACCCAGAGACGACTTATATATACTCAGTGAGAGATCGTTGCTCAGATCTGCAGAAGGGTACAGAATTAGAGCAATTCACATGCCAACACACAGAAGCGGACACCATCCTTCTCTATGTGTATTACCAACTAAGACAGTCAGGTGTGGAAGACACTGTTGTTATCGATGCAGAAGACACAGATGTTATGGTTCTAGCAGCATACGCAGCCCATCGGATTGAAGGACCATTAGGCATCAAGAGGAAGGGCTTCGTCTATGACTGTAAGAAGCTTTGCAGTCCTGAAGTGGCAGATGTCATTGTCCCCTTTCATGTTCATACTGGTGCAGACGCTGTCTCTGGCTTCTATGGCCATGGCAAACCATCCATCTTTGAATCGGCAATGAAGTCAGAGGAAGGAAGGAGTTTGCTCCAAGGACTTGGGAAACAGCTGCCTGTATCAGAAGACACCCAAATCGACATGGAGCAATTCACAATTAAGTTCATCTACAAAGACAAAACTAGTACAAGTGTAGCAGAGGCAAGAGCAAAGAAGTGGGAGAGTATGAAGAAAAAAGCAACACAGAGATGTGCCACCTGATAGCGACTCACATCAGATGAAGGTCAGACGAGCCAACTATCAGGCATACATCTTCCTGAACTTCAGGAGTCCAGATGCTCCTCCATCACCTCTCCACCATGGATGGCACATGAAAGATGGCAACTGCATCCCACTTCGATACACCAAGCCTGCATTGCCTACACGTTTGACCAACCTAATACCAGCAGATGACCAATCTCCACAGTCTGACTCCGATTCGGATATCGATAATGATCAAGACTCTGTCTCTGAAGATTCCGACTATGCGTAGAACCTCTGATTTGTCACATATATCCGTCCTTAAAGGTATGTTGCAACAAATTAAGACATTTACCATACCTAGTAAGAGAGCGCAGGGTTGTGTATGTAACTGATGGGCAGATAAAAACAATCAAGCTAATTTGACATTGTGGCCACCAGTTAAATTACATGTAAACTGCATTGTGACACTTAAAAAAAATGAACATGGCTTTGTTGTCACTCCTATCGTATTTTAACCCTAGAATGAAACTGCTCTTTCTCATTCAGTGTGAGAGTGCATTACAGCACAATTTAGGTCAATTAAACATTTTTGACCCCAAATGACCCCATTTTGGCCTTATAATGACTCCTTACATCAGTTGAATATGGTTTTCTAAATAAAAATAAAATAAAAAATTCATTCACTATTATTCATCAATTTACACATAATTTGACACAAATAACTCCCAAGTCTGTTAGTGTATTTTGATCCCAAAGGAGCTCATTTGACCCCAAATGACCTTATTTTGACCCCTTATATCTTTTGAATACGGTCTTCTTAAGTAGAAATTGTCTCATTCAAATTTCTAAATCAAAATACATATAAATAGACACAAAAAACATGAAAATTTATCGATCCTAACACTTTTAGTGTATTTTGCCCTCAAATGAAAGTTCGTTGACCTTTTGACTTTTCCGGCCATAACTTCTTAACGGGAGGTCAGGGGTATATGATCATGTACACTTTTTTGTTCAGTATGACGAGACAAACAATTTGACATGTCTTTTAACATAATCAGGGCATTTAAAAAAATTGACCCCCTATTGACCCCATTTTGACCTTATTTTGACCCCTACAAGAGTTGCCGGGGGTTAGGAGGGGACTACCCAAGCTAATTTTAATCATTGACCTCCAAACAACTCAAAAACACTTAAAAACCTTTGTCCCCGAAAAATATCAGCGGGGTCTACACACTTTGACTCTACTAACTGGTATGTAATTATCATAACATTCATTAATACTTTTCCCGCCTTTATTACTCATAGAGAAGCTTGTTATACCAAACAGTCTGTAATACAGGTAGGCAGATTTCCTCATATCTATTATTCACAAACTTTTAAATAATGATAATATTGACTGGCTGATTCCCAATCTCATATCCTCCTCAAAGCCAGTAAACAATATATACATATTCAAAGTGTCAAACATGAGTGACCCCTCACCAAATCAGCTGATGACCTTCGACATGACCTGGGTACTGCTACAGGACTGGTTGCTGATTGGATGATAGTTTGCTTGCTGCTCTCAGGGCGGTGGAGTGCTGATTTTGGTCTACTGAAACAAGAGACATTATTAATTCCGCCATCTGTTTTATCAACAAGGAAACAAAAGCAAAACAGCATGTGTAGTCAACTTTTCAACAATTCAGATAATGCAATGATCAAATGATCTAACTGTGTAAGCTTTATCACTCTATTACACCAACTATTAACTAGTGCAATATAATGATGCCAATAACTCCTTGTTAACAGCACCATTTACAGTTACATCATATCTAACCAAAGGACTCACAGTATTAATACCCTGGTCACTGGATTCAATTACATTTTTGCACTTTTCAGTACATGCACACTCTCTACTCTACTGTGTAGCATGTAGAACTATTTCAGATGGATAAACATGAAAGTGGACCATTCATTTTTTTAATGTAATGAAGACAGGGCACGGTGAAAAAAATGCTGAAACATCAGAAGATGTAAATAACAACAAATGACACAATCATTTAGTAATCTAAAGGATATTTTAGAAGAAGTTTATAACAACAACAACAACATTTAAAGGCAAAAAGAACAAGAGGGTTAGAAAAAGAAGACAGACTTTAAGGGACAAAAGGAGTAAAATTGATAAAGAAAGAGAAATAGACAGACTTTAAAGAGAGCGAGAAGAGAAACAAAACTATGGACAATGAAAAACTAATGGAGTACAAGTGAATCTTACACATTATATTTGGGAGCACCATTTGATGTTTGATGAACATCTCCATTCCTTGTTTCTTCTTTACAGCTAGAGTCTTGAACAGATGTTAAGATAGGAGAGCTTGTGCTACTGATGCTGGTAATACTGATGTTACTGCCGAGACTGGAGTTACTACCTAGTTTGTATTTCCTGCTTTCTTCAAGATCTGTAGGAAAACGAAAAGAATTGCAAATTTGTTGATAAAGTGGATTTCCATTTCTAAAATACATAGGCTGTAGAGTGTACACAATGATATGCATTGCAAATCTAACAGTTTGCATTTCCAAAGAGTTTTTAACAATGCTTCTAATCATTTTGTTCTTAGTTGAATTATAATTGGAATTAGTTAAAATTGATAATGCATGATTTAAGAGTATCAAGTAAAATCCATCTTGAAATGATCGTAAAATTTGTTAATATTCAAATTTTAGTAAGATTGTACATAAATTGAACACAGTATTTGTAAGATTAAAAAAGACAACAAGTTCTCCCCAAATACTCGTTTTCAGTATTTGACTATTCTACTTTAGATTTTTTTAAATACTCCAATTAAACACAAAATAATATAAGTGGATGTACCTACTTTTAAGATGTTTTTTTTTTCTTTCTTTGTTTTCTTGCAATTACAATTAATTGCAATTTCATTAAAGCAAGTTATACAGAATGTCATAAATGAAACAAAGTATGAGCTGGGAGGATGAATAAACAAACCTAATAAGACCATCGGTTCAAGACAGGATTCTGAGTCTGCTCTACTCGATGCTCTGTGTCGTCTGCTGTAGTATAATAGATTGAATAGTTAGATTTAATTGGTATATTATTCAAAGAAGTTTATGACAAATATACAAGTAATTTTAGTAATAGGTCAGAGGTTATTGTATCAAATATTTTGACAATTCTGTTTTTAAAATTGAGAGCATGTTGTTTCAAAGTAATTTCATGATTCACTTCAATAAAACTATTAAAAAAAGTGTATAATACTCCACTCAATACATTAATCTTTTTAATTCATCAAGTTTTCTTTGAAACAAATTTATTCCATACAAATTTAAAAGTGTCCAAGTATATGGCAAATATAATGAAAGATACAAATTGGATTAACAAGACACTTTGATAGTTTGAAGTCAATAACTTCTTATGATAATCAAAAAGATGGACAGAACTAATGATATTAATCAAGGTAGTCGTACTAAAACACTTCATCCACCTGCCACACGTATATGTATTAACCCTTGAAATACTATGCCTGAGATAACTCAGGTTAGAGTCTACAGAAAATCTTTCTTATACCAACATTAAATTGTATGCAATGAGTTAACTGACCTTCTTTGGAGTAATGAGAAGTCATCGGATGTGATGTGCTTCAGGAAGTTGAAACAAAAGAAGAAAACCTGGGAGGAGGCAATAAAAAAAAAAAAAATCAGGATAAACATGCCAAATATTAAAGGGGGTGGGGTGGGAGCAGTTTGCAAGGTACTCTGTAGAAGAAAAAACAATAGCAACAACACTGTAATAATTAGAGAAGCAGAATATTGGTTGATTTTGACCACTGGATATTTAAGAATAGTTTTTCCTTCATGGCAATATCAATATGAAGATGCATTTTTCATTGAGAAACAAACTCTTACAGGAAAATAGACCAATTCAGACACATGGCTGTAAACCTCTCACAAGAAAATCAAATCAAATAATTAAATATAAAGGTAAAACTTATATAAGATAAGCATGATGCACTTCACATTTCATTAATTTCACAAGGACAAAAATAAAGCAAGTAACAATAGGGGTATTTTTTTTATTTTTTTACCCCACCCCTATGACATGTTACCTTTGGTATTCAATTATATACAAGATATCACTGTGTAAAGCAATTTTTCAGAGGTTTAATGCATCCTGGTGAATCATTATTTTCAAGTATGATCATTTAGTAAACTTCACATTCAATGTGATTCACTTTATTTTAAACACACAATACAAAGACAGATCTTACAAATCGAGTACAATGAAACATTAAAAAAAAAAAAATGTGCAAGTACATAGTAAGTCGAACATTACATAACAATGGCAATCTATCTTATTAAACTTCACATTGAATTTGTATCTTAAAATTCAACTTTCATGTATTTGTTCCCTACATCAATAAAACATTTACAAAATGAGGTAAGTATGCATTTGGGAATAGATCCAACTCAAATCACAGCAATAAAAGATGCACTTAGAATCAAATAATTCATGACAGAAAATGAGTACTTACATCTTCTCCTTTCCCTAATCTGTCACATAGATTGTGCCTGCACAAAAGATATGGACAGAATGAGATTTAGTGTTCATGACCCTAGACATATGGCCAAATGAAGAAAAAAAAACATGTTTAGCGTCCTGCTTTTTTTAAAAATAGGAAGGAGGAGGGCCTTTTTTTTCTTTTTCAAAATGGCCGCTCGGTACATTTGCCCTGATAGTCGGGCTATTTTTCAAGATGGCTACCAACATTTTTTTAATTTTTTTTTTAAAATAAGAAATAGATCCATTTTAGCAGTGTTTTTCATGTTTTTTTTCTTTAAAAAAAAATTTAAAAAAAAAAAATCCAAAAAGTTCCAAAAAAAAAATCAACAAATCAAAAAAAAAAAAAAAAAAAAAAAAAAAAATAGGAGGCGGCCCCCAAAAAGGAAGCGGGCAGGGACGCTAAACATGTATATTTGTTTTAATGGCCTATTACTATTTTGAGATCATCATGTTTATAACAACACCTATTGAAAATGCTTGCAAAATATATTGAAAACTTTACACAGATTAAAAGAATACTCTCATGAAAAAATAAGTTGATAATGACAGCTGATTCAAAATTATCCAAAAAAGCTACATCTCTTGTAACAATAACATCATTCATACTCTTGATATCCTGCCTTTTTACTTCCTGGTACAATTAACATATCAAAGTGATTTTCAATGTAGTATTAACCCAATCATGGGAATCAATAGCACTTCTGCACTTGCAGTACACACTCTCCGCTACATTCCACAGAAAATGGAATTTCCCAAACAAAAGATCACTGATAATAAGGGGCAGAGTCCAATGTCATTAGTATAATGGTGATTGCATATGTTCAAATCTTCAGAAATGTCAACAGTTAGTACTTACCCATATAAGAGCCAGTCATATGCAATTGTGAGATAGAGTATTTCAGCTGCACTAAGGTTTGCATGGGCTTTGCAGTCCTATGGAAAATGAGGAAGAAAGGCAAAGTAAGATACAGTGTGCGCAATGAAAGATAAAAGATTTAAATGACTTTCATTTCCATTTTATAATAACAACTAGGCATTTAAACTACATTATTTCTCAATTTTTATTGTACAAGAAACCAGGAAACGTATGACATGACAGACATGAAATTGCCAAGTAATTACTATGAACATCGATAAGGACGGTTTTCATTTCTACTTTAGTGAGTTTACCAAACAACATCCAATTCATTGCATAGACACATATCATCATTACATATTCTAGCAACCGATATAACCAAGGAATTTAATCAAAAAAAGCATACAAGATTGAAGAAATGGCATTATCAGGCTGCAGGTAATGTTTCTCAATATGATTGCTGAGCAGTGCCATATTGGCTGGTTTGTCAGTAATGTTCATGCATCATTACAATGGAGAAGGAGTGTACTTTGCATGGATTGTGAGGTGTACGCAAGATGTCATTGCCCATTAGATTTTGAAAGCACCATAGAGTGGCGAAGTTTGAAATCATCAAAAATCTATTTTTCAAATTTCTGAATTTTTTTCTTTTACTTAACCTATTCAATTGGTTTTCAACATTTGGACATTATTTTTTATGCTCTTACGGAAAATGAAGAAAAAATTGAGAAATTCAAAAAAATAGATTTTTATGATGTCACAGCTTCGGTACTCTATTTGGCAGCCCCATAAGGCCATTCCTTTTATACAAACATAGGTGATAACTTACCGCCCAAAGAGAAAGCCTGAGAAGAGAGATGAAGAGAGGTGTGCGGTCCCAGCCTGATATACAATGTACTAACACACCAGAATCTCCTGCAAAATAAACCACATGATACTTTCTTTACACTCATTTCCAACAGCTTGCGTAAAAACTAAAAACAAAAATTCTTTTCAAGTAGATCTTTTGTGGTCGTGGAATTGGTAGAGATGAACATCATTCATATTTCAAAAAAGAAAAGCACTATCATTTAAATCAACACTAAAGTCTTTCCAAGAAGCGGAAAAGGGGTAAAAATAACATTTAATTCATATTAATTGACAATGTGTAAGTGGACAAAGTTCAAAACTTAACATCTCCCACTGTGGAAGGAATAACACAGATAAACTTCAAATCTCAAATGGATAAATTTCTACTGGTACAAAAAAGAGTAATACGAATTGTTTGTAATACTCACTATCTTGCGCATACAGATGTTCTTTTTTATAATAGCATTGTTTTGAAAGTTAAAGATATTTATCATTTACAACTAGGAGCTCTAATGTATGAATTGAATGCAGGTCTACTGCCAGTAGCCTTGGCTAGAATATTTAAGAAAAATAACCAAGTTCATAGTTATTCCACACGTCAGGCACAAGCATATCACTTGCCTCTTGTTAGAACGCAATTTGCCCTTACTACTGTGGGGTCCACTGGACCTAGGTTTTGGAATTCCCTTGAACCAAGAATAACGCAATCAGTCAGTATTTATGTATTTAAGCGCAAACTGAAGTTACTCTATTTGAGTCAATATCGTCTAGATTTATAGTTGTGATCAATATTTAAGAAAATTAATTACTATATAGGTCAGCATAATTCTACTCCCATCTCTCACATCTATTCATCTCTCTGTCTTTTTTTGTTTTTGTCTGTGTTTCAGTCCTGTTGCTCGTTGTATTTTCCTATTTCTCTTGTTTATAGTCATTATTTAGTACCGTATTTTCCGGCGTAAAGGCCGCAGTATTTTGGGGTGAGAAAAAAATCAAAAAGTCGGGGTGCGGCGTATACGCAACAACAACAAATTCAGCTGTCAAAACATCACGTCCATTTGCACGTATGGGACTATAGGAACGGTAGCATGACTAGACAACGGTACAGGACAATTCTAGAATAACTCCACACAACTTACCGACAATTTTATGTTGCATAGTTGACATGAAGACGAAAAAACGTATTTTTCTAAAAAAATCTGCCGATAGATCTAGATCTAAGTCCGTACCATTGCATCGCCAAAAAGTAAACAAAGGGACAGGCCGTTACTTACGGAGCTAGCTGCCGCGCAACGCAACTGCGCTGGTCGAAAAATGCTATTTCGGATTACACCGCACATCGAGGAAGGGTATTGTAGGATACCAAATCTGCGTACGGTACAGTACTAGCTTAAAAGTCGATGAAGATCTGCTAAATTATGATCATTTTTGAGGTTAACTTCTTGTTGATTTATAAGAATATTGATGAATTGGTATAGTTTGTAAAAAAAAAAGAGTGTTCTACAAGAAAATTACGATCTTTTTGTTTGGTCCGGTTTTTTTTTCTCTCTTTTTTTTTTTTTTTTTTTTCCTCTACGAAATGTCAAAGTTGGGGGTGCGGCCTATACGGCGGTGCGGCCTTTACGCCGGCAAATACGGTAGTCAGTAGATTTTATTATACTTATTTATGTTTATATTTTATCAGTTGTTTAGTTAGTTTAGTTTTGTCAGCACTTAAATGTATGTTTTATTCTTATCTTACGAGTTTTGTTCTTTTAGGACGTATTCATAAGCCACTCATGAGGGACCTTAAATCCACAAGCCTTGCTTTCAACCAAGGTCACCTCATCTTTCTTTTGTAACGCCATATTCTGTAAACTTGTTATATTCATGTCATATTTGTAAAGTGTGTTATGAAAGAAAGATAAATAAAACTTGAAACTTGAAACTAGAGAATTCACTACAATAACCAAATAAGGAGTGTAGTCTTTGGTCTACTGTAGAAGTTATGTGTTGTGTTGAGCATACAACAAGGATTAAGCAGGGCAATATACCCTTCTGTATAAACATCAAAATTTCACTTAGTAAAACCTGTCCATAAAGACCACCCAAGGGAGACAAGAAAGGTGGTTGTTATAGGCAGGTGGTCTCTGAAGACAGGTGCCTATAGTACATGTTTCAATGAGAAACCATTTTCAAGGGGGGAAAATGTGGTCTTTGTAGACAGGTGGTCACTAAAGCAGGTTTTACTGTATTGTAATATAACATGGATGTTCCCTAGCCAGGTTACATGTTTTACTCACCATCTTTGATGAGGAAGAGCAGGAGCTTCAGGTAGTTCTGTGTGATCTTCACCAGATCCCATTGCTGTGACAACAAATGAAAAGTAGAATTAAATACCAAAATCAAGGATATTATGATTGAAAAAGGGCAGTGAAATCATCACTAATACAGAATTTGTAAGTGATCATTTATACTTACTTGTCTGCCACTATTTGATTGAGGTCAATATAATTACAATTATATTTTTAATAAACACATGACTCTAGTGAAATAAAATTTAAGTAAATTCAAATATTGATAGTCTTAAATGAGGTTGGGTAGTCCTATGAAAATATTCAGGCAGTCATTTCTTCCTATGAGAATGAAAGGCATTAATTAATTCACAGTGTCAAATCAAAGTTGGTTGATACCACAAAGTAATCATACCTAAAAACTAAAGGCAAACAATAAAAATATTTATTGTCGAACATAAGCTGGTATGTGTCATATAATTATTTTGTAATAATATCATTTACCAGTGTATATACAAGCTACTGTACATTGTTTATTGTTAATTTGTGATTACTCGTGAAACTATACCACTTGTTGATTTTCTTGTTTATATAATTGTTTTATTTATGTATTGTGAAACAAAATGTTCATGTATATGAATGAAGTTCACTCATAAATTCAAATTCAAATTCAATAACAACATCAGCAACAACAAAACAAATGTGGTGTTAATGCTAGGGCACAGTCCATGCATATTGAAAGAATATCTCACCCTGTACATATGCCAGTCTATGCCTGTGGAGGAGGCTACTCTGTCTGGTATACTCAGATCAGCATCAACAAAGTCCTGTAAAATTTTAAAAGTACATCAATAGGATATGAATTTACCAGTTATTAATTCTTTTCATATAGCAAGGCTACACAAGACCTTTTTTTGTGAGGGGTCAGGATTGAAATGATAAGGATCTGTATGCATGAGTCCTATGTTAAAATTCTGACATTTTGGGAGTTCGTAATGAGACTTTGGGTGCCCATGTGTCCCTAGCACCTGCTAGTGTCAAACCCTGTGATACAGAACATATGGCTATGCTTCGGTTATTATGACAAGACTATATGGCCTATTTCATAAATACTGCAATTAGTAACAATCTTATCAACACCATACAAAAATACAAAATTCTTTGACTGACTTGGGCATTCATGGTTTATAAAATGTTAGGAAAAGCAGATTCAAAAGTATTAAGCAAATGTTAACACTTCCTTGAATTTTTACTTTATGACATTTGCCCTAAAATCGTGGTGATTAAGAAGGGATTTACATAAATTATTTTGCTTACCTGTGACCAGTCAAAGAAGAGATTAATACCATTGAAGCCATTGTCCCTGAAATCTTTGAAGAATTCACAGCCGGGGTACGGTAATGAGAGCAAGCAGAAATCAGCATACCTATTCTCCTTGTCCACTTTCTCTGATGATGTTACACTGTCAAATAATATCATGATAACCATTTCTCAATCACATTTCATGACCATTCTTTTTTCACTTATTTTGATGTGTAATTCCGGTAATCTATATCTTAAGGGTTCTTAGGGTTGACACAGGGCCTGCCACAAATCAGTGGATTAAGTTGAGACAGGTTCTAGGCCACTTTACAGAATATGGGCTAAAATATTTGAGGAAATCTCACAATCAAAAAGGCAGATACATCAGTCTTCATAGTATTAAGGTAGCTGTTTTCAGACAAATCAAATGTCATACTGAAAACTGTGTCTCTACGGGTAAGATAAAACATAAATACTGTAGTTGGTCCTACAATGAAACAAATCAGAGAAATAACTGAGACTGATAAGTCTATCTGGCTTGCCCAATTTATTTGGAATATACTGGAAGCGAGTTGGATGTTTCACCACATATCTCATTTCAAAAACATTTCTTTCATCTTAACTAAACTTTTAGGTTTTATTTAGATTGTCTATTTCTCCCATTTTCATTATGGCATGTTAATACTTTTATAAACTTGTTGATTGTTTGGTTCTTTCCCAATAGTAATAATATCTATGTCTCGTGATTGGCGGGTGATAACTGGTGAATTTCTCTTTCCCAGAATAACACCTCTGCTAACAATACCCTTACTGTGGGTCGACTGTTATTCAATCTGTTGCACATGTCAGGTCGTTCCAGAGACAATTACTCTGCCACCAATTCCCCACTTCAACTCAACTGACCCCTTTTCACAATATGTGATCAACTCGATAAAGGAGATGCAAGGGTTCTACAATACATGCTTCAGCGAAAATTGCTACAGTCAATATCCTACACCAACTGAACATCAACCATGAACAAAAAAATATACCAAACCCTAAACCTAATCTAAATCCAAGTTGCAACCCTAACCCTAACCCTAACCATATATCTTAGATGAAACAAAGCCTGGCCTTGGATCACCATCAGGTCACTTACTTGACCCCAAACTTGACTTTCTTGTTCTCTAGCATAAGGTCACACACAGCGGTCACTTGGAGCATCTTCAACAGCTTAATATCTTGACCTCTGTAGCGGTCAAACAATGGCCAATCGTTGCTACTGCAGAATAAATAACAAGTAGATATTGATTGACATAGATAGTATAATTTTTTTGTATATATTCTGGATAATCAGTAGATTTAAGGATTTTTATATGTTGAGGATGAGGGGACATTCTACACTTGTTTCAATTTAATTCAAAAGTTTTCTGGATCGGTGTATAAAGTAGATTAATTTATGCATAGATATGTATAAACGAGTATCGTCCTTGTGTTATCCAAAATGCAACCAAGACTTTGACTGGTATTAGGGATCAAAGAAATGCACTATAACTCGCAATGTCATGGTAGCAAAGATAAATGACTTTCCTTTTAACCTGAGTAAATTTACATCAATGTTAACATGCCAAAGGGGAATGAAAGAGCAACACATGTTGAGGTGATTTGATCAATTTAAATACTTTTGCGAAACCACTTTCTCCTAAAACATTAAATCAGACTATACACATCTTCAAAGACGGTGTATAAGGTATTAGTGATTGATTAACATTTGTCAGTGCAGAGATAAGCAGTAAACACTTACCTTGTAGATGGGCTCCTACTTAGACTGGTCATAGTTTCTTCATCATCTAGTTCTGCACTTTCACCTCCTGTCAAGGAAAAAGAAATGAGTTTGATTGAACCACTCTGCAGGATGGACATCTGGCAAAAGACTAGTACAGTGATGAAAATATCAAAATAATTTTAACAAAATAGATATACCAAGGTATATATATATTACTTATTACATCCATATTCATCTTAAATGCTAAACTCACTCAACATATTGCAATTAAGAGTATCAATAAGTATCTATTATTTTTAACAAAATAAAATAATGTATTGAAAGCATGAATCTTAGAATTCTAGTGATTTAGTTTGCATCTATACAATACAAATCTACAAACACCTTCCATTTTGCTCTACATAGCTATAAAAAAGCACAAAATAGAGATAATTCAAATTCTGACCGTGAATGCTTTATGATACAATGTCATTACAGTGAGAAAGGTATCATACCTGAGAAGAGGTAGTTGAAGCCAGAACGTCCATATATCTCGGGACCTCCTGAGAGGGTAGCTGATCTGCAAATGTGCTACAAATACAAGGAAAATAGATTGAATTATATGACACAAACATTTAACAAAATGAGCATCTTCATCAAAGATAATCAAGAATATTCTAACTCTCAAGCTAAAATATTTCATTGCTATTCATTTTGACAAATTTTCCAATAAATTTGATAAAAAGATTCTATGGTTCTCAACTTCCCATGAGAAAAGAACAAGGAAAAACAAATCTTACTTTGGACAAAACATGTACCGGTACACTACATATATAGCTGTATAATTAAAATGTTAACAATCATCATTATAATGAGACCTTAAGTTTCACTTTTGAAAGTATTGACTACGACACAGGAACAAGCCTATAATTAGAGAAATCAAAGATCCACAATACCTACAGTAATTACTGTTTCACTTTCACCCTTCATAGTGCATCAAGTTAAGAGATTGTAAAAGGTATTGATATCACAAAATGTCTGACATCAAGGATCAATTTTTTGAAAATCTATTTTCTACTACAGCTCGCAGAACAACTGATAAATAATTATGACAAGAAATCAAGAGACAATCTCTATAACATTGGCCAATGTATCAAAGAACAAAACCTCACTCATTTTGCTAAAATAACCCCTCGTACATTTTTTAGAATTTGACACACAATTACTCATCTGCTGCACGTCTTTAAATGTTCTTTAAATAATATCTCTATATAAGGTGTGGTTTGCATGATACATCAACCATTCATGTACTATATCTTTGTTATGTTATATTGTAGAAAGTTGTTATATCATTAACTTACATGATTGATCAATATAATTTGTGAAAAATACATGTTACTGGGAGCAGCGAGTGATTTAGCTTGGGAGTGTTTTGAAGAGAGCTGTGTAAAAACGAGCTCTTAAAGTGAGCTCTAGCAAAGACCTATAAAATACATAGGAACTGTCACAAGGAAATCTCACATCTAGGGCAAATCCAAAGAGAATTCCAGTGAAAGGGGAAGTCTACCCTGATGTTTAAGTTGCAACTTACTATCAGGGTAGACTTCCCCTTGAACTAAAAAGTATTTATTTTACACTGTTGCCATTATAAAAAAACTTACCTTGCCATCACAGAGGATAACTGGCATGACAAATCTCTCCCTACACCTAGCAAATCTTGAGCGGCACATTATCTCTCTCAGCTTGGTCACATCATACATGCTCTCCAGATGCTCTCTGAAATAGGGAAGTTGTTAGAAGGGTATGTCAATTCAACAAGGAATCTCTCTCTCTCTCTCTTTAAAAAAAAAGTGTTGAAGTGAAAAAGGATAACTTTTTATATGTAGGTTGAGCCAGATATTGTAAAACCTTGAGCTAAATTCAACTTGGAACCTTTGATGGAATGTTGAAATAGCTCCAAAGAAAAATGCACTCATTCATTATATTTATGTACACTTGTAAAACCTATGGGGTTCCTGAACTGCAATATATTTCTGAGATAAATGCTGCCCGTCTCTTTGATCACAAGTTCTAATAATCACAATACAAAAAGAAATGTTAGTGTGGGAGATGCTTTTAGAATAGAACTATGATTGACCGATTTACATTTCTTTCCCCTATACACTAGGACTAGTGGCCTTAAAGCTTGGATACCAATTACCAACATATATTTTGTTCTGTATGTTAGAGGTTCCATTTGGCTATACTATATTAAAGATATGAGCTTTGAATATTACTTTTATAAAGAGAAACTGAATGTGTAAATTAGCACTTTAAATACACGCTCAATTAACATAAAAGTTACTTATAAGCAGACTTCTCTCTGCTCCCTTTAAATCAGGGCCTGCAGGGAACCCAAGTCGGACCTTGGGACCTTGGTTCTTTTATGTTATTACATGGAATGATATAGAAGGTGCACTTTTATGTTATTCTTTATTTTCTCTATACGCCTGACCCGCTGGGCTGTATGATACAATGTAAATTATTTTGAGTTTTTTTTTTACATTCTAGCCACACACAAAACAATTTAAGGAGATCGGTACACTTGAAGGATTTACCTTTCTCCTACTTGTCCATCAGCTCCTAACATGTACTCCAGTATAACCAACTTGCCTGGGTAGTGACCACAAAGCTCCCCATTTGAATTCAGGATTACCTTTTCGATCAAACAAAAACAAACAAGTGTCATATCACAGCGTTTTTATTTGAACCCCATTCTACAAGGTTCAAGTATTCTTTGATGAATACAATCTAATACATAATCGTAATTTTAAATATTTTTTGAACTCACTTCAATTAAATTTTTGGTTTTAAACCTTTTGATTCTATTATCAATACAAGCTATTGTTGTGTGAAATATCTCACAGAAGTAAAAACTTATTGTGATAAAACTTTTTTTTCTATTCAATAGTTCCATACAACTTATATTGAAATTACGACAATACTCTGTAAGAGGGATGTACTCTAATAGAAGAAGGATGTAAAAAACTGACATATCTAATTAAAGTTCCATGTTTACCCTACTACCCTAAGTAAATAGAATATAAAGTAGCATTCAAGAGCAAAGTGGGTATGTGGAGATGTGGGGGGGGTGTCACATGGGAAGAGATTTGGGGGAATTGGATACCCCCTTTCTTATGCCTGACAACATTTGTAATCCTTTCTTTTTGTATCAATTTGCCTGTCAGACGTTTTGGAATACTTGAACCCTTCCCTTCTAACAAGGAGCCACTCTTGGTATTGTTTATCATTCATCTACCTACCACCCCAACAAGTCCTTCACTAGTGTTAAAGGGATCTGGATCACAGTAAAACAAGGCAAGGCAACTTACTGAGTATTTGTAGTCCTTCGCAAATAAAGCAAGACATTTCCTCTCAAATCCTTCAACCTGCATTACAAAGAACATGGAAAAGAAGCATTAATATCACAAAGCAAGAAGATTATTATCATTATTTCATATATAATATAAGAAAAAATGCCAAGCAAGAACTAGACCCTCTACAGACATTATATTCACATTTATCATGATATACAGAACAAAAATATTATGTATTTCTGTGTTTCTCCAAAGTGCCTTCTCCCTTGGGGCATATCTCCAGATAGCGAGTCATAGAATCCACATCATACATGTACATGTTCATTGTGTAAAATAGACATTTTATCATTTTGAGGTTTTTTAATAAATGGGAAAACTCTCTGGCACTTTGTGACAGTGTCACTACCAATTCAGCCAATTTGAAGTATCAATAGTGATTACAACTTCCAAAATTCATAACTTTTGCATTTTTTGGTCCGATTTATCGTTTAACTTAGTTTCACCAATCTGCTTTTTTACAGAGTAGACTACCGGTAGACGCAAGGGGTAGACGTAGTACTACTAGTACTTGAGTCTAGTTTTAAAAATACTAAGATTGGAAACTTACTTTACTGCTGCCTTCACGAGCTCTGTATTGAGTCTTGGAGAAGTGATCTAACAGTTGACGTGTGTCATTCTCATTTATAACCGATGTTCCTTGACTATCCCCCATCTTTGTTTAACGTTCCTGACGCCGAAACCAGATCAGAAGAAAGTGCCCCTCTCTCTCTGTTCCTCTGTCTCACCGACTCGGTCACAACTTTTTTAACAGACCCCTAGACCAATTAAGAATTTAGATGATTACAATTAGACTATATCACAGAATAAAGTACTGAATTTGTCCTGGGTTCATGCTCGTCCTCCATCATCCATGTCCTTCTTTAAAAAATCAAACCAATCTGCCGATTTACCACACCACTCCACTGCACTGCACTGTACGGTACTATACTGTGTGCTAGAGACGGGAAAGAAGATCACTCTCTGCTCTGCATGCTCTGTCTCTCTGCATCTGCTTCACTCGTTTCCTGGTAAACCACTACAGTACAGCCATAGACGATCGTGTTCTCAAAATTATTGATGTAACTCTTATCTCTTCATGGAGTTGCAGTAAATCTAGACTCAACTAAGTCAAACTAAAGTAGTCGCATCGTAGCTTTTAAGACTTTAGCCGTATTATGGTCATGCGACATCAACACACTAACTGAGTAGTAGTTTACACACTGAGTGCCAGTGACGTGAGGAGCGAAGATCAATGAATGTATAATGCAATGGTGGACTGTCCCCCCACCCCCCCTTTTTTTTTTTTACCAGTACGAGATAGACACACGAAAGCTTTTATATAGGTCTAGTCTACTTTGCAGACTGGGTATGTGCGACAAACTCCTTGCACATGTCTCCATTTACACCTAATAGACTCACTTTCTCTCGACATTAATTTCACTGTTATTCTTCCTCTATATCATTCCCCCTTTTTTCCTCGTTGTTAAAACAAAGCGAGAAGAACCATATGACTATGGATACGTCTCACTATATATGACTCATATTCATTGGGGGCTTAATTGCAGCAATAAAAAAATCTTGGAAAATTGAGGTGGTGGTCCGGTGGTGGTGCATGCCATATGGGTGCATGCTATATATATATAATATGACTGACCAGCAACCGTACCCTGCATGGGGTAATAAAAACCCTTTGCTATATCATATAGATGTCAGATGGATAATACGACAGAAAAAAATAGAATTAATTACTCTTAATTACTGTTATATTTTGTTTACGGAGAACATTGCATCTTCTACTGATTAAATTAAAAGATTTCACTGAAATGATCAAGAATCAGTTTAATATATACCGGAACATAGGCGCCGGAATTTAGTGGTGGGGGGGGGGGGCAAGGGGTCAGTTCCCCCCCCCAACAAAACAACAAAAAAGCAGTAAAGAGTAAACATGGTTTGCATTTTTCACCCAAAAGAACTTAACAATAATAAAAACCTGAATTAAATCACATTTACAATTCCATTCAAAGAAAAGGAAAGTTCACAGAAATTAAATTTCATAAACATTGCGCATGCCACCTATACGGTATTTATCAATGGAGGTCTTTATAATAGCGATATGCGCATATGGTGGACATAATATTGTGAGAGAATGGGAAAGCGCGTCTGTTTTTTTGTAGGGGTGAGAAGACATGAGCCCCGGAACGCTGGCATATTTTGATGGGGGGGGGGGTGTATTTCTTATTCAATACCAGTGATTTACAAATGTTGCTGTTATGACATGATTTTCGGGCGAAAAAATACGCCTATTTAGAAGCCTTTATGTCACGGTCTGCAAACTTGGTGGCTGGGATCGAGTCCCCCCCCCCCCTCACTTTTTGAAAAAGTATGTTAAAGAGAAAAAGAAAGAAAGATGGAGAGAGAAAATAAGTGACCTGCCAATTTATGTTACAAGTAAGGTATAAAAAATGCTCATCTGACCGTAATTAAATGCCTAAAAAAAACCGAGCTTCTGGGGGTTATGCCCCCTGGACCCCACCAAGGGCCCTAAGGCGGGCCCCTGGATGCTCATCTGACCGTTATTAAATACCTAAAACCAGCGAGATTCCAGGGGCTCTGCCCCCTGGACCCCACCAAGGGCTCAAAGGTGGGCCCCTGGATGCTCATATGACCGTTATTAAATACCTAAATACCCTAAGCTTCCGGGGGCTCTGCCCCCTGCAGGCACGTAGCCAGAGTTCGATGTTGGGGGGGGGGGCACATACATGTAATCGATCGAGGTCAAAAAAGGGGTCTAAAAAAGTTCAACGATCTTGGAAATTTTAGGATGGCACGTGCCCTCCCCCCCCCCCCCCCCGTGGCTACGTGCCTGCCCCCTGGACCCCACCAAGGGCCTTAAGGCGGCCCCTGGATGCTCATCTGACCGCAGTTAAATATTAAAACCTCTGAGCTTCTGGGGGCTCTCCCCCCCCCCTGGAACATGTCAATGGCCTTAAAGAGGGCCCCTGGATGCTCATCTAACCGTAATGAAATACCTAAAACCCCCTGAGCTTCCGGGGGCTCAGCCCCTTGACCCCCTGTCGAGGCTCTTGCCCTGGACCCCACGCCAATTTTTTGCTCTATCTGATCGTTAATACTCCACTTTGAAAAACGTTCCGCGGGATCTGCATGTTACGTGTAAGACTGGTGGTGATGCAGATTTTTCGTCTGCCCCCCCCCCCTTCTGAACGTTTTTTCTCATTAAGTCACTGCCCCTGGAAGGTGAGCCCCTGGAATGTTTGCCCCCCCCCCCTCCCCAATCACAAACTGCTTCCGGCGCGCCTGTACCGGAATAGCCACGGGGGGGGGGGGGGCACGTGCCCCCCCTAAATTTCCATGATCGGTTGAACTTTTTAAACCCCTTTTATTACCTCGATCGATTACATGTATGTTCCCCCCAAACATCAATCTCTGGCTACGTGTCTGATACATACGCACCCCGGTACATACACAATATAAATATTAACAGAAATCAAATATGAGAAGGGGCACAAGAGGTGGTGGTAGGTATTCTCTTTATTTTCTGCCCGGAATTTCTGTCGTTCGACTATAGTTGGAATTTGGAAAGATGAATCCTGGGAAATGGTGACAAAACGCGCTCCTTTTAGAAATAAAAATAAAAATATTTGAACAAAAGGTTTAATTTACAAGACTAATAAAACAACCTTCTTACATCCTAGGAATAAAATGTCAATGTCAACATTGGATGCCATGCTATCACCGGTTACATCTCACTACTGACATGAAGTTACAGACACGGGACTGGGTCATATTCTCTGTCTCTGGGCTTCTTCGATGAGTGGAATAATAAGACTAATATCATGGCCAAGGCCAAGCATATAGTGTGTGCCATGTCTGGAGGTGTGGATAGCAGTGTTGCAGCATGGATCTTGAAAAGCAAAGGTAAGTTTTATAAACAAATTTATCATTATTTAAACTGTTACTTTTTTTAGTTTGAGTTTCATGACAATCATGACAATGGTGGAGTTTTAAATTAGAAATATATATTTAAATAATTTTAAGAGCAAGCAAATTCCATTTAGTCATTATTATTAGTGAAATTATATGGTATCGATCTGCTCTTATCCTTTGATGTATTTTTCTAACATTGTGACTCCTTAAAAAAATGAAAATGGACTTTTAAATTAGAAATTTATTTAAATAAATACAAATTAAAAGCAACTTAGCAAGCCAATTCCATTAAGTCATTATTCTTAGTGAGATTGTGATGGTATCTGCTGTTATTCTTTGATGTATTTTGCTAACATTGTGACTCCTCATTGCGTCTCCTCTACTCTCCTCTCCCCACCCCACATCCACTTAATTATCTTCCGTTTATGTCTCTTATTTTCCCAATCTCTCTCATATATTGCTTTGCCAAGGATTCAGAGTGACGGGCCTATTCATGCGTAACTGGGATGTGCTGGATGAGACTGGGGTGTGTACAGCGGACAGAGATTGCGAGGATGCCCAGAATGCATGTGAGATTCTTCAAATCCCCTTCCATCAAGTCAACTTTGTTCAGGAATACTGGCATGATGTGTTCAGGTAGGAAAGGTCAATGTTTTTATTACACTTTAGAATCTCCAAGAGTAAAAATTGATATCCATGCAGAAATTAAGCCTATGTGACAAGCAGGGCTCCTGTAACAAAGGTTTGCGATCAAGTACAAGAACATATTGTTCAACAGGCTGACCATTGCAGTTTCAACTTTGCAATTGATCGCAAACCCTTATGTTACGGCGTCCAAATGTAGAAACTTAGAAGTAATCTAGCCGAGTCAAAAAGTTGGTTGATGATGTCATGATCATGATCATAGTCACATCAATGATCAGATGTTTGTGAGTGTCAAGTCAGTACTTCTTGCTCAGATCTTCTGAAACTTTCAGAGGGTGAATTTGAGAAAACAATAGTTTTAAGCTCAGAATTCAAACACTCTGCGATTGGTTTTGAAACTACCAGTATTATTTTATTTTTCTCTGCATTTTAAATAGTGAGAAAATAAGCCCTGTATATTTACGGTATGTATCTCCTGCATAGTAAACAGTTCAGAATTTGATCAGGCTAGATTCTCTTTCAAGATGCCATCCCATTTACAGAACTCAACATATATTTGAAATGAGAACATTTCATTCTTAGATCTGTAATTCATTTTTGTGATTTTGTTTTGCTATAAGCTACCAATCCATAAGCAGATTAGTGGTCAGTTCTTTCAAAATATTCATCTTACTTTCTCCCAATGCAGCAAATTTCTTAGGCAATACCAACAAGGCTTCACACCAAATCCAGATATTTTGTGCAATAAATACATCAAGTTTGACAAATTCCTCGACCATGCAATGACAAAGTTTGATGCAGATGGATTAGCTACAGGACATTATGCTCAGACAAGTATAGGGGAACAGTTTCTCTATGACAAGGATTCTGCTTCTAAAGGTATACATAAGATTAAATGCTTCCTCGGTGAACTTACATCTGTTTATGTTACTGTCAAATCAGGTTAAAATCTTGAAAATAATGTGGTCAATCTTCAGATGTCGTGTCATGAACTCCATCATCATTTAGGCCTGTTACAGAGATACCTTTTCTCTTGAATTTCGTCTAGTATTGTTATACTATTTTGGACAGAAAAGTAATTCAAACTTATTGGCTTGATTGATTATACTGAGTTTTTACCGTTATATGCTCGTATTCATGGATTGAATTTAAAAAATATAAAAAAATTGATCCATACTCTGCTATCATCATAGTAAATCTGGAAAGCAGCTTTAGTATTCTGAAGGTGTAAGAAGAAGGTGCCGAGAAAATGAACCATTTTAAACAAAATTTGAAAATAATTGACTGATATGATATCCTATTGCAACTACATAGAAAATAATAGCATCCATGTTTCCCTTCAGGAGTGAAACTTTTGAAAGCAGCTGATAGCTGGAAAGACCAGACATTTTTCCTCTCACAAATCACCCAGAATGCACTCGGAAAGACGCTCTTCCCAGTGGGTCATCTGACCAAGGACGTAGTGAAGCGTATCGCTCATGAGGTTGGACTAAAGAGGGCAGCACAAAGGAAAGAGGTAATCATTAAAACTTGAAATGTCTAAAGGAAAAGAAAATCTATGTTTGTGTACTTGCACAATTGTAAATTGATTGAGAAAATCATTTACAGAGTCAATCGTGTTCAAGATGGTCCCATGTAGAAACTTTCCATTTTCTCTCTAGAATTAAGATTCATGTAAATCTTTCATAGATGACTAGAGAGGATGAGAAATAGAATAAAGGCTTTGTCTGTTGAGAGCCAGAAGGGAGGTCATAACATCACATCAGATCTTCTGGTTCTCAGCAGAGGACTTTATGCTTCATACATTCGTACATAAATCATTGGCCTTAAATCGCTTTTACATTCTGAAGCATCCAATATTTCAAAGAGGGCAATTAGGTATTGTACATGTATGTGAAGTGAAAGAGGGATTAATTGATATTCAATTTTGTAGAATGTTAGATTGCACTTATAGCTATTGCATTTTAAGTATATATGTATGTTCTTTCCTTACAGAGTATGGGGATATGTTTCATTGGAAGAAGACATTTTCCAACTTTTATCAAGGAGGTAGGTATTTCACTTTAAATTTATTCATTTGCCAATAATGAGTATATTATTAAAGTCCCTTTAGTATAAAATCAAACAATCAAAAAAGTTAACATTGAGCACACATATCAGTGGTTGAAATAAATTCTTAATCGCTTATTATACAGGTCAGATGATTGGACCAGCAAAATGTTAAATTACCAAAACTTTTTAGAATGCAGTCATTAAAAGTAGTGTATGACACTCTTTTATGATAACTACCGGTAGCTTGGTATATATTTTTTTCTAAACCTAATATATTTTTAGTTGTAATTTTATTTCTGTATTATCCCTCATTGCCAGTACTTAAGATTACCTGTAAGCAGTCTACATTCAAACCACATCATATGCTTTGTGTGTACCTGTATTTAGCATTGTTCAAAGATACCAGAAATGAGCAAAGTTTTTATGTTTTCTTCACCATTTGTTTTTATCTGTTTCCATTATTGACAGTATCTTGAGCCCAAACAAGGATCTTTTATTTCTGTAGAGGATAATAAAACAGTGGGTGAACATCAAGGTAAATCAACACTCTATCTCTGAACAACTTTGTGAATAATTAAAGGTTTCTTTCTCTTAAGTAAAGATAAATGAGTTAAGCAGTCTGTGGATACCAGGTATCCATTTCATTTGAATTTTCATTTATGAATAATTGAATACATTTATGATGTGCATCTCATGAGAAAAAGAGAGAGAGAGAGATATATATATAGAGAGAGAGGGGGAGAGAGAGATTGGAAGGGGGGTAATGAGGGAGAGAGAGAACGAAAGAACGAGAGAATTCTAAAGAAGTTGAAATTCCCATTTGGAATTCCTTCTTCATGGCACAAGACAAATATAATTCATATTTTCCCCATAAAACTTACGAATCTTGATAATATTTCCCTCTTCGACAGGTCATTTCTTATTCACTCTTGGTCAAGGAGCCAACATCGGTGGGATGAAGGAAAGATGGTTTGTGGTGGACAAGGATGCTGAGAATAATACCGTCTTTGTGGTAAGATTTGCCTCTACAATTGTGGACAATATGAAAACATGAAACCTTTACATGGAAAATATACAGGAGTCTATAAAGGCCACCACAATCTTATGGCCAGTCTACGATTGCATTTAAAAGAAACTGGAATAAGATTACGTATGAAGTTTCAAACCTGTAGATTTAATGTTTCTGAGGTTCATAATGGGCAAATCAGTACCAATAGTGACATGTAATGTAAATCTTCCAGTTACGAGAAAAACACAAATTTGCGACCAGTTGGTTCAAGTTGTGCGACTGGTATGGTGTGATTATTATTTGTTGATGATTGGGTCTGGTTGAATAATACAGCTTGATCTTTTATCTTGTGATATATTTCTGATTGATTGTTGTATGTAATTTTAAACTAAGCTACAAGATATACATTTAAAGGTATGACATAAAAATAAGATGACCCAACATTACCAGTGGTGACATTTGCTTCAGACTTTATTTCATCACAGATAAAGCATTAACGAAGTGGGTTTTTAGCATAGGTTAAGAGTTTGAGTCAGATGTCGCTTAACGGCTTTGATGTTTAGTTCAGGGTTGAAATTTGGAATTCAGATAGAGTAGGAAATCGACCATTGAGCAGTTTTAGAACCCCAAATTAAGGTGCAAGTTAAGAATTAAAACCCTGTTTTCTTTGGTTGTTCAGGCACCTACTACCCATCACCCAGCCCTGTTCCATGAAACCTTGATGACTGGACCGGTCCACTGGATCCATCAGCCACCTAGAGAACTCTTGGAGGACCAGATGATGGATTGTGATTTCAGATTCCAACATGTCCATGGTCTCAGTAAGTAGAATGGAGGCATTCATTTACATTTGCCACTCTTAACACAGGTTTCATTAATATTGACCTGGTAGGAAGTAACTGCTTCTGTACTTTCATATTTCTGAGCTGCACTTCGATTATCTTCTATGGTGGATGTATGTGCAATATAAATGTTTTTTATTACATGATATCCCTATTGGCCATTTTCCTTCAGAAACTGGGAAGACTCCTGTATAATTTTTTGTTTAGATTAAAGTTATTGGTCTAGCTTTATTGCTCATGATCGTCTGCTGACTTTGTCTACTGGGCCTATTGTCGATATTTGTATTATTTTCATGAAAAAGATTGTACTAACATTATAACTTGTCTTTCTTTCAGCAAAATGTACCCTGACCTTGAGTTCCATGGACTCCGCTATTGTTTCTCTTAGTAAACCAATGAGGGCGCTAACACCAGGTCAGGTATGTATAGAAGAAGGAAATCTTCCTATATTGAAGTGGTGTATAGCAAACTAATGCATTCAGTTTTTCCATTTCAATAGTCATTAGTTTAATATTTCCTTGTAAAATCTTTCTACCGCTATATTTCTTTCTAAATCAATCTTAAACAGATTTTCATTTAGTTCCCACAATGTGGTGTAAAAATTTTGCAATATACATTATGCAGTTGCTTTTTAAGAGAATCAAATTCAATGTACTGGATGTTTGATATGTGATACATAACATGTTTGGACCCACATGACTTTTAATAATACATGTTCTTTCATATTTGTTTCAGTATGCTGTGTTCTACCACGGCGATGAATGCCTAGGCAGTGCTGTCATCATGAAACGAGGTCCGTCGCTCTACGAGATGAACTGGAAGAAATACCAGAGTGGAGAATGGAAAGCAGAATGGCTCAGCAGTTGATGACATGATCAAACTAGGAATATCACACTCATAGATGAACTGGATGAAATACCAGAGTGAAAAGTGGGAGACGGAATGGTTTGGAAGATGTTTATATCATGAAACAAAGATCATCTCCCAACAAGATGAACTGCATGGGAGAAATACCAAAGTAGACAATTGAAAACAGAAAGGCTTGAGACTTGATGACATCATGAATCGAGGGTCATCACTCTACAAGATGAACTGGAAGAAACAGCAGAGTGGAGAATGAAAGTCAGAGTGTTTGGAATGATGACATCATGAAAGACAGAACTTCTCTCTCTGAATTTAACTGAAAGAAATACCAGCGGAGAATGAGTGACAGAATTGATAGAAAATTTATTCAGTACATGTACATGTATCTATCTATTACATGATACTCTGCATTTTACAGTGCTTTATAAGGTCCTGTAAAATTTGATTGTACATGTACGTGTATTTATAAACTTACTTCTATCCAAACGATGTGAGAGGTCTTGAACAGAATCAAAAACTGTCTTCACTATAAAGAGTTTATTTATTCAAAATATGGAGTTCAAACCTCAGAATTATTTGTGTCCGCTGTCTATGAATGAGAGAAATGTGTGAACAAAAGTTGAAGAGGCAGTGTGAGACAGAGATAAACTTGCCAATTCGGAATACCCAACCACTAGTAATTTCCTCTTTCTCTATGTCTGTCTTTAAGTTCCTCAAATCTTATATCTTTCATGTTTCATTCCTGACACTATGCTCTGCCGATTCCCTGCAAAACTCTCTCTCTTTCTCTGCTGATCACACATCTTATCTTTAGTTCATCTCACTGATACTCTTACTCTATCTCTCATCCCAGACTCTTCTTGAATTACCATTCAATAATCTTATCTTGCTCTCCCTTTCTGCTTCTATGTCAAATTTATTGTCGGGCTTGGATAATCGCTCACCGTCCTTCCCTATCTTCTGGAGGATCTGATATTGATAAGATTTCACACATGGTTTTAACTGAAGATTATATATTGTTTAACTTCTTCAGTGATATAAAGTGCATTGTTATCAACACTTCTCTATCTTATGATGCTCTTCCATACCTCTCAACCTTCACACTTACTTATTAATTGACCCCTCTTTCTGTCCCACTCTGTTGTTTTCCCTACTCGGCGGACCCTTATCTCTAATGATGTCTTCTTTACCATTCAATATCATTTCATAGTAATCATCCATTCAATCAAACACAATTTGAAAACATGTTGAGCATACTCCAAACTATTTGGTTCAAAAATACATGTGTAGCAGTATTTAATTAGTGATGATAAATGGACAGTACACTTTATAAAACAAATATTCTTGGCACCAAAATAAAGATTTTTGAAAATGTAGACATACTGATGTTTCAAACTTAGTATCAACTTCTACACTAGCGAGGAGGATGGTCAAATCATTGGTACTTGATCATTTGCTGTTCCATACAAATAAGAAAAATTAAGTTAAAAAAAAAAAAAAAAAAAAACATGTGAAATGTAATAGTAATAGTAATAGTAATATTCATGTCAACTCGATGGAATCATTGCTTTTGTCAACAAATTCAATGATGGAACAAAATACCTCCTACTTGCCCAGATGTAAATACATGTAAGGGTGTACATGTATTTTCATATGATTATGCAATTGAGTCCTAAGCAAAACAATTGTTCTGATAGTTGCCTCACTGAGTTCTTTTCCTCACAGGATAATATTTGAGGAATATATCCTGAAGTTTAACCCTTTTAAGTGCTGTTGGCATCAAATCCTTCATGAATTTCAAACATGTGTTAAATGCTTAGACATGGACATTGTCCTCTTCCTTGAAATTCAGAATAGTAGAGATTGATCCTATAACACTGGTTGTATCAAGATGAAATCTAAAACACTAAAACAGAGAGCCACAATGTTACCTAGTCAGAGTGCATTTCAGATGTAACTTTGGAAACTTTGTGGCGCAGAAGGGTTAACCCTCCTTCGGTTTGAAGAGTGTCTTAGGAATTTCTTCCATGAACACTCTTTTCTCAGCTGAAAGTTTGTGCACCAATATTCCATTTCCATAAAGCTATGTCTTATCACCTTCATTACATCCCACATCATCCGACAACTCTCCAGGCATAACCTCAATCAATGTCCTTCCATCTTTAGGCTTCTTTCCTTTACCAGGTAGCTTGAGTTCTGAGAGGGAAGCATCTCCTAAATCTGACTTGTCACATTGCAGTCCGACACGGTTGTCCTCGTCACTGTCGCTTTCATCTTCTTCACTTTCCTCCTCCTCGTCATCTGAATTTTCATCATGTGCACACAAGGCAAGGTTCTGGATAGGTAAAAGACAGAAAATGAACAAACATTACATCCGTATCTACCTGTACTACCAAAATAATTCATTGGCCACTGCCCATAGTCTACCATATCAAAAGTCAACACCAATTGAACAACTGAACAAATTCCAACTTGATACGTCCAATCTTTTTTAAATGAAATACATAGTGTACAAGACAGCTGAACACCTAGTGCAGCAATTTTCATATAAGAGATCAACTTCAAAACGTGTTTTCTTTGTTCTCACAAACTTTAGGAGAAATACACAGATCAATTAAACAATAAATCAACAATATTTTGAGAACAATTGGTCAAGGCATTAACATATCTTCAAGTGGGAAAGGGGAGTTTCAATCATCACCCACTCTCTAACAGTCTTTTCTCCCAAGCTTATGAAATTTATATTGATTATTCACAAATATCTAATTGAAATTGAATTCATCACATTTAAATTAAAACACTTTTTACTGGTTACTTTAAGATTGCCAGTGATTGTTTAAAAATGAAATTAACTGCATGTATAATGATGAATTATAACATTTTGTCTATGTACCAAACGTTTCTCTTTTAAACGCCAAAAATACCATTTAATGCATTTTGCAAGGATCAAAATCCGTCCCGTTGCCAGTTTGGTATTTTCAGTACCGGTACGCAATTCTGTATTTATTAAACTTGCCATTTTTATTTTTCTACACATGTATGTCAAAATGCCATTCATTCAAATCAGGTTCTGAGCATTCTTTCACTCATTTTAAAGCCCGTCTGTACTAGTTTAGCTAGGAGGTATTAGACCACCCAGGTTGGTCACTGACAGGTGGCTATCTCATCAACTCAGCTCTCAATTAACATAAGAAAAAGAGGATCATGGGGGACCAATGGTCACAGATTAGGCATTGTTTTCTATATAGAGGGAGCAGTAGCTACAAGTAGTACAGTGGGGCCTTAAATACATCAAAGCCCTGAATACATGTATAGTGCAGTTATTCAGAATATGTACCATTTCAATAATAGGTCCTTCACAATCATCAACATTTTCAATGTTTAAGTCCTCCATGGCACCATCCGCTATCTTCTCTTCAAGCTGCTTGTTGGCCACCTCCATTTGTGGTAAAAAAGACTTCACTCTGCCCAGTACTGTATTAGATTACAATAAATACAAAGTCTTCGTTAGGCCATGTAAAATTGATTACATGTTGATCGTCCGGATTTTTTGAAAAAGAGGAGGAGGGTGTACCATGTTATTTGATATTTGATATTTCAAAATGGCCGCTCAAAATGGCCGCTCGGTACATTTTCCCTGACAGTCGAGGCTATTTTTTTTCAAGATGGCCGCCGACAATTTTTTTTTTTTTTTAAATCAGAAATAGAGCCATTTTAGCAGTGTTTTTCAGGTTTTTTTTCTTTCAAAAAAAAAAAATAAAAAAAAATAAATAACAAATAACAAAAAATAGGAGGCGGCCCCCAAAAAGGAAGCGGGCGGGGACGATCAACATGAAATCAATTTTACATGGCCTTAGTTATAACTAATTTGACAAATATACTTGGATAGCTTTGGTGGCTGGTGCAATGAATTTGTATTTTAAACTCAATTGTCATTCAAAGATTACAGGAGAGAGCCTAATGTAATAGAAGAAAGAGATGGAGAAGGAGAAAAGACAAAGTAGAAGAGGAAGGAGAAGACAATTCAATTAAATATTAGCTTGCCATGGTTCAATTATTGTGTAATGTTTTAAGTAAATTATGACAGGTGATCATGACTAGAGTAGAGTGGAGAGTGAGATGAAAATCCCAAGTGGTTTCTAAAATTAATGATAGACTTTGGCTTAATGGGAATGTTATTGTTTTGGCTATGTCTAGTAGTAGTAGGCCTATTAAGCCACCATAGCCATGATTTCCTTTCAAAATTAAAAATCCTAAGATGTTCTGTATATGAGCTTGCTAAATAAAATTTCTAGAGTGTCTTGCAGTAGAAATGTATGGTGGACAGCCGACATAAAATTCATAATTTTGTGATTAAAAACAAGATTATGCAAAAGTGTCACCAAAAATGAAATTTAAATTAAAAAAAAACCTACCTGATGAAGGCCCCATCTTGAATGGTTTACTTTTCTTGATCAGTAAGGAATCTGTTGGATATGAACCATAAAAATGTAAACATCATGATATTAGAAGCTCGAACCAGTAGTGGCGCTGGTCCGAGAATAAGGATCGTCCTCATAAACGTTGATCGTCTTCGTAAACGCCGACAAACGCGTCCTGAAAAATCAGGATCGTCCGCATTTTCATGTCTCAGATCCTCATGATCATTACGGTAGATAACTTCACACAGGCGGGCGTTTGCCCGCAACCCACCATCAGTATGCACTTGTATTGTGCAACGGTTTGCCGTGAAACCTGTGAAAAAGTGTAGACCTATAGGCTATACTAATAATTTTATTATCAATGTTTTTCCGAAAAATACTCCAAAAATAACAAGAAAATTGACACGAAACAGGTAATAAACATAACAAACTTTAACTCATGATCTTTGTTTAAACATTTGATGAATATTTACTTCATTTTGGGTATGTATTAGTGGGGTATCTCCACGCAGGAGTTACGGGTCAAAAATGGATACGAAAGTACACAAGGGCCACATCACATCACATCACATCACATCACGTTGGATCGAGCTAAAGCCCGAGATCAGTAGCGGTCAGCGCATAGCGAACACCGGGGGATCACTGGCTCTGGCCTGGTGTAAAGGGAGACCGGCGAAATTTTCCTTCCAGTATAATTTTTAAATCTTGAGTTAGCCACTCAATCTCAAGCTCAAGCACTTACCCTGAATATTTTTCTCCCCAATATTGAGTAGTTCTTGTGAAGGATTCATCTTCTAAATAAATTGACCCTGTATGGCTGGATGATTCACAGTCGTTTAAAGACAATTTTTTACTGCTTTCGGGATCACGTACCACATGTGATTATGTATGGAAAACCTAACGTACTTTCATGTAAACATTAAAATCAACAAATATACTTAAAATAAAAAATAGCGTTTTAAATCTTGTTGTTGTTAACAATGGATAATGAAAAATACCATATCGATTTCATACCGGCTATGAAAGGCATTAATTGATTAGTATCATTAAATTCAATCTTACTTTAGACTTTAATAGCACACATTGTACTCCATGGTGTAGTGTTCCATAGTTAAAAAACGTCTACCACACACGAATGAATGGATGGAAGATCATCAAGTCCGAAGGCGAAGCCTCTATTTATAAATTAAGAGTTAAACTAGCTTACAAGGGAAATGGACATGGACCAGGACATAAAAGTTACGATTCGTATGAGGAAAATAGCAAGAAAGAAGGTTGGTCTCATTTTGAAGATTCTTTGATAAAGTAAATGGATTGGATTTGTTCTGCATTTGTGATGACATGCCAGTTGCAGTTTGCACGTGAATTGTGATGATAATGATATTGTGAATGTGAGTGGATGGAGCTGGACTGGAGTTGATGTTTGAGCTATGTAGTACGAGTATGAAATTGAACAACTAGATTTAACAGTTATGGATATTTTAGTGTTTTGCTCCTTATATTTTGAAGCTTTAATCGACTTTGGATAATTAATGTTGTACCCTATTTACTTAGTTGTTTCTTTTGACTAATTATACTAGCTACATGTAGTATAACCAGTTGGGGCGCTGGTCCGAGAATGAGGATCGTCCGCATAAACGAGGATAACCTAAATGCGGACAAATCACTTCCTAAAGACTAAGGATCGATTCCGCGTTAGAAAATACCCGTCTACTTTTATGGTTTGTCTGTCTTCCCAAGGATTTATTGTTTATAACTCGAAAGTCTCTGTACAAAGTGAATGTGAAATGCATCAAGGAGCATCATCGCGGAATCCTTTTTTTCGCATCGCCAACATGGACGATCCTTATTTTTTAGGACCATATAAACGCGTTTACGGAGATGATCCTCGTTTATGAGAATGATCCTTATTCTTGGACCAGCGCCCCTAGGCCCCCTCAATCACCTCTTTCAAGATTAGATTGGACAAGCACTGGTCCTCTCAGCACCAAATGCTTCCATAAAATTGTATGTGCGTCCACCCTCAAAAATAGTTCAGGTTCATTTTTGAACGAAGCACCACTCAATGAAACGACCGGAAGTTTCAACAGAATCACCTCACACTTCCGTATACTGATGCTGATGCTGATTACAAGAGCATTTGAAATTTTTATTATCTCATTTTCTTCTTAGGAACCCAAATTTTTTATTACAGGATATATTTGAAAAGCCCTTGAACTATTAAAGTCATATATAATTCATTATTCATACATGGGATACACTTTGTAGATATATATCTATTTAAATGTTATACAAACTTTAATGATCAATCCTCTTGTTTTCATCTTTTGTATTTCATCAAGGTATTTGCTGAGACTGTGGCAGCCAAGCAAGTGACAAGCAACCCATCAGAATGGAAATGCTGCAATCACTGTTTCAGGAGTGCCAGAGATATCCATAAGCACACATCCCTGGAACATAGTGAAGAGATTGACAGCAAAACAATGGATGCTCTGAAGAAAGCCAGGACTGCTTGCAGCACCTCTAAACGTATTCTTGAAGATGCTGCGGGAGGAGAGGGACAGGAGGATAAGCATCACGGGTCAAGAGAGCCTTTTGACCAGAGCAAGATTCCAAACCGTTGTGTCAATCCAGCAGGCGTTGGTGCAGGTGAAAGCACTATCAAAAGAAGACACTGTTCCTATTCTGAGGATGATGTGCGACCCTGGTTGCCCTCGGTAACCCAGTGTGAGGCTGAGGATGAGGAAAGCAGAACAAAAGAGGGTCAAGTCCTTCTGTTCTACAAATATGTTGATTTAGTAGATCCAGCTGACATTTGTGAATGGCAGAGAGAGTTGTGTAGGAGACTTCATTTACACGGAAAGGTATCCATGTACTATTTTTTATCAATCATATGAAATGAAATTTAATCAAGAATATGTCCAAGATTGTGAGGATTATTTCTCTTATTGCATTACTTTCTCAATTTCTCATATAATTGAAATTATATATTTATTTGTTGATAAATATATATATGATACAGTTCTAAAGGATAAACAGTACAAACCTGCTTTTGTGACTACCTGTATAGAAAAACACCATATCTAAAAGTCCTTACTTTTTGTTCCTCTTGAAAAAGGGTTCCCTTGAAACATTACAAAAGTTGTCTAACCTATGCATTCAGACTATCTGCTGTATATAACAATGATATAGTTTGTCTCCCTTGAGTTGTCTTTATGTAGGTTTTACTGTATTTTCTGGATAAAAGACAAATGAAGTGATTCTGTGTGTGAGATTGTGAAGCAGATACTTTTTCTTTGTGACAAACTGACCTAAACATTCCTTCAACATTGATATTGGATATTTCAGATCAGGATAGCTGGAGAAGGCCTGAATGGTACAGTAGGTGGAGCATTGACCAGCACTCGGCAGTACATGGAAGCCGTCATGACACACCCATACTTCACAGACATGAAGATTGAGGATTTCAAGGTGATAGATTTTAATTCTGCATAAAATCAACCAATGTTTGCTATCTAAATAAATGAATACAAGTATGTGCTTCAGAAATCTTCAGAAATATTGTTTAGGAAACAAAAATCCCCCCATATTTTATGCTTTTTGCTTTCAATTATTGCTAATGGATGTTCCATTGATCATTGTACCGGTAATGTCAAAAAATGACATCTAGCACTCATGAAAGTATTTCATCTTACATCAGTACAAACCTCTTTTGGAAAAGTATAACAGCAGCATATCCACATACCATAAATCTCCCTTTTCTCTAACACTGATCAGTATAGTAGAATGTCTACAAGAAATATATATACAATGTACATGTATGGTAAGAAATTTAATTTGGGATACCATGGACTAATGAACTGCAATTCAGATTACCAAGTCCACTACAATGATTTTGTTATACATGTACAAAATCACAATAATCTGTATTTCATTTTTTTTACTCTCTCTCTCTTTTTTCCCCAGACAAGTCAAGGAGGCCATGACAGTTTTCCTGATGGTCTCGTTGTCTCAATTCATCAGGAAATTGTTCCTATGGGTATGGATCCTATGCTGGTCAGCTCCAAAGATGCAGGTGGGATATAGTCCTGATATAGACTGAAATATCTCTCACGATGTAATTGCATAAGATTTCAAATTAAGGAGGTGGACGAAGCAAAGGGGCAATTCCTTGAGATATAAGCTCTGTTTATGGCGCAATAGCTCAATAGCTCAGTGGTAAAGCAGTGGTCTGGTAACTGGGAAATCCCAGGATCGAAACCAAGTCGATGTGCTAGTGTCCTTTGGTAAGGTATTAATCCTTATTATCAAGTCCCTCAGAGAGGAATTAAAGCCGTCGGTACCCTGGGGCCTGTTCCTAGAAACTGTCATAAGTCCAGCTTCTTGACTATCCCATTGAAACGCGTGTTAATTCTATAACACACGTTTCAATGGGATATTCATGAAGTTAAACTTATGACGGATTCTAGGAACGGGCCCCTGGTTGCTTACTTACAAGCATACACATGCTTTCTAAGCAGTCAGGTAAAACAAACAACCACCCAATTATATGTATCTTTTTCATCCAAGGATAAGAAATATATCATGATATGACCATTGACTATCATTAGTGATACCAGAAAAAATGATTAGACAATCAAGAAATCTTTTTCATTTTAGGATGAACTAAATAGTTAAAACCTGTGTCATAGAGGACATATTTCAAGGTATTGCCCAGAGGGTGCACTTTCAAAGGTATTGAACTGTGGCATATATCAGAAATCATTAGAATAATCGATCTGTTCCCACAATTTGAAATAATGATATTCTGAACTTTCTAAAATTGATGGTTCATATCATTTATCACATGATATCTCTCTTTTTATTTATCCGATGCTACTTGATCAATTGTGTATGTATGCCTGTCCCACAACATACGATGTAAGAATCATTATATTTATTGTCAAATTCTTTGATATGCAGTTGAATAAGTTTGAATCGCAAGCAATAATATTCAATTAATCATGATTGAAAATTAGTTCTCTATGGCACACCCATATTGCTTTTGAATCAACATCTGAATCAAGTAAAGCACATTGTTGGCTTTAAATCTCAAAAAGGCCAAAATGTTTAAAAAAATCAAACTTTACTAAAAGTATGCTTGCAAAATATTCATTATTAGCAAAATTACAGTCATTTTCAAATTTAAACTTTGCAACTGGGAGACTTTGTTTTTATTGTTTTATTCACCTCAATTGTTGTATACAAAGTGAGGGCTTATATTTTTCACACAAAGAGAAAAAACCAAAGAGTCTTTCTATCTGAAATTTTGCACATACTTTCATATTAGCTCATCTCGCTGCTAGAGATAAACTTTGAGATATGTTTTTGATGGCTTGTAAATCCCTGATAGGGGCTTAAAGGGGCTGTAGCATGACGAGACTACGTGTCTTTCCTGTGGCCTGACTCAGGGCCAACCAGGTATAATACGACTACGGTCATAGTTACTCGCCTCACCTATCATCCCAGTATAGCTTCCTGAGTGAGCTGCCAAAGGGATTACCCAACCAAGTACCAAGTACGGACGACGCAAACGCAGTAGGCCTCCGTATTCATGTGCGTGCAACAGACGCGAAACCGAAGCTTGAGGAGAACTTCGGTCTGTCTTGCGAACGCTAGAGAGCACTGACCCAGTTATTATAGTCCATTCGTTTACGTGCAGTTGTCCAAAAGAAGTCGTAGATGGCGTTAACCAGTATTTGCCATGCTACACCCTTTAAATATATGTTTGAATATATGAGCGTTTAATGTGTGGAGTAGTTTCATGAATGGGTTATGTGCTCTCCTTGTAGGTTGTCACCTTACACCAGCCCAGTTCCATGAAGAAGTTAAGAGGCACAGAAATGCCAAGGAAAGAGAAGAGAAAACAAATACAGTCTTCATTGACTGCAGGAACTTCTATGAAAGCAGGATTGTGAGTATAGAAATCAAATGGAATTTTGATGAAAAAAAGGTGTAGAAGGGGATAGGGCATAGAGGTCAAATATCATAGGAAGTTAATAAGATATATATGTATGGTTGGCATGATGGCAATGTTAAGATTTCCTTAAGATTTACCACCAAATATTGTACCCTTTCATATTTGTTTTGGTTAATACCATACCGTCATTTTTATGTAAGGTGCATCAACCATGAACCTCTTGAAGATAAAGATCAGTTCTGGTCATGCGATTGCATTGTGAAAGAAACGTTGTGGAATCGATCAGAAAAGGTTGATCATGTAGCATATAAGTATTGGTGTGTACTGCAAGGTTCTGGAATCATCAAAATGATAAAAATTTTGGCCCAGTCTTGGTAAAGTTACAAGCACCGTACACAGACAGATGTATATGGGACTACGCACACGTGCACGACACGTGCGTTTTATCTATCACATCCCAATAGATAAACTAATTTAGCAAATATATCAATTAGTAGGCATTTTCCCGGCAAAATTTGTATCATCATGTATTAGTCAAAACATATTCTTTCAGTAAAGGTGTTGTGGTCGAGTGGATACGTCGCCAGACTGTTGATCACAAGGTCCTTGGTTCGAGTCCCGCCGCCGCACTAATGTCCTTTGGCAAGACATTGATCTACATTTGCCACACTCCACCCTGGCGAGGTAAATGGGTACCTGGTAGGAATTTATTCCTTGAAATGCTAGAGCGCTGTATGGCAGCCGTGCTAAAGCCAGGGTAATAATCAGGAGCGCCAGGAGGGTCAAATCTGACTAACATGAGCGCTTTACAAGAACCCACTATTATTATTTATTATTATGATTGGTAATAAGAGCTCCATTTCTTATTTTATGCCTCCGTTACGAAGTAGCCGGAGGCATTATGTTTTCGGGTTGTCCGTCCGTACGTACGTCTGTACGTACGTACGTCTGTACGTACGTACGTCCCGTTCTCGTGATCGCGTTATCTGAAGAACCGATTGATGGAATCCTGCCAAACTTTGGTCATGTATGTATCTTGCAGAGCCAATGAACTGATTAGATTTTGGGGTCACGAGGTCAAAGGTCAAAGGTCACAGGGCTCATTATGTATGCAAAAACAGCTCGTGATCGCGTTATCTCAATAACCGATTGATGGATCCCTGCCAAACTTAGGTCATCTATGTATCTTGCAGAGCCGATGAACTGATTAGATTTTGGGGTCACGAGGTCAAAGTTCAAAGGTCACATGGCTCATTATGTATGCAAAAACAGCTCGTGATCGCGTTATCTGAAGAACCGATCGATGGATTCCTGCCAAACTTTGGTCATGTATGTATCTTGCAGAGCCAATGAACTGATTAGATTTTGGGGTCACGATGTCAAAGGTCAAAGGTCACAGGGCTCATTATGTATGCAAAAACAGCTCGTGATCGCGTTATCTCAAGAACCGATTGATTGATCCCTGCCAAACTTAGGTCATGTATGTTACTTGCAGAGCTGATGAACTGATTAGATTTTGGGTCATGAGGTCAAGGTCAAAGGTCATGCGGTTCATTATGTATGCAAAAATAGCTTGTGATCGTATTATCATTAGAACAGATTGATGGATTCCAGCCAATCTTAGATCATTTATGGATCTTGCAGTGCCAATGAACTTAGTAGATTCTTGGTTCATAAGATCAAAGGTCATGGGCTCATTATGTATGCAAAAATAGCTTGTGAACGCATTCTCATTAGAACTGACAGATGGATTACTATTTAACTCAGGACATCTTGCAGAGCCAATGAACTGAGTAGATTTTAGGGTCATGAGGTCAAAGATCAAAGGGTCATATATGTATATGAGATATTGCTTGTAATCACGATATTCTGAGAACCTGTTAATGGATTACAATTGAACTTGAATTTGAAAAAATTCTTCTGTTTTGGTTTGTAAAATTGCTCTATGGCGGAGCCACGGAGGCATCATTTTCGACTGCGTGCAGTCGAAGTTCCATCTAGTTTTTAAATTGGAGCGTTTCCAATACTGGTCTTTACCTTTAATTGCTATGGGTCACAAAATCTGCCTCACAATTTCAATGGTATATTAATAATGGCTTAATTGGTTATTTTTTTTATTGACAGAAACAAGTGTTTATGACATGAACTCTATGAATATTGACAATCTTTTATGCCAAAAGTAAAAATTTATCATCTCTGAGAAGTTCATTTTTGAGAATGTCTGGTCAATTTTGTGGCTCAGTGAAGTAATAAAATGATATTATGAATTGAACAAATAGTTGCAGTTTATGCTAAAGAAGAAAGGAAATAACTCAAATATTCCATTTCTCTTTATCTATATAGGGTATTTTTCCTGATGCCATCACTCCAGACATACGTAAATTCAGCTACTGGCCTGAGTATGTCGATAAGAATGAAGCAGTGTTTGCAGACAAGAAGGTCCTTATGTACTGCACGGGAGGTATCAGATGTGAAAGGGGCTCTGCATATCTCAGGTCAAAGGTCAGTATCTCTTTAAAGTTACAAATGTATACATCCATTTTCTCCTCTGTTGATTTGAAATGTGCTAACCTTGATCGCTGAAAGATTGAACTTTCATTGTATGTGATGTGAATAGCTTCTCAGATTTTAGTCTTGAGAGCAAAAGAGGAAAAGGTGAAAAGGAATTCAGACCATTGTTTTACCTTCTTAAAAATGATGTAACTTCGATATATGAGTATATTAAAAAAAAATTTGGTTATGATCAAAATTATATCGAAAGCTTCTTGTCAGTATTTAGACTTGTTTTATTAATGAGATACAGTCTTAAGTTGATCTCCAGGAAATGACCATTTGATCTCTCATTGAGAATTTCTCATCCCGATCTGACGTCCTAAAGTGAAACTTTAATCTTTTATTGAGTATGAATTGTGCTTCTATACACAGGGAATCTGCGAAGAGGTACTACAGCTAGAGGGTGGTATCCACAGGTATCTAGACCAGTACCCAGATGGCTTCTTTAGAGGCAAGCTGTTTGTCTTTGACAACCGCTATGCTATTCAAACAAACCAGGACGTCATAGCAGGTAAGACTATGTACCATTCATTTGATAGTAATGAATTATAACAATGATGATGATAATGATTATATTGATGATAATGATAATAATAATAGTAAGAAGAAGAAGGAGAAGAAGAGGGGGGGGGAGGAGGAGGAGGAGGAAAGAGAGAGAGAGAGAGAGAGGGGGGGGGGGGGAGGAGGAGGAGGAGGAATAATAATAATATTTTGGATACTGTCTGAAGTTTTATTGTTATAGTGTGAGAGCAGTTAAACATGCATTTGGTTGGAAAATAACCAAGAAATTATTACATCATATCATTTCTCCACAGAGTGCTTCCACTGTTCCAAGCCTTGGGATGAGTACGAGCCATGCAGCAGTAAGCACTGCCACCAGCTTGTCCTGTCCTGTCCTTCCTGCAGGACCTCTGGCTTGACCACCTGCTGCAGGAGGTGTGCCGAGCTAGCCCTGGACTATGCCTCAGGGCAGGACGGCAAGGCCAAGACCAAGAAGAGGAAGGAGGAGTGCACCTGCACCAAGAACAGAGAGAGGATCCCTGTGGAGAAATTGGACAGTGGTTCTGCATGTAGCACAAACCAAGTTGATGTTGTTCAACCCTGCCAAGGCACTGGAAGTACAGGAGATGTACAGAGTTGATAGTGGATAGTGAAGCTAGTAGATAGTAGATAGTGGAGGTAGAGAAAGTAGTTTTGAATCCCATTTATGTTATTTTATAAAATGGCAAGCCTCAACCTGTCTTGGAGCCTCTTTCTGGCTGGCATCTAGATGTGGATTCCTGTCCAGTCCCTTTGTCCACCATTTAAGGATATAACATGGAATCAGTACACAAATTCAAGAAAAGTAATGGTACATGAAAGAACGAAAACTTATTGCGGTGGAAGGAATCCCTTGCAGTAGTTCAACTTGTATTATGATCAATATTGTCAACTGTAGATGTTGTGAAAACTTTTTGAAGAAGATTTGGAGGGCAAACCACTCTTTCTGTGTTATAATTTTGACATTATTGACTTGACTTTAATTTATAAAGAAAGTCTGCTCTCTGCTGTCCAGGTTACCCAGGCACTTCCCTCAGTTGGCTGATGCCTTACTTTGGAGTACACTCAAAGTCCATCTCTTTTTACATAATGTACACAATTGTGTACATTTGCATCTTCCAGATAATGTACAGCTCAAAATACTTAGCTTATTGTTGTTTTGTTTATGTGTTCAAGTAAATTGTTAAATGGCTTTACTCTTTTAATTAGATTTTGAAAATGTAATTACCAGTAAATTTTACCATTTTATATTACTTGTCACATCTTTTAACATCATGCTGATAAATGCATTACTGCGTGTTTAACCCAATTTTCTGATTGCATATAAATATCTGACTGAAATATCATGTATAATATTTGATAAACAAAGATATTAAGAATAAGAAATATAGAAAACAAGTAATATCCCCTCTGATTTTTTAAATTGTAGATTTGTTGCAGTTTTGTAGAACAGTTAGATATTAAAAGTTGCATGTTAGCAATCCAGTTGAAGTCCTTGTCAAAATGAGTGCCTAGATCTTTGTATTCTGAATTCACCCATCTTTCATCTTGATTAGGTATCAATGGCATGATAACTTTTTAGAGTTTTTTCCCCTTGGTTCTGTACATGTTTTTCTGCTTATCTGTGATTCGTTTTTTCCACAGTATTTATTCATTCTCCAATTGAAAACAAAACCCACAAACATTGAAACATATAGATATATGAATAAAGTAAATAATGTCAGTAAGAGGATATATCCTCCTGGTGTTCCTGTGTGTAGAATCTTTCTTTGTGATAGAGTGTCCGTAGACTTTAATCTCTGCAACCTGATCGACATGAAGTCACTTGGCATATCCAAATTCCAAAGCAGCAGATTGCAATTGTAGACATGTCATTGTATAAGTTGCCAATGAGTTTATGGGGCATATCCATTATTAAATGCTGAGGGATAGATTATGATTTTATGGGGAACAAAGGTAAATTTTTCTCTCAAAGCCCCCCCCCCCCCCCCCCCTCCCCCCCCCCCCCCCCCCCCCCCCCCCCCCCCCCTCCCCTCCAGGTTGTAGAAGAACTATCCCTGCCTCGTAACATATATATCACTGAATCTGCTTGAGTGATATGGCGGTGGTAAAGTAATTTCCCTCGATGAAGTGACCATACCTGTATATGTACTTCTAACTACCGGTATTTATTTACTTTATTTACTTATTTATTTATGTACTTTGCATTCCTCTGTGTATGAATTCAAACAATCTCTCTTCAAGCACTTCTCACTAAATATGTAGTTGTAGTATATTTTGGCTTTCATGTTCTACTTGTGTGTGCACAGAACGCTAGAGTAATGCTCACAGTGAACATGCAAAATAGTTACTGTAATGACAAGGTATATATTGTTGCAACTAATCATGTATCATTATAACATGTGCATTATTAATGTTTTATATCAAATGACATTTAAATTTCAAATATATTCAAATTGAATAAAAAATGTTCACACAATCACTTCACTGTGTGAACAGAGAGTTTTGTTTTCAGACTGTCTTACTCATTGTCTGCCACACTAGCCTGCACCATTGCTGTGTTTGTTGATTGGTTCATATTCAGATGGTGTTCATGTTTCTTTGAAGCAGGCTTTGTATTGATGAAAGAACAATGGAAAGAAGATAGAGAGATGAAGGAGGGGGGGAGAATGAGGGAAAAAATAAATAGTAGAAAGTGTATGGGTAAGTGTTGTATGTGTGTATATGAGAGAGAAGGAGGAGAGGGGGAAAGGCTGTGGGAGAGTAGAGCAGAGAGAGAGCAAAAAGAAAAGGGAGGTAAGGGGATTAATAATCGGCAAAAGTAAACAATTCAGATGAATAAGAAATTATGGCAATTCTTGACCTATGGGGAGGGCACAACCAGCTCATGCCCAATGTGGTCTGCGTTAAAAAAAAACATGCAAAGGGGAGGGTGGGTGGGGGTCATTGTGTTCTTGTACTCTTTGCACATTTAGACCAAAAGGACACCTGGAAATGCGATACCAACTTTTGTGATTTTCAGAGGGTTTAGATTCTCCCCCTCCCCCTTAAGATCTGGATCTACCCCATATTTAGAGCACTGTTTGTATCCAACCAACATCACTATCAGACAGTGTGATAGATAAGTGACAGAAGGGGAAGTATATTGAAGGAAATTGGTGATGTACGTATTACGAGAGAGGCAATAATTTTGTTTAATGTCAGTAAAATAAGAATAAAGTAATTTATTGGTGATTGTGAACGTATAAGAACGACACGGTGATTGGTGAAGTTTTCTGATTTAGGAGTTTCATATATATATACTGCAGGAAAGTGAAAGATGCTCTTGTGTCATAATATATAGTCTCTCTTTTTTCTCTTCTCTCTCTCTCTCTCTCTCTCTCTCTCTCTCTCTCTCTCTGGTGCTCTGCGCTGTACAGCAGGTTTTAAACATGAAAAACACTCCATCCTTTTCTGTCTTTAGCCCTTTGCTTCATCTTTTGGTATGTATCATTTCTTGATACCATCCAACATTATAATTATTTCCTTCCCCACGGTCTTTCCCCTTCTATCCTTCCGTCGATGATATCTCTCAGGAGATTTAAAAAAATGAATATAATATTTATTGTATGCAAAATAAAGGTAATAATAATTTTAATGATTGAATAATTATGCCATATATAAAATGATACGTGGACAAATGAAAGCATCATATCTTTCGTGCTGCGCTGTTTAATCAGCGTGGACGTATACCATTGGTGGAAAGTGCGATTAGACTGGTAAATATCTCTTCTCATGACTCACTTGCGTGTCATGAGTTGAAAGCATAGAACAAAAACTTGATATTCATAGCAGAAGCGAAGGTAACAGAAAATACGACAATTCGGTAGGTAAGTGGAGATTATTGCATTGCAGGTAGTGTTATTTTTATATTAGTAACGTGTACTTTTTTATGGTTACATTAAACAGAAACCATTTTTTCATTGTTTATGATGTATCACCATTTAGATCTAGATCTATGTGTTTGTAACGCGCAAGGGATCATTTGTCGGGCGAAAAGTTCTTCGCGTATATATGCAACGTGAACGATTAGTCTTGGTGTACCGTTTAGATTGTATGGGGACCGCATCCAGGGAAGGTCGCAAGCGCCGCCCACTTGAACTTTGATTTCGAAGCAAAGATAAGTTTCTTCTTTTCTTTTTTCTACTTCTACTTCTACTTCTTCTTTTTCTTCTTGTTCTTGTTTTTTCTTCTTCTTCTCCTTCCCCTTCGCCTCCTCCTCCCAGGGCCTTCGCTAAAGGGGGGTGTGGGGGGGGGGGGGGGTGCGACAGCTCGACAGCCCCCCATCTGTCGGGATATTGTCGGTAAAATTGCTCTGCTGTCTGGAAAAATGAAAAAAAGGGGGAGGGGAAGAGAAGAAAGAGAAAAAAGAGGAAGGAAAGGAAAAGAAAGAAAAGGAGAAAAGTAAAAGAAGAAGGGAAACAAGAAACGGGGGATGAAAGAGAGAGAGGGGAGGGGGGTAGTCTAATTAGAGCCTGAGAGAAGAGGGATGGGTAAGAGAGAGAGGGGGATATTGGGTGGAGTCGTCACGTCGAGGGAGCAATAAAGATATGCATAGATAATTATGTTGTTATGTCAGTAATCTTGCTCAATCCTTGTGTACTATACCAATGCAGAAGTTTGAAGTCGATGAGATGTAATATGTCGGTCGGCCGGCATTTTTTTTTTCTCCCTACAAACTGACTTTTTATTGGACAAATAAAAACATTTTTTGAAAATTCAGACAAGGATTAAAAGCCGAAAACAGTATAACAAACCTGCCTCCTTGTTCTTCTTCTTCTTCTTCTTCTAGTGCTTCCATATTTCAAGCACAAGAATTTACATTTGATTTATTCAAAATAAATGCAGTCCCCATGCAATATATCTAAGCCATTGAATATCTGAAGGCAAAGGTAAGAGTAAGACCTCCATCAATAGACCATTTTCGCAATGTAATCAAACTTAAAATTATGTATAAACCTTTGTTACTTGCCATGTAATTGTTGTTAGTTTTGTTACAAATAATTGTATTTCAATAGGCAAAATGCGAATTGCATACAGAAAGGTAGGTAGGGCAACATTATGGCTTGTCTTTATACCTAACAAAACAGAATAAATTGTATGCCATTCATATTCTGACTATTATTAATATTAGTATTAAAATACAATTATTTGTAACAGGTGAATGAAATAATTTCAAACGATTTCAATTACATTACGAAAATGGACTATTGAAAGTCAAGCTATGAAAAAACGAGGATATCGCTATTGGACATCTGCTCTTAAAATGAACATGATAATGATGGACCCTTTTTGGCAATTTCTTTTTTTTTTTAATGAAGAAATGCAGGAAAAAGAAAAGTTTGCAGATCTTTTCTCAATATTTTCATAATTTGAATATTTGATGCTCTATTTCAAAGAAAATTTCATCTTTTTGTAGACTTTATTAACAGTTCCTCTTTCCATTGATGACGTTATCAGATTTTTAAATTTGACCCATGCACTAAACCTTTTTGTCATGTGCCAAATATGGTCACACTACCATACATGCATTAAAGGTAGTTGTAGAATTGTAATACTAATTCATTTGATTTCATTTTCAGATGTAAGAAAACAAGATGTATTGGATTCGTCCTCTGAGAGCTTCCATCTTGGTCCTTTGTATACTGGGATTGTACTCCAATGTTCAAGCAGGGAGAGAGATAGATTCTGATGTGTATTGTGGAGGTAAGCAAGCAAGTCAACTAGTTGAGGCAAATTTCACAAGGCGAATGAAACATAACATTAACATGATTCGATAAAGCAGGTTGAAAAGAGAATATTATCTGTTGCTGCTTGTTGATGTACCAAGAAGCTTGCTTTTTGTCTTGATAAACCGTCCCCGTGATGCCACAAGGCAATGTTTCACTTAATTGGACCGAGGTTAAACAAATTTCTCTTTTAGAGAAGCCTGTGCTATGCAGGTTACAGCTCTTTCTCACAGCTTTGAACAAATGTTTATAGTCTATGATGAAAAAGAAAATGATTTGTATCTGTACTTTTGTGATGTCAGTTATAAACAGAGCCATCCCAAATCACTGTTTGTTGTTTTAAAGCAAGAATAGATACCTCAAATTTTACTATGCAGATTTGATTTTGTTTAGTCCATTTTATTGATTTTATCAATATTTGAATGTATTTTGTTTGTTAGTTTCGTTTTCCATCTTTCTTGTTATACATTGACATGTTATGAAATTCTCTGTTTGAACTCTAGCATGCCGAGCATTGATCAGTGAGGTTGAGTATGCCATAACTCAAGAGGACCCTCGTCAGACTATTACTGTTGGGAGTTTCAGGATTGATCCCAAAGGGGAACAAAAACAAAAAAAGGTCAGTTCATTAGTTACGATTTATTATTTTATCACTATATATTCAGTCACCCTTGCCTTGTAGGGGAAAGTGATCACAATCGCTATAATCCTTTGGTCTCTTCTGCTGTTACAACTTATATGAGATGTACAGGGATGTACTACTATACCACCATTTCCCCTAATAGAATGCAGTCAGTCCCTAAATTTGCATAGGTTTAGTGGTGACTCCTCATTCTAAGAGGCCTCCATTAAACCATGGACCTATTACGGATGGACATTCAATGTGATTCTTTCTTTGATCCAATGAGATCCACCGCCTTCTGATTATTTGCATCTTAATGAGAACATTCAGCTCAGTGTTTTAACAATAACGACTGCTCAAGCATTTTCGGTCATTGACAAAGGAGCAGTTTCCCTCTCTTAGGTTTAGTTTGGATGGTGTGCTCTGTAAGACTGTGTCTTAAATAAAAACATCCCCAATGGTGAGCAGCAAAGTTGAAAAGCAGACAATTTTGGTGACATGAAATGTATTATTACTGATTCGCACACTTTTGCACATACCCATGACCTCAGTTATAAAACAATTAGAAGGCAATGATCGTTATAAGCCCTGTGCGTTGCAACTGTGGAATATTATGAGGAAATTGGGGAAAACAGGATTTTAAATCACTACCAATCCAAATATAACCTCTATCTGGTAATATCAACATGTTTTTCAAAATAAAATACAGTACACGGAACAACGATTTTCCGATTATAAACCAGAACTGTACATTGATTTTCCATGATTTAAGCAAATTATTATCTTCTGCGCATGTAGATTAACATGTGTAACATCACTATCTTGATTCTGTCCTGGCTTTTTTTTTTTTTTTTCATGAGATCAAAGTGAAGAAACATGTAAGGAATGCTATTGAGACGACATTGACGGAGACAATCCCAATGAATTCGTTAAGAAAACGATGAATGTCCATCCGTAATAGGTCGATGATTAAACATCTTATCCGAGGGATGGATTGTTCTCCACATTAATCAAGCCTATTGACCAGAACATGTGCACATTAACACACAATGCAGGCTGCAGTCATCCACCTGGGATGTATTCATGCCCCTAATAAGTTTCAATCTTAACAGCCTTTTAGAGTTGTACAGTTGTACAGGGAAACACAAAAAGTGGTCTTTTTAGACAGGTTTCTTTAGTACATGTTTCAATGATAAATCACTTTCAAGGGAAACAAAAAATGTGGTCTTTGGAGACAGGTGGTCACTTAAAGCTGGTTTGATTGTAGTAGCAAAGTGTCTGTCTGGTGTATACAAAAAAAATCATCACTTTTAAACTGAATGTTTCAGAAATGACAAAGAAATGATCCTTGTTTTTAAAAGAAGAATAATCCCCAATTTATATTAGGCCTACAGCTGAGAAATGAAGAAGAAAAAAAAAAGGAAAATGTTCATGTTTTTTCACTACCATTAAAATATGTTGTTCCACATGTGCATTTCTGTGATGTTGTTCCTTTTTATTTTGTTGATTATTGGCAGGTTTTCCTTATCTTTTTTTTTTTTTAAATCATTTTATTAGTGGTTTTGCATCCCCTGAGATATATTTAAAAAATTGAATATTTGCTTCATTCCAATCCAAATATAACCTCTATCTGGTAATATCAACATGTTTTTCAAAATAAAATACAGTACACGGAACAACGATTTCCGATTATAAACCAGAACTGTACATTGATTTTCCATGATTTAAGCAAATTATTATCTTCTGCGCATGTAGATTAACATGTGTAACATCACTATCTTGATTCTGTCCTGGCTTTTTTTTTTTTTTTTCATGAGATCAAAGTGAAGAAACATGTAAGGAATGCTATTGAGACGACATTGACGGAGACAATCCCAATGAATTCGTTAAGAAAACGATGAATGTCCATCCGTAATAGGTCGATGATTAAACATCTTATCCGAGGGATGGATTGTTCTCCACATTAATCAAGCCTATTGACCAGAACATGTGCACATTAACACACAATGCAGGCTGCAGTCATCCACCTGGGATGTATTCATGCCCCTAATAAGTTTCAATCTTAACAGCCTTTTAGAGTTGTACAGTCAAAACAGGTTTATGAAGACCTTTGAAAAATGTCGTCTCTGCAGATACAAGATAAGTTATGTGGTCTTTTTGAAAGGAAAAATAGTGATTAATGCTTTCAGTCAGTTCAACACTTTCAATACTTGTTCAGTTTTAGACTTCCTTTCTTTAAAGAGCAACTGACTAGTAGTCAGTACTTCAAACATAATTCAAAACTTACATGCATTAAAAAGATTTTGGACAAAAAATGTAAAAAAATTAATTCCTATTATCTCTTGGTAGATACCATATGCTGGATCTGAGTTGCACTTGACTGAGGTGATGGAGACCGTCTGTGATAAAATGACCGACTACGCAGAAAAGACAGACCCAGAGACCAATGAGAAAACCTATGTGAGGTATCAGGCACGGAATGGAGAAGACATGGAACTTATAAATGTATCTATCAACCTCACCACAGGGAAAGTTCTGAAAGTTGCAGTAAGTTTTTCACCTAATTTATTCAATACATCAAAGACAATCTTGAATTCTGGTACAGTCAAACCTGTCTATAATGATCCCTAAGGGAAACACAAAAAGTGGTCTTTTTAGACAGGTTTCTTTAGTACATGTTTCAATGATAAATCACTTTCAAGGGAAACAAAAAATGTGGTCTTTGGAGACAGGTGGTCACTTAAAGCTGGTTTGATTGTAGTAGCAAAGTGTCTGTCTGGTGTATACAAAAAAAATCATCACTTTTAAACTGAATGTTTCAGAAATGACAAAGAAATGATCCTTGTTTTTAAAAGAAGAATAATCCCCAATTTATATTAGGCCTACAGCTGAGAAATGAAGAAGAAAAAAAAAAGGAAAATGTTCATGTTTTTTCACTACCATTAAAATATGTTGTTCCACATGTGCATTTCTGTGATGTTGTTCCTTTTTATTTTGTTGATTATTGGCAGGTTTTCCTTATCTTTTTTTTTTTTAAATCATTTTATTAGTGGTTTTGCATCCCCTGAGATATATTTAAAAAATTGAATATTTGCTTCATTTTAAACATTCTGAAAAATGTATGATAAACATATTTCTTAAATAATATACCAGTAGTCTTATTAAGTTGTTATTCGAAATTCCTTTTCATGGGATACTACATCACCTTTTGGAAGCTTGAGAGTGTTTGGCCCCACTTTGGTTACTTGTAGAAATACGGTCTCCTTCGCATTTTATCCAACTTGTAAAACGAGCCCCTCACTCCCCCTCCTCCCTGTTACTGGACTGATGCTATTTTACTGAAATTGTCAGTACTCTAGTGGCTATGACTTCCTGCACATCCTGTTTGTCACTTTCAATTATTTATCAAATCAAAACTTTTGTGTAAAATGATATTTGTTAGTTACATTTAGTTATGCCTTTATGTATTGTATAGAGGCCCCCCCCCCCCCGAACATGACACTGGATTGGTTAAGATGTTGTAATTTGTATGCATAAAGATCTATATATTTACTTTCAAACAAAAGTACTTGTGCTTGCAAAACAATGAATGTCTGAAAAGGAAATATAACATTTCTCCTTTATTGATTTGGATTTTTATTTTTTGACAAGTGCTTAAACTTTTTTTACTACCAGGTGCATGCATCTATTTTAAAAGGGGAAAGTACATCACGGCTCCGTCTTAAAAAGAGTTGCGACTGACCGAAATCAATTGCAAGACCTCTAACCAATTCAAGTTTGCAATCCCCTATCTCTTATGTATGTACATTTGTTGGGATTGATGTCAATTGTAACTGTTTATAAGATGGGGCCCAGGATTACTTGCCCTGAGATTATGGACCCCTGGACAAGTACCTGTAAAAGAATTACCCCAGGATAATTACCCTCCCCTCCCCCTCCCCCTCCCCCTCATTGGATAATAAGTAATAACACTCCCTATCCCTCTCCTGGACAACATACACCTGCAGGACAGTTATCCCCAAAGAAAATTACTCATTCAGGTCTGTCGCTCTTAGTTGGCCGGGGGGCCAGGGTGACTTTTCCTACAAGGCGATTGTCCTAAAGGGTAGTTTTTGAGGAGGGGGGGCGGGGGAAATTCCCTTAAGGGGGAGGGATTGTTGTTTTGGGTTTTTGTTCTTGGGATACTTTTAAGGGGGTGGGGTAGTTGTCCAAAAGAGAAGTGTTCTAGATTGAGACAAAAGATTAATTTAAAACTACTCTGATGTTTATTATTATTTTTTTTTTATATTCATTGGTGTGAACTCAAAAGAAACTCTTCTACACAGTTATTATAAAATCATGACCTTCTCATTTAGTGTCGATCATGTTCTAAAACATCTGTCTAAAATTTGAAACCTGAATCTGCAGTTCCTTTGAAAATGCCCACCTCCCACACTGTGAAAAGCACAGGAGAGGAAAAGGGCTGGTTGACGTTTCTCGAACAAACTCATCTTATCACAAAAGGAAATTGATCATTTTGAGAGAAGTAATTGCCCAGAAAGTGTCTTTCTTTGTAGTCTGTTACAGGGCACATGGAGAGCATTATGCTGCAGTATCAAATGCCGAGCGTTTAATTTCGAAAAGGAAATTTACTTTATCCAACAACGCAGACATCAACCACCTACACAGTTTCAAAATGTTTCTAGTGTGGTCATTCCCCTTCAAATTTATCAGGAATAAATAGAGAGTCAGCATTATAAGATGTACTATCCCTGTTTAACCTTACAAATTTGTGATGTTAAAGTTACTATGTAGCTTTTTCAAGTAAAATTATAACTGGTGAGATTGTGCATGATAAAGCTGTCTTCAGATGCGACAAGGAACACAATATGGAAGTTTTTACTAAGATTTTGTAGGCTGGTGTGTCTTTAAAAAAAAAAAAAAAAATCTTTCTAGAACCAGGAGGGCATTTTTACCTTGGTGTTGAATAATATGTGTTAATGCCCTTGTGGCTTTAAGCAGGCAATATCCTCCATTCATTCACAATGGAAACGCGCAAGCTCAGTGGGGCGTAGCGGGGTTTTGAAATGAGTTGGTCCTATGTTTGAAAACCCAGGGTTAATGTGCTAATGCAATTAGCTGAAGCATAAAACAGTGCTGCCCGATTCCTTGAAAAAGTGCTCTAATAGGCAGGGAAAGTTTCTTGTTCATGCTTTTTTTTTGGGGGGGGGGGGCTGGGCCGGGCCAAGGTAAAAGATATTTAAACAATTTGGGGGGCTACTTTTCAAGCTTGCCTGCATGAAAATAACACTCTTTAATTTGTTTTGCATTGAACTCTATGCACATTTTTGGGGCTCTTTAAGGTATTTCGGGAGCCCCCATGTATTTTATTTCCCTGGGCTGGGCTATAAAAAATATATGAAATTAATAGGAATAATTTTTAAAATTCATTTTAGTACATCGTAGGAAATTAGTTGTTGTGGGCCAATCTCACAAAACTTTGTATCAGTAGGTCAAATGTAGTGTTCTGTATATACTTTGATATGTGTATGAAATTTATGGGCAAATGTATATGTGTAAAACAGCAATGTCATCTTTAATGTTGTGTAAGAAATGAATACCATATGCGGTGTGTGCTTTTCTAGGAAGTTTAATTTACTTATCCCCTAAGAGTGTCATTGTCCTAATTTATTGGCAAACATGGACTCTTTGTGGACTAACTCGACGTCCTAGAGAGGGGTGAAAGATATCATGTCTACCGCTCAGCGTATGCCCTTGACGGGTTTGTTCCTGTTGTGAGTTCATGCTCAAGGACTTGGTGCTAATATGTACCACTCCTGTGACCCTCCCCTTCCCCCTTGTTCTTCCTCCCCCGGGAGTAGAGTGGTTCCTCCCACCTGTCACTTTCCATTTCTCTCATTTGCTTTCATTTGCAGGCTAGTCCCTCAATAACTTCATTCTTTTTTCCCTTTTTGTTGTTTTCAATATGAATCCAGGTGGAGTTGTTCTTTAAAACCATCACCATTGTTGAGTAAGGAACTGTTTTTTTAAATGTTTTCTCTCTCCCTTTCCTCCCAGTGCGAAAATATTATTGAAGATTACGAAGATGAAGTGCTGAGATTGTACAGGGAAAAGTCAACGGACATTGAAACCAGCCTGTGCTCCAGTCTTACAAGTAAGTAAAGCGTATGCCAAGATCATTGCGTTAGTCTGACGAATCGGGTTGAAAGTGACATTTAAGGTTCCATTTCATATTGAGGAACGGTAATTGGTGTTTATTAAGGATTAGTTGCATGCTTTTCAGATAAAGTCGATGGGAAAAGATAAAGATGTTATCCCACGCATCGTTTATTGTTTAACAAGTGATGTCAACATGTGAAGATCTGTAGAATATGTATGTGATGTTACGGATGTACCGGTATTCATAGCTTTCTCAGAAGTGCTTGCAACATAGGAATAATTTCTCTCCTTTTTTTATTGCATAACTTTAGACATGAACAATGAATGAGAGTTTTAGATTTAGAAAATAAAGAAGGAACAATGAAGAAGTTATATATTCTGAAATGAGACATTGGTCTTTTTGTTCCAAAACCAGAACAGTAGCTGAAGTAGAATAGCAAGGATTTACGTGTTTATTCATGGATTTTTAGGTAACACTCAGTAAAATATGCAAAGTAATAATCAAAACCATGAACTGGGTTGCATTCTTTAAACCCTGCCCGTTTTAATAGAAGCAGAAAAATTAGAGGAACAGGTCAGGGGAAGTTTGAGCAAATTCCGATGAAAAATAATAAAGTTTACAAAGATTTCTTTATTTGTTATTGTCTTTCAAATGGTAACTGACTGTCTCTACTGAGTAGTAATATCAAATTGTTTTCCAATCTCATCAAAAAGAGTATAGTTAGCTGTTAAGTTTTAAAATGTTTATTTAGACGATGGACGAACTAGGATGGTGACCTTTTTCTTAAAGGGCAAGTCCATCGTGATATCAAGTTGGTTTTAATAGAAGCAGAAAAGTTCGAGGAACAGGTCACTTTGAGCAAATTCTGATGAAAAATAAGAAAGTTATCAATTTTCGAAGTTGCGACCAATCAAACACAAATTGGCAACACTGTGATGTATTTTGCGAGCTCCTTTGATCCATTTCTAATCAGGAATTGCAGCTATACAAGACTTATAAGCTACAGTTGGCATAGTAATAACTGAATTTTAAATAAACCTTTTTTTTATGTCTAAGAATAGAAAATATTTACAAATTTTGCCATGTGATTGGATAGTATTCTTATTCTCACTTGTATTTTAATGTCTTTCTTTTTCTCCTCAGAACTTTGTGAGGGTTCATCGTCAGCGCACACCGAGTTATGACCCCCAGGCTTATTTCATTAGTACGCTAAGTAACGGAAACTATTGATCAATGATTTTAAGTAGTTTTGATAGTGGTTCATCAGAATATACAGATATCCCTTTTATTTGAGGCACAAAGTAAACCTTATGAATAAAATTGATTGTATTTGCCAAGAGCATTCCGTTAATGTGTGTGAGAACTTTCATAAGAGAGCGCAAAGGGTATTGATAGTATTTTTTCAGGAAGCAGCAAATATTTGTGTAGGTTTACAAAATATTCAATGCAGAAATTAAAGGGGGTGCACTAAGCTGCTATAATGAAATACAAATATTATGAAATGCATAAGATACAAAATGTATTACATGAATATGTACATATACATTTAACTGTTTATTTAAAGTTTCATAAAGAAACTGGCAATGTCAATTGCTATTACATGTACTTCATAAATCAAGAAGTTGATATAAACTATAATTGCAAATATCACAGCTTAATAAAGATGAATTAAAGCTGACTTTTTGGCAAAACTACTCTACTATATTTATTTTGTCTGACATAGCACCATATGTTTTAAGAGAGTGAGATAATACAAGTATTGTTGTAAACATGTGATGTTACTGATTGTGGTGCACCTTTGGATACAGCACTTATATGGCATCTGTTGAGAGCCAGAAAGGGAGTTAGCTCATATACCTTAACACAGAGTCAACACCCATAGGGTTTGGAACAGACAATGTGTATGTTTAAGGCCAGATTATAAAAGATCAATGTGCCTAAGTTCACCCTCATGAGAATCATCCTGTTCCTCATACTGTTCCCACATGTGGAAATTCTCTTTCAAATTGGTTTCATTTGCCTTACCAACCTCTCCTAACCTTTGTCATTGCTCTAGAGGTTGGACTAGTTTTGACTTTTTTACAGGTAGATTGAGTCTTTATTGACCCAATCATGCCTTTTGCAAGACCTTACAACATAATTTTGGGTATTATGTAAATGTAACCCTTATTCTTGCTCGAGATACTTGGGTGTGAATGTTATGAATTGCTCAAATCTATTCTATATTCTTAAGATTCACCAATCTTATGGCAAATCTTATTTGATATTAGTTATTAGCCAGAGAACAGCCTCTTTGACAAGTTTTTTCAGCCAGGGCTGTGCTGACCTTCTCAGGGCAAGTTCATTATACATTCTTTCAAACATTTGCCCAGCTGATATGTCTCCTTGCCTCAAGAGCATCAAACAAGTTCATGCTCTCTTCTTAGTATTTGTAGTGATATATCAGTAAACCTGTCCCAAAGCATCAACACTGTCACATCAACTAAACATTGTAATGTCATTCCATCCAACAACAACCCAAACATTCACACCACTAATTCATTCTTTCATTCTCCAACAAGTGCCTCCCGATGCCGCTGGGCATTTTGTTATTTTCATGTTTTGTCAGAAAGGGAAAAGTATTTTACCCCTGTTTTAAGGTGCCTCTCTTTATTCCATTAAGTCAGTGTTATGGGGATCAATATCATTGGGTAATGTAATGGCACATCGGTAGAGAGTTAGATGGAAGTTGTCACTGGAGAGACCCCCAAAATAAATTGAAATCAATTGATCGTGTATGCACTGCACTTTTCATATATTCGTTGAGTGATTTGCCTTGTGGCATGATGTGTCATCATCGTGGCAACGTTTCTTGGCTGTTTAGGGGAGTAATTATCAGCCCTAGTTGGTGTTTTTGTAATTGTAGTTATTGCGGGTGATTTTTTATTTGGGGTCATATTCTAAGTGCATGGCACAATTGAAGAAGACAAGTGTACTTCTTAAGTCATTTGAACTTCACAGAAGAGACACACCAGAATCAATCTTTTTGCAAAATAGAATGTTTCAGACTTGTTATCAACTTCTTAACTGTTTGTACGAAGGAGTCTTTGCTAAGATAAGTAAAAGTTGCCACATTAACTAGAAAAAATGAATTCCTGTACTGTACTTGAGTTAAAAGTTTGAATATATAATTTGTGAGGTTTTACAATGTGTGCGACCTCAATGTTTATATGTATGTATCACCACCTTCAATATTTCAAGAGGTGATATACAACTTATCCTTATCAAGGTTATTGTGAATAGATATGATTTTGCATATCAATATCACATTATATTAGTATGCACCAAACAAGTCCAAATTAAACCACAACTGCCTTTGCATGTTTATACCAAAAGTTATGTTTAATTTGAAGTTTATATGTAAAGTGGAAAATGGTATTGTGTTGAAGTGAAATATGAATATTGTTTTGGTGGATTTACTATACTTATAAATGTGAAATTGTCAGTGAAAACAACTCTCTGTTTGTTTTTCCCCTTTTTTTCCGTCTAGTTGTGTCTTCAACTGTTTAGAAGGAAAATGAGAGAGTGAGAGCCCAGAGAGATCAAGGAAATTGAAGTGAGAAAAACTGAATGAGATGATGACAACCAGTGACGGATCCAGGGGGGCCCTCCTTCCCTGGGAAAAAAAAATGTGTAAAAACACGTTAATTTTACCTCTTTTTTTTTGGGGGGGGGGGGTGCAAATTTTCAAATTTTCGAGGGCCAAAAAAAAAAAGTGCTCACTAACCCCCCCCCCCCCCCCACATTGAGCGCATTTTCAAATTTTCGGGAGCAAAAAAAAAAAAAAAATTGGGCCCCCACCCCTAAAAAATCCTGGATCCGCACCTGATGACAACAATGATGAAAACTGATCGTATTGAGGATAATGAGGAGGATGATGGTAAAGAGGGTAGTGGTGGTTTTGGTGATGGTAAAAATGATCTGATTGCAAACGATGATGTGAATATTATGCAGTCGAAGAGTTTGGGAACAGAAAGAAGAAGATAATGTCTGCTTCCAGGGTAGTAACTTTATCTGTAGATACAACCTACCTTCTGTCAATGCTGCACTGATGAATTGGATTTGTAACGGGTTTCTCTTTATGCATCATAACTTTATTTATCTTTTTACTTGCCCTCTTTTTTTTCCAACCACCAAACGAAACCATGAATTAGAGCCCTGAATCAATTTTATTCTTTGAAATGTTTGCATTACCGATAAAACAAGGGGAATAACATCTTAAGAGGAATAGAATAACGGAGTGTCTAACTTGAGCTTATCTTCTTTCCTGCCTAGCTGCCTCGCCTGCCAGTCTTGGCGTAGCCAAAAGTTTTTGGAGTCTCTTGTTTGTGGCACGATACTCCTGAGCTAACAGACCCTAATGGTTTGCTCCAACACCGACTGCCTGAGTTTGATTGACTAAAGCGGTTTAGAATGAGGCGGTTAGTCGCTTGGCCCAACATCAGCGCGACTCAAGCAAATGTCAACGAAAAATGAATACACAAGTTTACGCTTCGGACAGCCGATCAATACCGCAGCACTAGGCACGGAAGATCTCTTCCTTCATTTTGCGTTGAAGGGAGAAAGAAGAAAAAAAAGCTTGAAAATATTGAAACAGGTGGCGGCGCTATGTAGACATAACCTTCGAATTTCTGCCTTGAGAAGATTTCTTCAAATTCGTTTAGTCAATCTCGAGTCACCCAAGCATGGACTTAAGACAATTAGAATAACTAGAATTGAGGTTTTTTCTCCGCCGAACATACATCTCGATAAATATGCATTATCTCTTACCCCGGTAATTTAATGACGGTTCGACGATCAATCAAGCGAACTCTTGAAAAACTACTTCTCTCGCAAATGTTGGCAGGACACTGTCGCTAGCTGTCCGTTTTGATTATGATTTGATACAGTATTTGACACAAGCCTTATGGATGAAGACAGTAAGTTGACATTCAAAATTCAATTAGCCATATTAACGATGACAGAAAATATGGTTTGGGTGGCAGACTGGCAGCTTTGTTTATCAAAATCAACAGCGACCAAGAGAGGCAAGAATGCCTTTCGAAGAAACAAATCTGTCAAGAAAACATTTTTGTGTGCGAAACAACATTCGTTCATAATGAACGTGATTGTTTTTTAAAACGATGAAATTACGAAAAAAATTGTCAGTAACTGGGCGATATGTTTGGAACAAACCTTTAATGACGCAAACGATTTTTTTTCTTCTCTATGTGAATCTGCTCATGATAAAAGTAACTTGGAGATTGAGAGATTCGAAGTTATCGGAGAATGTATAAGAAGTATGAAGAATTAACGCTCCCTGTAAGTTATGCCTATGAACTTCTCGCTAGACATATTTTTAAGCAATTAAAGTACAAGTCCGATAAAGCAAAGTTTGTTTGTGTTTTATTTTTTCCGTTTCCCTTTCGTATGGTCTGTCAGTTATTTCGTAAGCATTTTAAGCCCCCCCCCCCCCAAACAAATCCGGCGGACCGCTAAACCATACAAAGGTGCATTGCTGAGGAAAATGATGTAAATTGAGCCATGATGTGAAAGATAATACCCCCAAGAAAATCGACTTGGTATATGAAAGGAACCCATGAAATTTTGCCTACACCGTCTTATTAAATCCAAATCACACATGTTTATCGTAATAACAAATTTCTCATTTAATATAAGATGTAGCTGTGGGGTTTACCAAAATCGTTATTAACTGAAGAATCAATATTGTACAAGAAACCGGAGCTGGACTGACGAGTTGTCCCCAAACACAGTTAATATTATTTATTGATTGTTAATATGATTTGGATACTGACTTGTGTTTCGCCCAAAGGGCATAATAAGTTCTTTTGGTAAGACAAACCCAAGTTGAACGTTGGTGAGAGGGTGACTATACGCGAGGTTTTTTTATGTCAGAATTTTACGTGTACTTTGTTATATTGATCACTAAAATGCCAACGCACTGCATGAACAGCAGAAAGTTTCACCAGGAGTTTCAGCTAGCAGGGCAAGTTTGGTGGTAAGAAATATATCTATTAAAACCACAACAACTTTTGGAAGTTCGTGTTGTGTCTCTATATATAAGAGAGATGATAAGAAGAGTTCGATGTTTGAAATTTGAAGGGGCTTCCTCCATCATCCATGAATAAAAGGGAGATTTCCCATTCTCTCAGTGAGTGACATACCATGGATCGTTTGGTAGTGATGGTGGGGCGATGACAGAGGGATAGGGTGCATTGGGCGGAAAGCAGGAAACCTATTCTACTTTTTTATTCGCTCCTCACCTTTTCTTTTATCTTTACGGAGTTAAAGGGCATGCATACCGTTTTTCTTCTAACATTTTCTAATGAATACCCCATCGTCGAAATATAGCTTGAAATATTTGATACTTTATACTGTATGTTTATATTTTTGCCTATACTACACCAGCGCCCCTCCCCCCTTCTCTCTCTCTCTCTCTCTCTCTCTCTCTCTCTCTCTCTCTTTCCGTATCGGACACAATACATTTGCACCTAACCCTCCAAACGCACACCCTTTCTATCTTACCCCTCTAATAGAAGCACAATGAATCTATCAAACGGGGGCGAATCCGTCGATAGCGGAAAAAGAAGACCGGTTAATAGTGCTATCAGTCGCGCGCGCAAACAACTTTATGTTTACTCAGCCATCTTCTGTCGTTTGCCACCGCAACGTCATCTATATTAACACGTCCGTTCGTTCCTTTGCTCAGCCTCTTCAGAACACGCGTGCTCCCACCATTACCCAATTACCTCCAATTAATACAGCACGGGCCGGGGGGCAATAGTGATGCGGAGATGAGTAAAGAGAATAATCGGTGTCGCGTGCGCAAACACTCTTCTATAAAGTAGTAGGGCGCGGCGGCAGAGCGTCAATATGAGCCCAATTGTGCATTTTGTGATAAAAGCACCAAATTTGGGACACAGGTAGTTTAACGTGGTTTTTAGTAGCAAAAGTGGAGGTTGAGCCAGACTATGGCGAAAGCTACCGAATTCTACCTCTCATTTTAGAGCCATCGAATTTGAGGTGGCTCAACACATACTTAAAACTTGTCAGTTCACCTGTGTGTCAAATTTGGTACTTTTATCACAAAATGGACAATTAAATAATTGCTATGCCGCCCCACTATAAATAATTTCGTTAATCTGATTATAATTTATTATAGGCTAGTTGTGTGTTAATTTCTGTGATTGTGTTTCTCTGTAAACTTGTTGGGTTTCCCTTTCTACACCCGACCCGACCCCACCCTTCTCCATCCCCTTTATCTCTCTCTTTCTCTCTCTCTCTCTCTCCCTCTCTCTCTCTCTTTCTCTTTCTCACACACACGCACGCGCGTATGCACACACTGTTTTTTTTTTTACATTTCTCTCTCTCATCTTTCTCCTTTCTTCCTTTTTGTTTTTCTCTATCTTTCATTAAACTATTTTTTCTTTGAACTTCACTTTCATTTAAATCCTTAAAATCTTAACAATCTTTAAAATCTAATGTTCTTTTTAATAATTCGACGAATGTGGAGGCTATTTGGTTTCCTTTTTCATAGATCGTTCTATCATTAATTTTCATTCCTTAATCACTAAAAACTTAAACTAATAAATAGCCCACAAATAACATTCCAAAAATATAATTTCAATCAATAGAGGTGTCAAGGAAAATCTATCAAACATATTTCATTTCAGTTACATTTCATAACGTATTATTACTGTTTATATTTACTCTTCTGTTTTATCTATCATAACTCTATGAAAATGTCAGATTTTTAGTCTACAGTTAGAAATTATTCTAAATCTTTTGAACTGAAAAAAAACTTAAGTAGGGGGTAAAATACTTGTACTTCTGTCTTACTTTTAAGATCTAAGTAATATTTATAAATAAATTTGGAATGGATAAACTTTGAAAATTAAATCATGATTGTTAAAGAATAAATTAAAGTATGAATTCGCTTAATTGCAACAATGAATACTGATAAAGTGGCACGCGACTATAACACCTTGTCAATTATGAAGATACCACTATAGGATTACATCATCTGCAAAGTTTTGCTGTGTGCAGCTGAATCAACGGATGTAGAATAAAAGAATGGTGAACTGATGATTCAATTTCAAGATTTTTTTTTGTCAGATCCATCATTATCTATCTCCATCTCACTCGATTTGATTGTTTCTGCTTTAAAAAAAGCTTTGATGGAATTGGATGTTAATGTTTACCGTCATGACTGGAGTTCGAGCCCCGAAATCGATGTCAAATGGGTTCTGCAAGAAACGAGTAAACGGGCAGGATAAACCATGCTGCCCGCTGAATAAAGACTGTCCCGTTAATTGATCAAGTATAGCCAAGATAGATTACAACTTAGGTGAAAGCCAACTCAAATAAAGACTATTCGAGTTAGAAAAGACATGGAAATGTTTTGTATTAATTGATGAGTGAGTGATTCTGAGTGGTCAGCCCTCGGCGGATCGCCTCTCGCCACACCACGGGCAAGCCCTGGCTAGAGAGTGGTTAGTGTCTCCGTTGATGAGAGGAGAGAGAGAGGGAGATGGTACTGGGTTATTGCTATTCAATTACCAATAATCCTTGGCTGCAAGCTGTACCAACAAGTCGATCGATCAGAGCCAATTTTGTAACTGTCTTTTTAGCTCTTAATCGTCAGCGGGTCGGTGATGCAGCACCGTTTTGCTCGCCGGTTTGTTAAAGTCTTCCTAAACCCTCAAAGATTCGTGCACGAGTGCCCATTAGTGAATACCAGCGCAGAGCCAAAAACCTCTTAGTTTAATAATCGTGTAACTCTTTTTAGATTTGACTCGATCAGTTTTCATGGTGTAAATTTCTATTCTAGTTTCTTCATTTCAAGATCCTCAATCTTGCATAAGTATGTACTGTCTTTATAATACGTTTGATATCCTCTCTCACTCTCGCCAGCTCCTCTTCTCCATCTCGCCCCCCCCCCCCATCCCTCTCTCTCTCTCTCTCTCTCTCTTCGATTTTGTTGTCTCCATGCATGCCTCTCCCTCTTATCATTTTCTAGGTACTCTTTTTGTTTAATGTTCTTTGAATATTGAATCATTTTTATTCAATGTATGAGTCACGAGTCTAAAGTAGAGAAGTCAATGGACTTTGAATCACTTGGCAATGTGTTTGAATCCCTGTCGCAGCATCCTTGGCAACTCATTCAACTACATTTGCAATCTTCACCCAGGTGAACACAACAAGAAGAAATTCATTCAATGTTTGATGGAAACTTATAGCTACAACCAGGAGAATTATATTCAGGCTCCAAATAGTATATACTGCATTGATAATATAATAGTTTATTTATTACTACAATTTCTCTTGAAGTAGTCTATAATTCTGAGAGCAATATCATACAAACTGTCACAATCAAAATTTGAGAATGTATACAAGATACTATAACTGCTCTTTTAGAGTTAGAAAGATTAAAGTTCCTTTTTTCCTGCACTGAATAGAACGGCGCCGAACTACCTGACCAAAAAGTGAAGAGGAAGTATTTTGTCTCTAAATGGTGAGAAATTGGCATGATGGATCTTCGAATTATTCCAAATCGACTGTCCTCTTGCACCTGTATTTGCAATGCCATTTTGACGAGTCGGCATTGTTTAAAGCGCGGTGTCTTGAAAGGGGAATAGGGCTGCACGCGACATGACACCCGCGCACCGTGCGCAGCCGTGTATACAGAAAAGCGCGGGAAACAGACGATGTGCAAATCCCGACAGACTCTCTCGAGCCGCTCTCCAACCACGTATCACTAGCTAATGTAAAGCACTCCAACTCAAGGGTTGACACTGACTATGCGCAGGGGCAAAGAACAGTGGAGACAGCCAGTGGTTTCGTCATTTTGTCAAAGTCAATTCCAAAATGAAAGAAATCGATGAAATGCTTTTAATCCACTGATGCATCCTGGATGGGGTTTTTGTGTCATGCTAGCTGCTGCCCAGGACACATTGGTCGCCATTTTGAGAGAAGCGCTCTGGGCCAGTATGACGGCATTATATTAAGGCAGTAAATGGAGAGAATACGGCCACTTGTCGCTCATTTTGTGTCGCGATAACGGCTTTTTGCGGCTCCAGGTGTAAAGGTGGCCGCTAGCAATGGATCGTTTTAAGTGCTCCTGTTTGATTTGGGAACAAAAATGTAGAAAACTCTAAGGAATGCGGTTTGTTTGATCAAAACAATACCCTCGAGATCAAGGTAGTTTGTAAAGAATCGAAAAGGAAAATTTGTTCCAATAGTAGTTGTGAGAGGAAAACAAAGCATACTTTGCTTTTTTTATTCAGTATATTCATGTCTTTATCCGAATACTATAGAAAGAGAGAAAACTTCCTTTACACCATCACCCGAGGTCTATTCACCCCCCCCCCCCCCCCGAAAAAAGGGCTTTGAGTCAAATCCAAATACAGTACTTGTACTTTTTAGTCGCTTTCTCATGCAAAGTAACAATACCACTGCGCATTGGACAATTGCATAAAGTCACGTGACAAGCGATCCCGGCGCCACGCGTATACTTATAATGTATACGCTCACCGTATCCTCAAGATGAATTTAATACGTTGACTTACATTTGACAACAAACTTCTTAGCTTCTTAACTTTGTGTAACAACAAATCTGGAGAAGAAAGAAGAAAAACCTCGATGTGGGAATGGGATGTGTTAACTAAGTAGTAGGAAACCATTGGCAGCTCCACGATGACGTATGTATAAATCGTAAAAGAAATGGGTTTAATGGGAGAATAATATGGGAGTAAAAGGATTAAATGAGAGCATAATACCCCGTTACTTACTTAATTGCCATGCTTGTTGCATCACAATGAATATACGTAATTTTCAACTTACTGATACACTATTTTCTGACTTATTTAAATGAAAGAGCACATCAAAATCTATCCTTTCTTTTTCTTTTTAAGTTAAGGAAATAGAGATAAATAAGTTCACATAATTTGCTATTTTTCATATTCCAAGAAATTAAAATTGATTTAGATATCAACTAAACAATATTTCCGTGCCTGTGTTAATCTGGTTCGATTTATATAAATTAAGATAGGACACTTTGCAGCTGGAAAGATTATGGTCTGCAAAGTGTCAAAGTCTGGATTTCTTTACATCATGTCCGATTTTATTCTTTCTTTCTTTCTCGCCCAACGATTATACAAAGGATACAATGCAAGATTTTGTAGCCGATTTAGGTCAACAAAATGATTATTACTAGTGAATTCATAGAATTTGTCCACCCCACGGAAAAGAGACCCTTGCAGGATGAAATTGATTTTGCATCATCGTAAATTTTTGTTTCTGAATATTTTTGATGGGTCATCGGTATTAAGTGCATGAGAAATCGATGGTTTTAGGCGCCTATTTCGAGGGAAAATAGAAAGCTAATCTCGCCTCCGTGTCAGCGTGTAAAGATTGTATGACAGCAAAGATGTTACAGTAGAATGCCAACATTAAGGCAATTTAATAAGTGACATGTTCTGTATTGATATCTGCAGCGATACTGTTTGTGCCGACGTGATGTGAAAGTTTTATATCGCCTTCGACTATATAGGATGTACTTGGATCTAATCGCAAAATATTTGTGATTATTATGGGATATCAATGCATTTGTACGTCATTCTAGAGAGATTTAGAGCTTTTCTTCTCTTGTAAAAAGAAGTAAGAAGAAGCTGTGATGAAGAAAAGAATGGAAGATAACTAGTATGATCAGTGCGGGTTAAAATTTTCAAAATCATGTTTAGAGCTTTGTAATTGATTTAGCAAAGCAAATAGAGTGTGTAAGTGATATGAAAAGATAATTGAATTGAATTGAATTGAATTCGCATTTATTTCATTCTCGATTAAAAATTACATTGATACAAAAGATACAAAATTATTCATGAACAAATTTAGAAATGAAATGGGGAACTACATAAATATAGCCCTTTGGCCTTGTACACGCATAGTTCCCAAAGCATTCATAGCATAATGTAAAGCAAAGATTTAAAACAAAAAGAACATTAAATAAAAAGAAACAAAAAAATAATATATACACTCAAAAAAAAAAAGTGCTAAATTTAGCACTTAAAGATTCAATTTTAGCACTTTTTAGGAGCTCGCATAGTGACTGCACTCGAAGTGCTGAGTTAGCACTTGCACCCGGGCTACTTTGCTAGCACCCAAAGGAGCTGACTGATTTAGCACTTAAAGATTCAATTTTAGCACTTTTTAGGAGCTCGCATAGTGACTGCACTCGAAGTGCTGAGTTAGCACTTGCACCCGGGCTACTTTGCTAGCACCCAAAGGAGCTGACTGATTTAGCACTTAAAGATTCAATTTTAGCACTTTTTAGGAGCTCGCATAGTGACTGCACTCGAAGTGCTGAGTTAGCACTTGCACCCGGGCTACTTTGCTAGCACCCAAAGGAGCTGACTGTTGTGCACTTAAAGTGCCAAGTTTTGCTCTCTTTTGGGTGCTAGCAGAATAGCCCTTGTGCAAGTGCTAACTCACGCGTTGTTTGACATGCCCCATCTACATTTGGTATGTGGTCAAGGTGGATGTCCTTCGTCATTTACCACTTTCAACTCTTACAGGAAACATTTATTAAACCAACATCCACAAGAAGAACCTGAACCTGAAGTTGTACAGGGTATGGAGGGTCTAGTTGATGCTGATTTGGGTGTTGCTGTTGGTGAAGTGCATAATCCTGCAGCAGATGATGCATTTGATGATGATGATGATAGGATAGGCCTACTACAAGAACAAGATGGAGCAATGCATAATGACAGTACAAGACACTATGAATATGACAGACAATGAAAGCGGAAAAAATATACAGTTCCTTAGGTAGACAAAGGAACATCCCTTCACTGCTATTATGTAAAAAATGTGTAGAACAGGTGTCACATGCATATTCACCTGTTCTACACATTTTACATAATAGCAGTCAAGGGATGTTCCTTTGTCTACCTGAGGAACTGTATATTTTGTCCGCTTTCATTGTCTGTCATGTTCATAGTGAGACCAGCTGCATTTTTCATTGGTTCTCTTTTATCAAACACCAACATGACCCATGCTATAACAAACAGAGTGTTATCTGCTGCAACAGCTTTGAATACTGATGTTGTTGACAGTTTAAGTTTAAGTTATTCAGACTTTTGAGGCCTTGGGTATTGACCTGGAGAATGAAGAATGTAAGAATCTCTTAGCTGAATTTGATTCAAAAACAAATATTCACAAGCTAACAGCTATTATACTAACCGACCAATCAGATCAGGTTATGCAGTCAGCACTCGATGTTAAGTGCTGCATAATATAGCACTCGTTTTCTGCACTCAAATATTCAGCACGTTTCGGTTTCCTTGTTAAAGTTAACCCGTCAAGTGCTGATTTTGGCACTTCAAGTGCAGAATCTCACTCAGCACCCAACATTTAGCACCTCAGTTTTTTGCGTGTATATACATGTAACACAAATATAAACATAAGATAAGTAACCATACATTTTTGAGATAAAGAAACTGCTTTAAACTTTTTTTGAAGGAATTAATTGACTTGCAATCAGAAATATATTTGGGGATGGAGTTCCACATTACAGGGAAATTACGACGTACTGATTTTATTACCTTATTTGTTTTTACTGGCCATAAGAAAAAAGAATCCTTAAAGCGGGTATTGTGGTTATGTATCTGGTAATTAAGAGTGAACATCTGAAAAATATTAACAGGTAATTTATTTTGAAAGTAGACAAAACCAAGGAGGGCAATGGAGTAATAGTACAAATCAAAAATATTAAGAGATTTCAATTTTCTAAACAGTGGGGCAGAATGGGCACGATAATGACATCCAAGGCATATGCGAAGGGCTTTTTTTTTGCAATTTAAATAATTTATCTAATTGAGTTCGACTACAATTACCCTAAACAGCAACACAATAATTTAAATATGAGAGCATAAATGAATTATAAAGTAGTAATAATGCTGAAGGTGGAAGCGAGTATTTTAATCTGTATAATAATATACCAATACATTTAAATACCTTTTGAGTGACTTTATTGACATGACTGTCCTATTGCATATTAAAATTAATATAAAACACCAAGAAAATTAACACTATTAACCTTATTTAATGGAACCTCATCTATTTTTATAAACAAATTATCTAGCGAATTAGTGTAATTTGACTGCCTATGGAAGAAAGTTATGTAATTTGTTTTACTAGGATTTATCAACAATCTATTTGATTTGAACCATTTAGTTACTTTGTTTAATTCAGTATTGATATTATTTTGTAAGTTATGAGTGTTAGGTTGGGTGTAAATTAAAGTAGTATCGTCAGCGTACATAATGTAATTAAATTTGTCAGAAGAATGTGTAAGATCATTAATGTAAATTAAAAACAGTAGAGGACCTAGGATATAATCTTGTGGTACGCTGTGTGTAATAGAAGAACAATTTGAGGAACTGTTATTATAAACTACATAATTGAGATCTATTAGAAAGATAACTTTCAAACCAAGATAGTGGTAAGCCCCTAATCCCATAGTGTAATGATTTGTTATTACATATAGGACAATTATTATTCTTTTAAAGAGCCACAGAGCATTTTCATCCTTTGAAACAATGAATTTCAACGGGATTAATTACTTTGCATGATGTGCTTTATTGAAAATTCATTGATTTAAATTAATAACTCGCTGAGTCATCAGAAAGTATTATGTTGCTGTCTTCAAAGAGAAAGAAGGAAAATATGATATATAATATCAATCTTAAACGCTAAATTCTTGGTACACATACCCCTAAAATCAATATAGAATCAATACAACATCAATGATTGCCGTCATGAGCCTCTATGAGTCACTCTGGTGATTATTGTTATCATTTATCGCTAACAATCAGAATTATGCAGGCTACTTATGTTGTGTCGAACATACTTTATGTTCTGTTGAATATAATCGATTTAAAAAAAAGTTAAGGCTTTACTTACGCATATGTCACAAATAAACAGCACTTTTAACTTAAACTCAGTAAAATCATACAATCGCGTTTCCCTGATTTAACCATTATCCTGTACACATTCTATAGTATGTTTGGCAATATTTGTCCTACTTTACAGAAAATTGATGACATTAGTGTCATATTAATTGAAAAGACTTCTCCCCAAAAAACAGTTTTGCCAACCTGCGTTTAGTTTTATCGGTACATTTATAAACATCTGTATAATGTTATTTAAAGAATTCAGAAAGCAAGTTAATAACACATAATAGCAAATAGTTTCGTACATATATTTATTTTTTCATTGAGAAAAAAAAAGTCAAAGCTCTATATAAACTTGTTTTTTCTTAATATAGGATCAACTTTTTTGCAGAGAGGTTAAACAGGCATGGAATTGGCGGGAATAATATTGTTCTTACTATTTGATTAATTTCTTTAGAAAGTCAAATAAATAACAATTGGATAGATACTTTGTCTTTTATGTAAATGCAAGATGATAATTCAGCTTGTATTCTTGAAAAAGTCAAGGAGAAATATAAAGATGATGGAGTTTAATATTCCCCCCTTAAGAAAAAATGATACAATTTTCAGCAGGCCCCATGATCTAAATTCATGGACAGAAATCGAAAGACAATCATTTTCCCAACTCAAAACAAATTTGAACTTTGGGTATTGTTTTGGTTTATACTCGATGGCTGGTCCCAGGTTTCAAGAAATATCAAGAGTTGATGATCTTTCGGATTTTTTTTTTAATGGAAAGATACACAAGCTCGTATCTGCTTGGTATTTTTCCTTTCATCTCCAGCGTATGAACATGTAAATTTCCCAGTCACAGTATCGCCAAACTTCTTCGCCCTCGCTCCTTACTCGATATACAGCATGCAATAATCAAAACTCGTGATTAACTCTGTGGCAGTATTGCGAACCTCTTCTTTGATTAAACTGCGACTTCTCTGAAAACAATATTTAAACGAGAGGGGGAGAAGTTGCGGAGAGAAAATGAAGGCAAACGATATTCATAGCTGAACATTGTTTTTCATCTCTCAGTCAATTTTGTTCAGAGATATAACTAAAAACGGGTCTCGACGCCAGTTGTTCGATTTTCGTTCGCACATATCAGACTGTGATTATTCAGTCTACGTGCTCTGTAAACGTAATTACTTCACAACGTTATACAACCATCAGAAGGGAGAAAATATATTAGTATAGAAATGACAAATCTAGAATAAGATGATTCAATACACAAATCAAAGTGTAGAAACTACAACACCACAGCACATTTTGCTTGAGGTATGTTTGGTCGGCTAATAGGAGACATTTATCCTCCTAAAGACAGACTTCTTGTAGCGAGTAGAAGTTTAATCTATTCAAATGAATTGATTGCCAATTACTAGGGATGGATCTGGAATCATTGATTTACCCCTCCCCGACCATTAATGTGACAGTGAAGGTCACTGACACGTTGATGCAAACAATCTCCTGTAAAATCTTCGTCTTATGAAAAATCATAACGTTTTATATACAAATTTTAAAAAAAAATCATAAGGCAAAGATGACAAATAACTAATATGCCGACATTATAGTTTTTGGCGAACGTAGTTATTATGCAGAGTTTATTAAATCTTAATGCATTGGTAATGTGTTTTATAAATGTAACTTTGCGCCTTGCTTTATATTTTTTTAATTGATTATCTTTTGTCAATTTGCAATGTTTTGTGTTCATTCTATTTTCATCTTTTTCTATTTTTTTCGTTTTCTATTTATTTTCTAGGATTCTCAGTTAATTTTTTTTTCCGCTGTAAAGATATTGAAACTCAAATCTCAAGTTGTAACTTTATATGGTTTATTTTGCATTTGCCTCGAGTCGTTCTTTAAGAATGGTGATTTGTGTAATCTAAGATTTGTGCGTTCTAAGTAAATTATTAATACTTATAGTTCTTTTGGAGTAAGTATGTAGATATTAAGGTGATAACTTCAGTTTAGGGGTTAAAGTTGACTGTGAAATGTTCTTGTTCTAATTTTTAGTTTCTATCTTCAGTAGATGTTAACTTCCTTCGCTAAAGTTCGAATTTTATTCCTTTTTTCCAAAATTGATACATTTTCAGTCAGACGATAATCAAATGTAATGTCACAATATTGGCGGAAAATCATATTTTCTGTGAGAAGAGGATGTTGAGCATAAGATTGGCGTCATTTTGCAATGCATCATTACGCAATGCATGATCATCATAAAGCGAGTGTTACGTCATAAGCGAAATGACTGAAAAAGTCAAAATGTGAGAAAGCAAGAGAGGGAAAGGGGAAGAGAGAGAGAGAGAGAGAGAGAGAGAGAGAGAGAGAGGGAGAGATTGTGAACCCTCAAACTTGTATCACTTTCATCTTCGATATACCTTCGGAATTATAACACAAATGTCAGAAGTCAACAAACTTGGCGGGAAGAGACGTTAATATGATCGCAAGTCCTACATACCGGTCGACCGTCTGCTCTCTGTCTCCTCTACGGGTCGATCGAACAATTTACAATGCATCATACACTCCTAAACATATTGGTTATCGACATGTAATAGATTCTAAGCAGAAGATTTCCGACTTTTCGGCGCCATACATTCTTTCTAACTCAACTCCGAGCTGTGTTGGTGTTGTCTCCTCTCTCTCTCTTTCCCCTTTTCTTTAACTGTCTTCTCTCTCTCTCTTTGCCTCTTTCTCCATCTCCTACTGTCCCACTTTCTTTCTTATATCCATTTTTTCTTCTAAAACACACACAATAATTTTTTTTTTCTATAAAGAAAAAACACAAATACACCTATACAAACACACCCACCCCTTCCCCCCACACAAACAGACAAAACTAAAACAATAATACACACCGTTTTTCTGTCCCAAGTTCATTATCTATAATTATCTGTCTCTGTTTAAATCACCTTTGTCCATCAGTTTTTATCCGTCAATTCCCTTAAGTTTCTGTCTGTTTTTGTCTCTGTCGCTCTTTTGTTCCTCTTTCTCTGAATTTACCCTAACATTTTTACGCTCAAACAATCTAAGATGCTTCCTAAGTTAGAGTGTTACCCAAATAGGTTGCTTGAAAAGTCATATACAGCATATTTCAAACACTTTTCAAGTTCAATTTACCACCTATATATTTAAGATTATTGTCATCGAATTAGAACTACTTTATCGATTACTTTTAAATCGACTGCACTAATAAAATTATCAACTTACGGTTAAATCACTGAAATACAATTCTTTAAAATATCATTTTCTCCATTGAGCTGATTGAACTTCAGAATATTCAGAACAAAACGACCGTGAGCTATTTTCATGTTTAATAAGGCTGTTATGATATTAAGAGGTTCCAGGCTTAATTGTTTTAAAAATCATTACTTAACATAACAGTTGTCTTTGAGGTGGTTATTCTCTATCAGTCATTTCACGAAGAATCTTTTTGAAAATATTGTTATTTTTTTAATTTACGTTTTTCAACATTATCATTGTCAGAGTTAATTATTTCTAGATGCACAAGAACGTTTCTAGTCTTTCTTTTATTCTAGCTTATTCATTCACAATCTCTTAATTTCACTACCTCCTTCCTTTTATTCTCATATTTTGTCTCACTGCCTCTCTATCTATCCTTCCCTCCTCTTTAATAAAATATGTATTTCATGTTTCATACGCTACGCAAAATCATAAATAACGTATCACAGTTCGTATCGACGCGTATCAATTTCACGGAAAAGCTCTAAAGCGCCGACTACTATTTCCCCCATACGAACTTAAGGAGGGCCTGGACCCCCGGGTCGTGGCTACAGGGAGTGGCCGATGGACTCAATCGAATATCATGTAGACATAATATGGTCAAAATCATTTAGGGGTAAGGTATCAATCAGTGCCATTTGGAGTTTCTCAAAATAGCGGAAAGGGCGATTCGATATCTGATTCGGAGGGGTTCTTCTATATCTGTATTATAGGGATATCCCTTTCCAGCGCTTTCAAGGTATACATTAACAAAAAAAGATGGAGCATCAGTGGCGATGATAAAATGGTGAAGCTGTTTTGGCAGGGCACATAATTATATAAAGGTGTAACTACGAATTCGATTCCAAATTGTGTAATTAGTTCCTTGGAAATGTAAATCGAGCAAATTTTCTATCGCGGTGAACAGTACGAATCAAAGAGTTACGGAGGTACATTAATAAGTCATTTTTATAACGACCTCAATCAAATTTCAAGGGAAAGATAATCAGCATCGGTTTGTCCATAATATAAAAAGTAAGGGGTATTAACTAGAACCTCTGTTATCGTACACAACATAGGGTTTTATAAGTGAACCATTAAGAATTTGATTTGCTAAGATTTACATTCAATTGCTTCATTGTACTTTAAGTATCGAGTCGAGACAAAGGAGTAAAAGTAGAATTACATTTTCAGTGCTCCTCTTTGCCTATAAGATGGACATAAAATCGAAAATGTATTCTTAAACGAGAATTAAAAGCAGACGATTGAGGGCGACCGACACACCACTAAATAACCTTTTAAGTCCCCACCTCCCACCATCTACGGTTTATATAGACATAATGATCGATGGGTCAGATGTGTTAAACCAAGAAAACAAGATCCCCGAAAAAACCAAACCACACACCATTAAAAGAGCCTTTTATATTACCATTCATCTTTATGAGCGCGATATCGAGTGGGCAGTTTGTCAATTTGACGTATCGTCAATGAGTTTGTGACCCGGCAGTGCCCCGGGATGACGATGGTGGTTAGCTGGTCAGGACGATGTCGATATACGTTCTTCACCCGACATCCAGCTCGACTTACACTCCAGGGGCGATCACAGGCCAACGATCATCTTGCTCTAGCCTTGCCATCAGACTTGTTACTCTTAAACTCCCTTTGGGGCTTTTTTAATCAAACGAGTTATACTAATTGAGGTGAACGTGTAATGTAAACATAAAGGCTAAGCGTTTCATTTAACTGCAAGCACTAATCATCTGTTAAATCAGGCTATTTGTGTTCATCTAATTATAGTTATTACTCTAATTCATTGAACAATAAGATATAATATTATAATTTAGTCAACCATTTAGACATAAAATCGAACAGTCTTAACAGTGTTGAAAGTACATAAAAGACACAAGCTCCCACAATATACGAAGATGTTAACTCGCTTTTAGAATGAAACACTGCCACTATATCCATGTGGGTTTTGTGGGATGTGCGTGTATGTGTATGAACGCGTGAGGGGGGGGGGGTCGTGTAGTACTCATCGTAGAAATGTCTATACTTTTTCTCCAAGCTCTTGTTTTAAGCCACCTGTTAGATAAATACATTAGCTTATTCTATGCAAATCGAGGACAAGTACAAATTCTAGTTTCTTCAATTGCAAGACAGTTTTTATGAAAATATATTCGCATGAAATTAAACCAAAAGTGTACATTGTTGAGTTAAAGCCCTGTAAAACGAAAATGATTGGTCAGACTCTTGTCTTGAATGTGTATGTCCTGCTTTATATTAATCTGTTCATATCTATGTGATAAGAAGTAAAAGAACGGCATCCTCATTTCCAAGTCCCTCGGGGAGGACCTAAAATCGTCGGTCCCCTGGTTGCTTACTTACGAGCATACAAATGCTTTCTTAGCAGTCAGGTAAAACAAGTAAGCCAATCAAAATATAAATGGAACTATAGTAATCATACAAAGAACACAGCCTATGATTAATATTGTAATAATCGTGATAATATTCGTACTAATTTATTTTAGAAGTTTTTTATGAGACAGTGTAAAAGAATAGGCGGCGACATTCTACGTCATGAGCTATATTAGAAAGGCATATTTTGATTAATAAGTTTTTGTTTAATTACTCATACAAATTTTAAAAGGATTTCAACATTGACATTCTACGACTGTCACAATTCTTTAATATGTCATGATAAACTCTTAAGTGCACCACCAAACGTATTATAAAAGTGACATAACTAGGGTTTCCCCTCCTCCCCATCCTTCTTCACCAGTGTTTGAAACAAATATTTCATCGTCTTCCACTGTAGTTATATGCTGCTAATTCGACACCTAGGATTGTTTAAAATGAATCAAAGCTAATCAGAATATGTTGATCTTTCGTCGTAGCCCACGATTTTCCAGGCAGTGAAAGTAAAATAAACCAGACATAAATACAGAACTGGAAACGAGAGGAACGAGAGATAGGCTAAATAACACTGACTAAAATACAAAAGGACAGGAAAAGATCACAACAACCTCATAAATTGCCATTTTCTATTGAGCTTTTGAAGTGTTAAGTAAAGAAAGTGCGAAAACATTAAAAACCATCGATTTTCTTTTACACGGCTGTCACTTACAAACACGAGAGGTGCGCCGCGAAACACCTTCAATTATTGACCAAATTAACACGCAACTTGTGTTTTTTTTCTTCATCATCCAAACACGGTTTTCCGCGAGCTCTGCGGATCAAGGAGAGATGTTGGCATTGCCATTGAGTTGATGATGAAGCTTCGCTACATTGTAATCCCTCTCTCATCATCATCGTCCCCGCTAAGACCTGCTCGAAAATATCGATTTGTGATCAGGTCCTCTTCTCTCTCTGTCTCTCTCTCCGTCTCTCTTTCTCTCTCTCTCATCCCGTCGTTTTTGAGCTCCCTCTGTCTTGTCTAACTTATTCTAGTAGAGCTCTAAAGCATGCATGCTTCACTGACTGTCACGCCGTTTTTGTCGCTTCTGCGCATGACGTGAAATTGTAAAACACCACTTGGTTTTTTTTCTTCTCCTTTCTTTTCATTGCCCCTTCCCCTCCATCTCTTAAAAGCTCGTGCTCGATCTCTTAATGAAGCAGCAAAAGTTGTGTCATTTAAAGACGCGTTTGCTTCCTCCTCGCCATCATTATCAAATGATACAGTTGCTCACTAGCGAGGTGTCAAATATGTCTTGGTGATATTTAGCAAAGACTTTTCATATTCGAAGTCGGTATCACAGCGCTCAGTTTGTGGAACTCTTTTTATTTCAACAGTGTCTGTCGTGGGCAGGATCGTTTTTTAGAAGTCGAATTCAGAAGTCCTTTTCTCCTATATACATCACCGAATTTTGAAGAATTGTTTTTCGACCTTTTGAAAATGATGACGACGACGGACGGGATGTCGGACCCGAGATCGGACAATGAATCGGCGGATTTTAGCGGCGATAACATGTCTGGAGACGATATGGACGAAAGAGCGTCGCTGGACTCTTTCCGTGATGACCAACAATCACCCTTGTCCGGTTCATCGCCGCTTCACCCTCATCATCACGACGAAAACTACCATCATCTTCATCATCATCATCATCTTCATCACAACAACCACCACTTCGAGCACAAATTCCCTGTGGGCCACGCACCCGTCTTGATACCCACACCACATCACAACCTCATCGATCACCGGAACGAAAGTCACCTGTCATCAACGTCGGGCACAACGAGGGCTTCGTTCTCAATCGCAAACATCCTCAGTGGTGATCATACCTCGACATCGAACTCAAAAACCGAGTCAAAACTCGACAACGATATCATAGACAAGAACAACAATAATCATGAGTCGAGGTTAGAGCGATCGCATGGAAAATCAGAAAATGAGGACTTGTCGAAGCTGAAATCGTCGTCGACACCGACTCGTGGCGTGGTCAGACCAGAAAGAGAAGGTGGAGTCGGTGTAGGTTTGGTGAGACCGACAGCGGTGCGCGAGCTCGGACCCGTACCATCCGTCGGCCCGATGATGCCGAATGGTTTGAACGCATCGCCGCTGGCGTCTCCGCTGGCTGAATACCACTACCAGTTTGGTGTACCTCACTCGTTGACGGCGGCGGCTGCTACACCATGGTCGCCGTGGTGCCAGCCCGCTGGCTTCGGGAGGCCTCCCATTTCAGGTCAGTTTAAATGTCTCTTCTGTCTCATGATGGAGAAGCTATTGTTTCAGTTTTGGAAGAAAATATAACATGATCTTTTTTTAGAAATAATCTATAATTACTGATAATCTTCCCTTGTTGATTTTTGTCCATTAATTCATAAGTTATAAATATCACTGTACCACGGTGCAAAGTGTCTGAGACATTCTGTTCAGGCATTTGGAAGATATAATCATAACTAAAGATATAAGAAAGTTAACCAGGAAGAAAAAGTATGGAAGTAACTTATAACCGAGAACAGATAAAACGAAATTGTTGCATTTCTTCAAAATCTTACAAGTTACTATTATTTATGCCCTATCTAGAACAAACAACAAGTGAAATATTTAATTTACGATATGTCTTTTAAAACTTTTAACCCTTATTTTCAATTTTAACTTTGAATGCTGTTGTTTTCTTCGTCGCATGCAGGCGCGGATCCAGGATTTCTTAGGGGAGGGGGCCCAACTTTTTTTTTTTTTGCTCCCGAAAATTTGAAAATCGCGCCGGCCGGAAAGTCGCTCAGTGGGGGGGGGGGGGGGGGGGGGGGGGGGTAAGCGGCACTTTTTTTTTTTTTTTGGAGTCCAAAAAAAAATCGCAACGACTCAACCAGCCGAAAAGTCGCTCAGTGGGGGGGGGGGGGGGGGGGGGTAGTGAGCACATTTTTTTTTTTTTTTGGTCCTCGAAAATTTTAAAATTTGCACCCCCCCCCTTGAGCGCCAGGGGGGGGGGCCCAACCCCCCAAAAAGGTAAAAATCGCGTGATTTTACATGATTTTTTTCTCAAGGGGGGGGGGCCCGGGCCCCCCGGGCCCCCCCCTGGATCCGCCACTGGTCGCATGTTCCCACATCATAGCATGCAAAGGCTATATGAATTACAATTAAGATTATATTTGACGAGATAAAGGTATTATTTAGTTAATAGGCCCCTTGTAAGAACGATTTATGTTTTTGGTTTCATGTAAAAAAGATATGCCCACAAAACGGACGGGGACTTTAATCTTTGTTATTGTAATATAAATCGTTTTAATAGGACCGAAATAATTTCGATGACTGGCCAATGTAAAGGAAATTTGTTTTCCTTTGCTTTTATGTGTTCCTTTTCAAATCTTTACGCAGTGGATTTGAAGTGAATAACCTTGTAAAGTTGTAGAAATCTGAAAGATTATACTAAATTTAGCGTTGAAAAGGGACGAACTGCATGGGAAGCAAATACTATCCCTCTTCTCAAAAGCCGATGACATATAACGTATTGTCATTTTTGAAATGTTGCTTCAAATACATCTTTCAAAACAGATTCTTAGTCACTTAGATATTCTGAATATTCAATAAAATGCGGTTTTCTTAAATTTTGTGTGCGTAAATAATTACTGTAGTAAAAAAAAATTCGCTCACTTTATCTCATCATTAATTTTGTTCCATTTTAAATTCCGAAACTCTTCCCTAGCGCTTCTCATGGTATCTTTTTTCTGTCCATTTCTTTTTAATACTTTTTCTTTTATTCGTAAGTTTTCTTGACTTAATGAGAGATATAAATTTTGCGTTATACATAGTTGGAATTCTTTTGCCCAAAACGTATTATTATTTTGCAAATAAAACATAATTATATTGTGTATAAAAAAATTCTATATATTATCTTTTCATAAATTTTGTAACATTCGCAAAAAAAATTGAAAGTTTTAATTTTACAGAAGAGATTAAGTGCAAAAGTACGTGTTGCAAAGTAGAGGAAATAGAAATGAGATATTTCTATATTTAATGCATCTGACTCTGTCAAAATTAACCTTTCTATTTAATGATTGAATATTTGTATGTAGCTATTCAGCTGATTTTTACTACTAATTGATGTGAAGACATATTTGTAGCATTATCATATATATAGTAAATATACATTTTCTCAAACCCATAAATACTATTGCACAAATGCAATAAACGGCTTATAACAAAGTTCTTTTTTGTTCCGGAACAAAAATATAAAACCACTTTATAGTATGCATGAAGAAGAAATAATCTGCTGTCATATTTTACTTTTGTCGAGGGGATTTGTCTTTTTTTATTGAGCAGGGGGTCTGCAAAATCACAGTTGCACTTGCCACATCGCTCTTAATATTATATACTGTAGAATTGTAATAATAAGTGCTTAATCCAGTTGCCAGATTTCTAATCATCTATCAACAGTCACCTATGTATAGTTTTCATTTTAATGTAACCATAATTGTCATGCCTGTTTTTCAAATGCTAGAATGGGAATAGAAAATAAAGTTAGCAGATTACTCTAAATGGTTTAAGATCAACAAAAAAATGATTAGTAATAAATTAATTCAACCATATCGTATTCTTCACAGCCTATGCAATTTAAACAAAATCTTATAGGGCTTTTAGTGAAACTTTCATACTGGATTTTCTGCAGACTGTTCAGTGTTTAAAATTTCAAATTGCGAAGGAAATTTAACACTTTTTAAACAGATTAAATTACATTCAAATGCACTGTCTTGATACTCAATGGGAAGATTATAATTTTTGAAACATTATTAATATCAAGTTAGTAATAATGATTCTGTTGTACGATATCATGGCCTGGATGCAGGTAAAAGTATCGACTTGCTATACAGACTATGTAATGGGAATATAAAAATTAGGGAACCGGTAAACCCCTCTCTATTATGCATTAGGCCAACAAGCCCTCATCCGTCACAATTAATGTTTCATGACATCTCCCCCTCCCTCTTCGTATTCCAAACTCGTTATTCAACAAACATGTGTTACACGCTACGTTTCACATCGATTAGACTCATCGATTACTGACAATTGGCTCTCAGAATACTTTTACATCATCATCCAATAGAACCTTAGCACCCTAGACGCTCATAATCACTCTCTTTAAAAGTTTCCACGCTTTATTCCTGACCCATCATTTTTAAGCCCATGTTTTTCCGCTTCATAACATCATCCCGACCGCATCATTAACAATAGTTACTATAGAATTACGCGCATGTGCTGTCTGTGTGAAATGTGACTCCTTTTTAATTTCGCAAGAGGATGACCTTCAGTTTGTTTTTAAAGCTTTTAAGTCTTGCTAAATCAATAGTGATCTACACAATAGATATGTATTGATCAGGAAACATAATACACCCGGTCACTCAGATGTCACATTTTGAAGAGAGGATGCGGTGCAGAGAAACTGTTTCCGTCTACAGATGAAAAGTCAACGTTTTTAACTTTTTAGCCTATCAAAATAAGTGGCCAATTTTTATTACGAAAAGACAATAACAAAAGTAGGGAAAGAAAATAAATCAATCAAATCTTGTGGATAAATGGAGTAGACTGTAAATAATAGCTATTTCTTTGAACTCTTGTGCAATTAACCGAGCTAATGATGCAGTTATTTTATATTCATGCATTTCGTTTCGGTGACTAGTTTTCCACCAATCATTAATAATTCAAAACGATGGCCTTGTTCAATTTCTTTGCCTGCTCAGTCAACCCTTTCTAACGTCTTAAAACCCGCAAAGACTGGCGAGTGCGCTCCTATTCATCAACAATAAGAAGTTATACCGATTACTTGTAATATTATTGATATTTCTCCAGACAGTTAATCTGTTCGCCGTTGAATAGCCGAAGAAAGGGGGTTTTGTTTGTGCTGAAGGTTTTTAAGAGTGTTTTGCTTGCGGAGCTGGTACTAAACTAATAGAAAGCTCCACAATGGACAACAGGCCTGCGACGCTGGTCGATCGAGCCATGTCGGTAGGTGGCTTAAAACCAAGGCCATAGCTTTGCTCCAAGTGATTGTTGCTTTGTTTCAATGTCTCTTTAATTCGTCTTTGACATGACATGTGATCGATGTCAGATCTCGGTCATTAAACAATAATTAGTCTTCAAAGTCTGTATCCTAAATGTGAATTACATAATTATTGGTTAAATCAAAGAAATAATGAAGAAGAAATACATTCATGTACTCTATGTCTAACAGGTTAAAACCAGTTGATTTCGTTACGTATTCTCCATGTTTATGTTTTGATCAAACTAATTATTTCAACACTAACAAAAACAAACTGCACAAACAACTTTGATAGTATCGATTTTTCAATATAAATCAATTTTGTTTTTATTCAGCGTAGATCATGACCATCCTAGGCAAAGGATGTTGTCTACATTAGAAATAAACACAATGTCAATTGGAACATATATTTAAGAGAGCATTAGGTTCTGCTCGGAGATCGAAAATACGCAAAAACTGTTTTCACAATTTCACCCATAGGGTTTTCTCATTTAATATATTATATACTTCTTTGTCCATGTGTCCAAACAGGTTTTATAAGAGAGATGTGAAAAATGATGCGCGTGATGATGGTGATGTTGATGATGACAATGGTGGCGGCGGTGGTAGTAGTGGTGGTGGTAGTGGTGGTGGTGGTGTTAAGAGATGGTGATGATTTATGGCTGTTATTGGTGGCGGATAGGAAAGCGGAAATTCTTATTTACTGATAATCCATTAAAGAAACAAGTAATTAAATCAACGATAAAAAGCCCATATTATGTCACTGAAGACAAACAAATATATAGATCATCCAAAAGTTCAACTTTCGGACATTGTCGATAATAATACAATGTCGACATGGGTCATGAGAAGGATGTTTGTGATTAAACATGATGGGTCGATAAAGACTTGGATGCTTTTTTATTCTTTTGTCCTCTCTTACTATGACCTTCCTTATGTCTGCTAATAACCCCGGCCAGTCAGGTCAAGACCCCCAACCACTGACAGATTCAATGTTTAAAAAAGAAGGCGGGGTTACGGGTAGCCCTTAGCAACCTTGCTTCTGTCTTTCGTTTATTGTAGTCGGTCATTGCCTTCTGAAGTGCAGGCGTCAAGTTTGCTTTCTGATTACCGCAGTGTGGTCCGAATGCTTACCAAAGGTGTCAATGAAACACTTTTTACGAAGCCGTTTATCTTCTTAACCCTTTATCATTTTTCTAGTTTGACTCTTTCCATTCATCCATTTTAAATTCATTTTAACTTTATTTTCTTTTTTTCTTTCTTCTTTTGTCTTTTTTTGCTGTAATACTTAAGACCGCTACTTTGTTACCTTGCACATGATCTGATTGCTTGTTATAAGTACATGTATATTTGTTTGGCATTCGTTTCTTTTTATTGTTTGGCTTGGACCCCTTTGAAAAAGAACTATCAGCTGACACCGGCAATCCAACCCATGAGTGGTGAATAAATAAATCACATCAAATCAAATCAAACTCTAGACGCATTTTCTTTTTATATCATTACATCGTCGGCAAAAGTAATTTGATGTTTATTTATTTATTCCTTTTTTTCATATTCTTTTCAATACTTATTTTGGTTATTTCTTTGACATTTTTTTATATATTGATCAGCTTTTAATACAATCTTGTATTTTTTTTTTAATCTACCCACTTTACTATGCAATTAATAATAATAATAATAATAGTTCGTCCTTATATAGCGCATTTCAGGACCGCAGGCCCTCTCAATGCGCTTTACAGATATATATTATTAATGTAATGATGTAATGTAATGATGATCTTAATAATATAGATTCTTGCAAATATTCTCTCAAAGAGACACAAAAGCAAAGTGAGAGAGAGAGAGAGAGAGAGAAAGAGAGAGAAGGGGGCATGCGAATTTTTTGTAAATACAAACACTTTTCACAAGCATCTATATAGTTTTCCAAAGATGTCAATTGTGTTGCTGTTATTACGTCTTCTTGAATATTAACAATGGTGGCCATGATTTAGTAGTTTATACATTTTTAGTTTAGCAAATTTCAAAGTACAATGAAATAGATGAAAATTAGATTACAAATATTATTAAAAATATATCAATATATATATATACACTCCAAAGAATTTAAGGTAAATTGCATCTCTTAAACAGGGTTTCATACTCTAAATACGTGTTCAAATCAACTAGTGTTAGCAAACTTCACCCCAAGAACAAAATTGAGCAAATTGTTCATGAAATGTAATGACAATTTCTCACCAACTGTATTATAAGATTATAATGAAGGCATACAAAAAAACTATCTACTTGCTCTCATCGATGGTAATATATTAAGGAATCTGACGTGACATTCTTATAAATATCTATGAATCAAAATATTCTTTAAACTTGTAGAGCTTTCGAAAACAATCTGTTTTTCTACACATTACTATACTTTTAGATGCTGAAAAAATACCAAAGTTGGGCGAACCTCTTAATCTTAACATAATTATTTGCTGGTTAAATTTTATCCGAGTAATCATCGGGAAAATACATACATATGATGACAAAATATAAGGAAAGGGTAATACATTCTTATAATGTATTTTAAAGACATGTTTATCTTATTTTTTTATATTCTTTTCCTTTAAAGCTTATCTGCCGTAGTTTACAAGAGGGATTAAACCGCTCTACAAGGTCACTGGACAGGTGGTTATCTCATCAACTCAGCTCTCACTTAACATAAGAAAAAGAGGATCATGGGGGACCAATGGTCATTGATTAGGCATTGTTTGTTATATAGAGGGCGCAAGTAGCTACCAGTAGTGCAGTGGGCCTTTAAAGGCATTGTCGTCTCATTGTCATTATCATTAATAGAGTCAAGGCTTAAGAACAAATATATATTTATTCTTCTCCTATGTGTAATGCATGTAATTTTTAAAACTTAAATATGTAGAAAAGTTTGTGTTTGGATCGCATTAACAGGTTACATAATACAAATACAATCCCGTAAATATGGAAAAAGAAAATAACACAGGACAATGTTTAGTATTGTCTGTATACAAAATGAAGGTTTAAACAATTGTTTGAAACGGTACATTAAAAAAAAGCTGCATGTTTGTGACATAATATGTAACAACGTTAGCATTTATCTCGTCGTATGTAATCTTATATGATGTCTTTTAAAACATTACAGTTGTAAACTTTTTTTTTTGGGGGGGGGGGGAATGCGGATGACACAGATGATAATGATACGATTGCTGTGACAACATATATATATAATATATAACTTATTATAACAAATATAAACATTATTCAAGTTTTTTAAACGGCTAACCATGCAAAAAAAAATAGACAAGTGACTTGAACTGATAATCTGTGGATAACTCCTTGATTTATTTTTTAAAATATAGAAATAGACATATATTTGATGTTTTATTCACATCCATTCGTCATTTCTTTAGACCTTATCGTATATAACTATATATGCATCATTTTCTGACCACATGAATGACATGGATTGCAATTTCTGAAGGATGTCTTTCGCGGTAGCAAAGCTACAACGAATATGAGGATACATTGCACATTCTCTAACAATCTTACGATCATCATACAAAGAATTTAGAGTGAGATGTATTTCTCAAGACACGTTGTTGAAACCTTTCTCTGATAACTTATTGCTGTGTAAAACTTCCCGCCAAGACGGACTCGGCATCTTTCTACCCTCGCGCTATCGTCTGCGTATTGCAGACACAATTTGGTTCCGATCAATGAATCGTGTTGCTATACAGCTCCGATATCGTACGGTTGGCTTACAACGCTATTACTTACAATTACACCAAGCTTTTGATACGGCTCCGTGTCAAGATACCCTACAGGTAGAAAACGTCTTTACGTGAGACTAATGGCAATGATTGTGGAAAGCCAATCAGTGATCATGGTTGGGAGAGAGATAAAGACCCTCATTAAAAAAGGAAGATTTTTTTTAAAACTGTGAATTGAAACATTTTGAAATTTATAGTATATGTTATGTATTGCCACTAACTTATGCATGAAAGAGAATGTTACAATAAATGAAGCTAAAAAGGCGGGTGAAAAGATATTGCAAAATCACTTTAACGAGTGCATTCCTCACCCACTTTCACATTAATTCAAAAATTTGCGAGAAAGACAATAGACTAGCATAGGGTTTTCCGATCCCATCTCAATAAGCAAAAAAAAGGAATTACTAACATTATGCTGCTAAAAGGAACGTAACAGAACGAAATAATATCAATTTGATCCCCCAAGGCTGAGTATGAATATTTCATAATTGTCATCAAGTACGTATTATTGATTAACCCTCATTGCACAAAGAAGGAGAGAGGGGAGGGGGTGTGAGCAAGGGATATGAGGGGCAGTGAGATGAGAATGAAGCGTATAGATTTGTATTAAGATGAAAGAAGGGAACACAAAATAAAGAACAAGATGAAGAAGGATACAATAGATAATAGAAGTGGGATCATTAAAGAAGGACAAATATAAAAGCCTAAGAATGATGTGTCATAATAGATTTATTTAAAGGCTATTTAACAAAAAGTTTTGGTCAATAGAGGTCTTGATTACTTTCTCGAAGTAGACCTTAGTTAAAGCATGTTAAGCTAAGGTCGCTAATAATAGCAAGAAAGGAAAACACAGGGCAGATTATGGAGAAGAATAAGTACAAATGGAATCTAAATGACGGATTAAATATTTCTTTAATATAAATCAGTCTCTGCGTGTGAACTGTGTATAATTTTCCGGCGCCTTCATGACATAAAATCGACTTAAATGTCTTTGTTCAATTTCAACATGGCGTGTCAGCTTTTGTCTTTTTCAACATTTGAGAGACTATACAGCCAAAATGACTGGCTCCAATCCATTTACCAAACAATAGTATTCTAACAAGACTCCATCACTCCAGAATGATAATCTAAATAAGGTTCGTACTGGAATCACAAAGAATACCAACAATTCTGCTTTTAGATATAAAGTCATCACTGGTATAATCCGAAGTGAAAACATTAAACAACGATAGTTGTATCCATTTTGTAAAACATTCATCAGATAATGCGGATTTAACTATTGATCCATGGGATAAGCCCCAGCAGAGCCACATTTCTTGGGTAGACAAAGTGCTTTCCGTGTCTATTTAACATGAATGTGTGGCCCCAAATAAAGTTACCGATAAAGAAAAACGATATAAATGTATTTGATCGACCTTGGGGGCCATTATGTCGCAACGCATTTTGCACGCCCCATCGACTTTATAAATAGCTCTCGAGCTAAATGTAAGTCTTAAAGAGTTAATCGAACGCAATCGAGCATATTGGTTGATAAGAAGAGGACCGCCTCTTCAATCGTTTGAAAAGAAGTCACTTACCGCGTTTAAACATGTTCAATTCACACTAATCGTATTGGCAAATAGCGCGTACAAAGCGCCGAACAATAATGGTGTTTTTAGATCTTATACTTTGAAGGAGAGATGGTCAGCCAAGCGAGATGGATAGATTTTGTAGCACTTACTGGTCTACTCACAGTTGACGTATGATAGATGGGTTTCCTATTCTTTAGCCAGTCATGCTCGAGACTTGTTGCTTTTTTTCTCACTACAAGGAACAGAAATCGCTGCCATGATGCGTGAGATTTGTTTCTTTAAGTCACATTCGCAAGGAATTTTTCAAACGAAAGCATACCATTTACAAAACATATTTCGTTTTTTTTTCTTTCTGAGATGCCCTAAAAATTGGTTATTTTAAGTAAAAAACAATGTATTTGAGTTCAAGAATACGGTCGAATCAGAACTTAAAGTATTTGATTTACTGTTTGATTCGATGCTTTTGGAATAAGAATTTTACTTCCAATAAAAAGAGAACCACCTTTTATGCATAATTCTTGTTACTACTAATTTTGAACTTAACTTGAGTTGATATCGTACTATCTCCCTCCTCAACCTGTATCTCTTTGATCCCCCTTACACGATGTGATCCTAATCTATATCATAAATCATTAATTGATTAGAGGATACCGTTATTTGAATAGCCAATGATCATCGGAGCATTTCTTTAAAATTATAGATTTGTCCCAAAATACCGAATACCATTTTAGATTAGTTCTTTGGACTGATTCAACTCGATAAAGGAAACCGAGTCATTTGGGCTACAGACTCAACAGTGCAAATAATGAGTTATTCATATCCATACCTCTGCTGTAATGCTCCTGAAATTAATAACTTTTAATATCGACTTCGATTTGTGTATGTCTGACATTCATTAAGGTTTATTCTTTATTTCGTAAAATGAGTAGGACTACATGGATAAACTTCAATTTCCACTTTCATGTTGTGGAAAGGTATATTTGCAAAAAGAAATGATGGAAGGTTGGGCTGCATCCTAAGGATCATGCATAAAACACACTCCAGTAACAAAATTCTCTCATAATTTTTTTTATTTTTTTATTTGTGGAGGGGCGGGTAAATTTGATATGAAACACGCGCAATGTTTCAGAACAACGCCAAAAGTAACAACAACTACAAAAGGACTAAAATCATAAATTCAACGCCTTGAATAATTATTGTACCAAATTTTCATCTTAGGCCCTAAACCTGTGGGACGAAGACCGAGGAAGCCAGGTGTTGATCGGAAGCCACGGCAGGCCTACTCGTCCAAGCAACTGGAACGGTTGGAAGAAGAATTCAAAGCAGACAAATATCTGAGTGTGAGCAAGAGGCTGGAATTGAGCATGTCACTTAATCTCACCGAGACACAGATCAAGACATGGTTTCAGAACAGACGGTAAGATACAACTTAAGTTAAAGCATGTTGAAATCGAATCTTGATCTACATACAAAATATAACAGGGCCCAATACCAATCCCTGGGAACACATTTTCCATTTAATAAACATTATATAGATTAATAGACCTTCCAATACATTTTATCCAAATGTAGAAAAACATAACATATAAGATTACTCAGAAGCGCGTTGAGCAAAATAATGTGTCCCAAACAAAATTAAGATTGATAATTCAAAACTTATTTGAATTTAATAATTTACAGTAAAATACCCTTTCATTGACATAAATACATAATTAATAGCTTTTGTCACAACTATTCAAAAGTATTTTATACGGAGATCGGCTAAGGAAAATACTGCATCAAATCTACCGTAGATGGTAAACAACTAACTGAAGCTGTACCTTATTATAGAACGGAGCAACACAAAAATATTCAAAGCAATACATGTCTGAATATGCATTATGTTTCTTATACACACAACAGATTGGTCCATGCATAAAAATATGTACAAACAATATGGCAGAAATAACAACAATGGCAGAAATATGTTATCCAAAGACTTAACAAAAAAATGCAATATAAAAGGAAGAAGAAAACAAAGATGGACGTTATAGAGGTAGGGGTTATCATCCCTTAAGCACCAAATCTATTTAATGCATAATATACTGGTGAGCAAATTTGTGAAATCTAAATCTGATATTCTTAAATCCTTGTCATTAAATTCATAATTCCAAGGATAATGTGGTTCCTAAATGTCCTGTAGTAATGGCTGTAAAGGTCGCTTTTTGTGTTTTTTTTTAATATTATTGCTATTTTAAAAAATGAAAAGGAGTCGTTTTGCTGAAATTATTTCATTTACGAAGCAAGGAGAATAAACGATGGAATTTCACCAATCAATGACGAGAGGAAAATACACAATAAAGAAAAGATAGAAAGAGAGAAACAAACACACGAAGGGTTTCAAATGTCTTCCAAAACAAACATGACAAGCACATGTCACGTGACAGTGCCAATTTCAAGGATTTCTTTTCCCTCCTCCTCAATTTTCTCTTCAAAATGAGATGACCCGCAAGTAAAAACCCCTTCCTTTGCAATCGAAATTTCTTTCTCGGGAGAAAGGAGCAATATAGATAAATCTGTCTTCCTTCAAGAAAACAAAACAAGAGCGAGAATGGTTTCAAATGACGCAGAAAACTATCGAATTGCTCCATACTCTACAGCCTACGGACGGAACATCCGCTCGCCAAAAACTATCTAGTTTGGAATCGCCGCGAAGGTATCTCTAAAGCGTCTTTTTCCTCATTTCCCTCCTTTTTGCCCCGCTCAGTTTTGTATTGTTTTACCTTACATAACCACTGGCCAATGTAGAGCCTACGCCTAGCTAGGCCAGCGTAATGACACGATCACGTGTCTCGTGTCGGTTCTTGTGATCTAACTCCAAACTTCAGCAGCCTCCTCTCATTCCTTGTGGCTTTAGTTCTTTTGTTTAAATGTTTTCTTGACAATTTTCGGGGAACCATCTCCATACCTGGTCACTCGAGGCAGTGAGACCACGCGCTGGCAGCACTTTATTAGGAAGTTTCGTTATTTTCAGAGATGTTTTCGTATCGAAAATGCGCACTTGACCCGCAGATGTGCGTGTTTTCAGCTGTTATGTGATCATGAAAGCCCAATGGCTAAAAATACGAGAGATGAGACTTTCTTTGGTTACACTCCTTTCGTAACGCACGTCAGTCTCAGTTCTCCATCAGACTCTCTCCTTATCTCTCTCTATTACCCTCCTCGTTCTCTCTCTCTCCATCTTTTTTCTTTTCACTTTTCTTGGTATTATTGATGCACTTTGTCTAAGTCCTGAAAGAACATAGCTTATTTAGTATTCCCTGCCTTAGTAAATACTAACCCACACCTAAGGAACGGCGTGTCCGCGTTGCCAATACTGTGAACATGTTCAAAATCCATTCCGTAGTCACTACGGTAGATAATACTCTGTGACTTCTTCTGGTCAAGATGAGTGACACTGTGGTAGATCCTTTCCATCGGATCTCTGCATTGCCACACTTTCTTGTAGATGCAATATGGGACTGTTGTTTGGCCATTGCGTATAACAATGTCGTTGTATTCCCTATGTTACCACAGTGTGGACATCTTTTATGTGTACACAATCTGCGACTACAGTGTATCACAATGTGGTAGGTATACTTTGTGACCGTCAAACTATCGTAGATACACACTGCATCCAATTACCACAGTTTGTCACCACAGTATGTGGTAGGTTTATTATTATTATTTCTTATCCCTGCTTTATACTAACATTTGCCAAATTGTTATTATGTTTATTTAGTAGAATTCTTTATTTTCATTTAATGTGTCAGTAATCAGCTCTAGGATTTAGTTCTATGTTTACATTGTGGTTACACGCCATTTTGTTTCCAGTCTTTTGAAACAAAATAGTTCAAAGCTAAACTATTTCTTCTTTAAAGCACATTATGAGCAATTATTATTAATAGTTCAAACTTTGCCCTCGGTATAATCGATTCGTTAATCACAATTAGAGTGCGAAAAGGAGAAAGTGAAATTGGGTTATGCTTTCCTCTGGCAAAGTCTACATAAACACGGTTAAAAAAACAAGCTTGCTAGGGCCCTCGTATGCGGAATTAGTTTGTCTTTTTCGTCATAGTTCAGAAGTACTAATTCTGTCGTCTTTGAATTTACATCAGTTGAGGAAATTGGCATTTAGTTCAACGTTTTTCATTAGTTTTGATCCGATGTTTTGAGACTAAACCGTAGCTACGTGCATCTGACACGAAAACCAAACTTTGTACTGCGATCGATTCTGGAGCGATAAGACCAGCGTGAATGCAATGCGCAGCTGTCACGCGCCTCCGTGCACCGCTAAAACGTTATTCGCGCGCACAAAATCCGTCAAATTGGCAATTAGTCTCTCTCCGGTAAAATATCATCATAGCTTAAGGCACGAAATACAGCAATATTATTGAAAATACAATCATAAACATGTATATTTTAACAAATATGATTATATTTTTGGTGATTTAGAATTCTGATTTGTTTCACTACTTCATTGACTATCACTTCGGGTATTTTTGTTGTTAGTATGGATGAATGCAAAATTTGAATCACTAAAATTTGTGTCGGAGAGTTTCAACTAAGGCTACCAATAAACTGCTTATTCGTCCTCCAAAATCTGACTGACTTTATGACACATAACCGCATGACAATCTTTCTGCACTAGTGAATGTTGAATCGGCAAATTAAATCAATTACTTTGCACCTAGGTAACCGCGAAAGAACGGTGTAACCGATTAGATCCATCTTAAAACCTTATTTTTGGAAGACTTATTCGACAAATTGGACGAAATGAGTTTCAGTGGGAATCATTAAGTAGTCGTCTGCGGTGAATTTGGTTCTTTGGGGGATGGCACTCCTTGGTTTGCATCAGTGATCTTCATTCAACCATCCCACCTTGAACCTTCATCTTGTTTTTAGCATTATTTGATCAGACAGACTGACAGAGGTGGAAATAGCGTTGTTCTCTCTTCAAAATAATGTCTCACTCAAAATTGGCGTTCAGAGAGTGTTTCTTGTCTTGTATGCCCGACAGCCTAATATTCTTCCTTTTAAGAATCTTCTATATGAAGTTTTCACCCCCCCCCCCTCCCTCCCACCCCCAATCGACAATCTCAGTGAAAGAAGCTTTAAAAAATCCTACAAGTGGTTTCCTCATGTCTCTCTTGTTTCTGGCGCAAATTGTTTTATGGGACGCCAATTTTGGCGGCAAGCTTGTTTGGAACGCATTTTCAAGAATCAATGCATACCCGTCCGCACTTCCCCATGAAAATCAATACTTAATGCATTTTACAAGATAATTATTGCAATTATTTCAAATATCTCCAGGGCTTAATAGTCACTATTTGCTCGCAAATGGTAATTTTTCACTCTGCTATTACTATTTCGATTGGTGAATTATTGACCGCATACAGCCGGAGATGCTGTTGATAGAGAAGGGCTATTTTTACCTGTCTGTGTAGATGGTGTTTTGGTAAACCCGTTAAGCGCCAAGTGGAGATTTAATCGTTGGCTTGAGGGTGGGTTGTTTCGCTTTGAACTTTCAATATTCAGTGCTCCATCAAACCAGCTTACAATGAAACTAATGCCTTATTAATCAAGTCATTACCACTAAACAAACTTTGCCCGCGCTCTGTCGGACAAGCGAAAAGCGCCGCGGGTTTCAGCCTGGTTTCGCTCGACCGATACTGACGAGGAAAATATCGGTGATTGCATTGATTTGACGCAGGGCGATATTCCCTCTGGGCGCAGCGAAATTGAAAAGAAATTGGATGACGAAGGAAAACGGGGCATGTTTTTCCCTTCCTGGATTGATGCAGTGTTTTGGGGGACTCTTCATAGCCGATTGGGTGATACGATCCCGCAAAAGGCCGTCTCAGACACATTATACATGCATACAGCCGTTATTGAATTCTCATAGCCTCTCTAAATGGTGGCCTTTCACCCAACACCTCATCAATTTCCTATCGCATAGCCCGAGAACTAACAGCGATACGGGGCGAACATTTTGACTTGACATGTTATCCCTCGTCAACATTCTAGCCCCAGCAACAACAAGTGACACATCTCCCAGCTCTCATATTTTTCCGAAAGCAATGAAAATAATACCACGTGATAATGTCCTTGAGACGCTTTTCTGTTTGCCGGTTTTTACCTGAACTGATGTTTATAAATTATCGTCATGATTAGAACATTGGTCTAATACGTCGTCATCTATAGAAGATAGACCCTTGTTTAAAAGTTAAAAGTGTTTTACTTTTAAAAGTCACATAATTATACTTGTGCCAGAAAACGAATTACAATTTTTCAAACACGATTTGAAGTCTTATGATAACACTTTCTATATTCTTAACTTTTTAAGCGAGAAAATATATATAATTATATACCCAGCTTAAGATATTATGAATGAACTTAATGAAGCATTATTATGCTGGTCAGATTCTCTTACCGAAACCGACTAGCCATTTTATTCAATGTAATCATTATGAGAAAAAACACATCATATACCAGTGTTGATTTCTTCTGAGTATCTTGCATCTCAGTTTAAGTTTTTAACAAGTTTCTACCAATTAAATTTATACAGATAAGTTTGTATACGCTTGAGTTTGCTTTCATAAATAAACATAAGAAAACAGTTTTACATTTGTTTCTTTGATTGCTCCTTTAGCTCGAATAAAAATTATCTAGATTAAATTCTTTAATCTTGAATGAATATCAATATTCACAACCGTGAGTTATGATTAAAGGCGCTCGAATAATTTTGCACTCCGGCTGTGAATGGTTTGCGATGGAACGCGTGCCACCACAGATACATCGTTTCCATGAACTTCCTCTTTAAAACATCCGCCTGAAGATACCTCGTTTAGCGCCATTATCCATCCGCTAAAAATTGAAATGCAAATAAAAGCCCTAGGGCTAAGACGAGAGATGGAACAATGCAAGCATGGCTTCTTCTTCGCAGTTGTCTTCCATTCGATGCTGCGCCTGGGGTAATTCAGCACACCCCATCCCCATTCCTTTCCAAAATATTCTCCATCTTGCAAACATCTTTATGAAATGGTTTAACATCGATCGTGGCTTTTAACCTACCTCGCGCGGATTTTATCGGCTCGTTTTGGGTACTTTAAGGCGAAAGGCCGTGGTCGAGATGGAGAAGAGCTACAGTGCTGACACATCAAGGGCTCTTCTAGGTGATAGGAAGATACAGAAAACAAGAATTGTTACTATGAATGCTTAAGTTTTATCAAACAAACGTTTTGCACGATTTTCCACTGATCAGACTGTAAGAGAGGACACTCTCAAACAGTACAACGTTGATCTGATCACTGAAATGTGAATAATGTTTGCAAGGGATTTAAATCATGGGGTATTTTGATCCTTGTCATGAATAATTGAAATTACTAAACGGAAATTTACTCATAAATTCAAACTTAATTAGTGTTTCATGTTTAGAACGGATTATGAGATTATCACTGATAACATAAAGTGTCTCTTTAAAGATATCACTAAATAGTTATTGTTGAGGGTTTTTTCAAGATGTTTATGTGACGTTTTTCTTTATAAGTAGGAGACTATTTTAGGATATTAACAAATATTTTTTAAAAGTAAATAACCTAGTGTGAAGTGCAGTCATGAATAATTAGGAACAATGCGCTGTTTTGTGGGACTGTTTAAATAAATTAATTTGAATAACCTATCAACAACAGAAGTCCGATGAGTTTGAATAATATTTATTAGACAAAATATACAACCAAGCTCGAATCGATCAGGACCGGATACACAATCAGCTAGTACAATGTATGAAGTCAATGTGGTATCTGTCCATGTGGTGATTTTGTGATTACTTCGTAATCTCTTATCGGCCTATTCCTTCATGTGATTGCAAGTGATCTCAAATTATCGGGAAATTATAAAATTTTATCTAAAATCATAAATAATCCTTGTGAGGTTTGTCTTTTAAGAATATTCCAAGGTTATGATTAACTATACACGAGTAAAAACAACAACACTAATAGCAAATCAACACTAATCGTAAACTGTAAGCATAAAAGAAGATTGATATCTTTGTTCCATTTCTCACGTTTATAAAGGATAGAACAAAAACAGGAAAGAGAGAGAGTATCTTTTCTAGTTTTTCATAAAAATCGCTCATTTTAGGTTTGCAATGATTTGACATTTATCGATTTGGCTTGTAATAGCTTGTAGCGATAATAGAGATATGAAACATCTTCTTACATGACACTGTATTGATCGGTCTCTTTGTCAGTCCTTTCGTCTGTCTGTCACCGATAAGAGATTAAATCATTAACTCCTCATGTTGAAGTGGGATGGGTTCGGGGGATGCACCAAGGGGTATAAAAATGAGCATCAACCGCGAGCAGAAGGGTGCGTGTTGTTGTACAAGCGGGAGATGGTTAGCCGGCTCATCATGGCAAATAATCCATATTTAGATCCGGTTTCTTGCCATTGCTCGCCGACATCACTAAGGGCGATCGCAATGGGAAATATCGAACATTTCTTCGTGCGGAACAGTTTTGATTTGTATTATAATGTCTTTTTGAGAGAAGTGCATTGCGCGGAGGGAGGGCGGATTACCCGATCCTTTGGCGCGCTGGAATTAATATCAACTCGTGAAAACAACGCAGTGTCCCCGAGGTTTAAGATTGTATAAATCTTATTGCCGTATGCAGCAGATGAAAGCGGATAGGTGGGGTTACCAGGAGCATGGCTGGGGTGCGCAGACAGGTTGTCGTAACGGGTTGATTCTTCGCGGAGGGTGGTTCTGTGGCTCTCGGGAAGCTCACGGCACGATGAGGGGTTCAATGTTCAAACAAGGCGACGCTGGCTCCAGGATGAACACCGTGTTTACCTTGCGAATGCGCCGACAAAATAGGCCAGCCTCAAAACTTAAGGAGCAGGATAGACGTCTGAAACCTTTAGATGAGCGAAAGGTCTCATGCACGTGTATTTAGAATACGCGTAATGCTGACGGTGGACATCTTAAGTCTAAATAAGTTAAAAAATGTCTTCCACCATGCCATCTTTTTACCATTTCTTACTATTCTAACTATTACAAGATGATGAATATTTAACAAAACTACACCACCTTTCTTCGAGATGCGACCTAAATTCATGCGACCTCAAACAAAGCAATATGACCATTACAGTCACCTCGAACACAGTCATAGATTTAACTATAATGGTCTCTCAAAGTAGTATGCATTAAATTTGCTTTAATACTCGTAATCTTGAATTTCTTTTTCCTTTTGATTTTTTATTTCACTTTCTTAATCACTTAAAAGCAAACCTACAGAGAGTCCCATCATCTGCCAGTCACTCATTTTGTCTAATTTCACCAAAACTTATTCCAACAACAAAAAACACCTCAAAAATTAAGATAATACACGTACATTAAGAGGAATGAATGATCCCATTTTCACTCATTTACTTTCAACAGCTGTGAAATCACACACTAAAAAAACTATAAGGTAAAAGAAAATACATGCCAGAACACTTGTGTAATCTAGACTGCTTCCTTTATGCCAATTAGGTAAGATTTCGACTTTGTTCCGATATCTTCTCTTCAAGAGAGTAGTCACCCCGTTTAACATGTCATTTTATCGATTTCTCCCAAATTCAATTTTGGTTCAATAACAACACTCATGCAAATCTAATCAAAGTCATAAAACTCCGTCGAATATCGTAAGTGCTTATTAATTTAACATGTTTAAAAGACACTCAGCGTACAGTGTCACTGGTGCTACGGGCCATGTAGCGCATCGTATAGAATTATGGTGAACGTTTCGGTTCCTGATCAGACGACATACCTCGGGCGAGAATCATCCCGCCGCCATCATTCCCGCCAAAACGCCTGCGGAATGGGGCACGACCCTCACGGAAATAAGCAACCAACTATCAAAATTAATTTCTTCCTCCTCGTATAGAGGGGCGCGCGCACTCGCATACGTGTGAACAAACGAATGTTATGGAAGACACACACAGGCACAAAAAGCATTATAATGTGATTGCACTTGTTGCATAGTGATGTTTCGATGCCAATAAATAAATATTCAACATGACTTAACAAAAAGAAGAAGAATATATTGAACACATTCACTACAATGTTTTTTATTATTATCTAGCTACTGTGGGGGTAATGCTACACACCTATGATCTTCGGCAATTGTATGTCTTCTTCTTCTTCTTCTTCTTTTTCCACATGCAACGGGATTTTCAAGAACGAGAACTTTTCTATTACCTATATTGGCCGATCGGAAAATTCGAGAATACTTTTTTTTCTTCAATGCTTGTTCAAAATTTGTCGGCTATATCTCATTGCCAGATTTGAATTGACAACTCACCCCCATTCAGAGAACCTACCACCCCCTCCCCTTTCCATTAAAAAAATGTTTAGCGAAGTGCCTGCATGGGCTTACAAAATGATTATGTGATACATGTACTTTGATTATCATCATAAAACAGGGGAGATGGTTCCTTTATACGTCACTTACACTTTTCCACCCCCATCTTACATCAACCCTGTACCATACTTGTTTGTATTTGTGTGAAGTTGAGAATAAATGTAAGATAGAAAGCTAAACATAAACACATGTGATACATGTACTTTGATTATCATCATAAAACAGGGGAGATGGTTCCTTTATACGTCACTTACACTTTTCCACCCCCATCTTACATCAACCCTGTACCATAATCGTTTGTATTTGTGTGAAGTTGAGAATAAAGTAATGTAAGATAGAAAGCTAAACATAAACACATGTGATACATGTACTTTGATTATCATCATAAAACAGGGGAGGTGGTTCCTTTATACGTCACTTACACTTTTCCACCCCCATCTTACATCAACCCTGTACCATAATCGTTTGTATTTGTGTGAAGTTGAGAATAAAGTAATGTAAGATAGAAAGCTAAACATAAACACACATAAAAGTAAATAGACTGGAACTGATTTAACCTTAAGAAACTATTAAATCTAAATCGAAGTAATAATGAATCTAAAAGTTTAAAAACGAATACGGATTTCAATTTCTATTAAACAGTATGGAATGGTATTTATTTTCCAAATCACAATATAAAAACAATAATATACAAAATATAAAAGTACGCATAAAATCAAGAATATAGTGAATGGCTGGATATCCCAGTTGTGTTAACATGACAAAACTGTTTTTCCTTGGGGTTCAAAAGATAATTAAATGAAAAGTGAGCGTACATAAAAAAAATAAACAAACTATTGAAGACATCTAGAAAACACAAAACACATCTAGAACTGTAATTAACCCACCCCACCCCCTCCCAACAATATAATGACTACCTTACCTTTGATAAAGCCGTGTGATTTATATAGAATTTACATAGGGATTTTTTTTAAATTTCCACACACTCATTTTAGTATTTTATGATCAAGCTTTTTAGTCTGTTATATTCGTTTATTTAGTCGTTATGTTTATTATTTAACAGTGATGAAGCAAAATGTATATGCGAACACTTTCCATTCGTTTCTAGATTTTTATGAGTGTGCCTTGATGGAATATTATCAGCTATAATATTAAATGCGTCCATGAGATAAGTGCGAACACAGTGTAGTGGAGAGGGGAAAAAACGCCATGCGAGTTTGGTGGAAACGTGATAGGATGGCTGCGGTGTAGCAACGTTGCTTCTCGATCAAAGGTGGAAAAAGGTCACCGATTTGCGAGGGAAAACGCGCCGTTTTGAGCCCGAGTTGGGTTACTTTTCTATCGACAAAAGCTTCATCGGAAAGGGTGTCTGTAAGGGGTAGAAGTGTCTGATTAGGTGCGAGCAAACCAGGCATCTAGGCTCGGGCTGCATGCACGCTCGCTCGCGCGGGGGAGATTAGGCCTTGGAGTTATTGGCACACGGCAACGGGCTACTAACGGAGACGCCGTGTCTAAGTCCCCGCCGGGGAAGCCCATCTCTATACCGATCAATGCCTGTCTACCTAAGGGGTAGTCATCAGCTAAAAGTACACACACATCACCACCGTGAAAACCATTTTAGAGCACCGAAATAAGAAGAAACAAAATACACACATAGAAGGGGTAGATAGTGAGTGTATAGGTGAGAGACCGTTATGCACTTCCATCGGTGCTTTCGTCATTAAGCTACTCGTCAAATCGACCAATCAAAAGCCTCGGAAGGTATGATGCCAGCCACTATTGCTTCGCCGACTAAAATCGAAATTGATGTTACCTGACCCCACACCTAATTCCTCAGCCCGTATTTCTCTGCACAACACGTGACTATCCTAGCTTCCCTATAAAGGCGCCACGAATAGTCTCCATTCAATGAATGGTGTTTGGCTTGTTCTCTCCTAACAAGCTGAGGAGAAAACCGACCTGGACCTTCAATATCTATTTCAAGCATTTTTACTCCCAAAAGAATGATTTTCACCCGTTGTTACTACGAAACTGCCCATGAAGCTAAGAAGTTCGGGAAGATAAATACATAAAATGTAAAAAGCTCTCTGAAACAGACTACTCATTCAGGAGCTTTAATTACACGCTACTTGTCGAGGGAACAGGTCGAAGGTATTAGGAAAATAAAATGTGGGTCAAGTTATCCAAACAGTCGTTAAGCCGGCTATTTGAGAAGATACCCGATAGCACCAAATTTCCCTAACATGTCTTTTGATTACTTTAATGATTTTGCCTCTTGTTACTCACGCAATCAATTACCTTAATATACTCTTTCATTCTGTAACGTCGCGTTTGCATTAATTGAACATCATCAGGTTTAGTAGCGGAAACTTGAACTAAAACACAGTCTTTATAAACTCATTCATTCTCATTTGATCAATTAGATAACAAAATATAAAGCGCTTTAAAAGAAAGGTTTACCAAATCGAATAACTTTCTTAAAGAGGGGTGTAAAATCAAAGACAAACAAAAATAAAATCATTAACGAAATTAATGACACTTCAGCAATACTCAACTAAACCAACCATTGACACTGATATCTTTCAATATTCGGAGTGATTACCAATACTCCATATTATATTCCATTTTTCAGCAGAAATGGCAAAATAATCTTGTGTGTCTTCACACAATATGTTTGTAGTTGGTTATATACGAACACTCCAAAAAATTAATGATACGGCTCAAGTTCAAATTCTTTAACTTTCCATGTGGACATATTCAAATGCAATATAGTATTAAGAACTATATATTTTATGAAAAATTGAACAAGCACTAACTAGAACGTCACATAACTCAACTTAATGTCTCGACAAGAAAAACTAAAATGTTTCGGATATAATTATAAATGTATCACTGTTACATAATATGATAATTGATTCTTAAATTAAAATGAATGCAATCCATAATGATTTCTTGTTGGTGGTTGGTGGTGGTTATTTTACCTGACTGCTAAGTAAGCATAAATGCTTGTAAGTAAGGAACCAGACGGCCGACGGCTTTAGGTCTTCTCCGAGGAACCAGTCATGAGGATTAATGCCTTGCCAAAGGGCACTAGCGCATCGACTTGGTTTCGAACCCGGTTGATACGATTCTAAACTATTTCCTTCTTTCGTGTCTTTTAGTTGACCATATTACCAAACCCTACAGCTTCTTATTGTTTTCTCTTGTCTTTTTTTATCATTTCAGAACCAAATGGAAGAAGCAAATGATGGCGCGTTTAAAGATGGCCCACCGCCAAGGCCTCTGGGCGTCACCCTTCATGCCCACCTGGTTCGGCTCAGCCCTGGCATCTTACCCTGCAGCGGCCGCAGCAGCCACCTATGGTTCTCTCATGGCCGCCCCTAGACCAGTCATGCCCGGAGGACCAGGACTAGGACCAGGACCACATCAAATGCACCTACCAATGCCGCCACACCTCACACCACACCCCTCCTCCCTAGCCGCTCCCACTCCTCTCCATATCGCTACGTCGTCCAGTTCGCCTCGGGGTTTACTGGCGCCACAGCAGTGAACTTGAGAAAGACGGAATCATAAGTCCAGGCGATTTTTCATCCTTTACCTCTATTTCTTTTGAATATGCAAATTTTGAACACAGAAAGGGGTCACGGACCGCAAACGTCACCTGCATATGTGATTATGATAGCCGAATACTTACCAGGTATCGTGATGGAAGCAGCAAATTATTCAAGAATTATTCGCATATCAGATAGATACCAGACTAAATTCATCTTCTTTTGTGGACATGATGATGTGACTGAACTAATCATTAAATGTATTGACAAGTGAGTTCAAATAGCTCCCTGGGTTCATTCAGTAATGCAATTTCCATATGACTTTATGATTGTATTAAGATTTGCCATTAGTCTTTATTACCGTTTTATCACTATAACTTTATATCTTTTCATGCAGCTGGCTTTTCTTGCCATGTATGAATTATCCAGCATTTAATTTGTGAGCGCACTCATAATAGTTTGCAACAATTTCTTTTTAATAAAATGGACACATTATTGAGGTGTGCTTTTTGCACTGAAAGACGGATATTTATAATCATCATTTTGTTTTGTTTCCGACAATTAGAATATTGGGATAGTTGGTATTCGATATTCCTAGTTTTAAAAATTGGTCGTTTCTCAGAAATAGCAAACACTTCCTACAGGGATCTAAGTAATTTTGATATTTTTCACGCGTGTGAGTTTTGCAATGTTTAAGACACAAACAAATAATTTAACAAATCCAGTCCAGGGATAGAGTCTCTGCACCAGTTGCTATTCATGATTGACCAACCATACTCATTGATTATCAAATTTTAGTTAATCACCAGGATTAAGAAAAAAGCTCTTTAATAACTAATACCATGTCAATATACGGCACTCCCCAAACCCAAATTACATTATTGAAAATGTTGATTTTCACTGTTTCAGACATTTTTTGTTGAATTAAAAATTGTTTTATTTGATTTTTTTTTTTTTTTTTTTAATCGTGCTGGTTCATACGGGTCACTGCGGTGGACTTTACAACATTTTTGTAAAGATTACAAAGATTGAATTGTACATATTGACTTTTTATTTATTGAGAATTGAAGAGATGCATTTGAGAGAGGGAATAGACTGCCATAATTATATTTGCGAGAAGGTTATCTCATATATATGATAGGGTTATCTCATTTATATGATAAGGTTATGTCATTTTATATGAATGAAAATTGTTATTGTTATCGCCATTAAAATGCAGAATGATTAGAGCATGATAATTTATAATAATGTCTATAATGATAATTGTATATTTGAGAAACTAGAATAGTTTTACTAGTATTTTCAGAAAAGAATTTAGATACAAAACGAACAGATGAATCAGATAAAGCATATTTATATTAGATTCTATATTGTGATAAGAAGATTTGTATAATTGAATAATCTTGTAAGATGTGGAATTATTTAGACTTCTTTAGTACTTGTTTCAATGTCAGAATATATGGCTGAATATTGTTCGCATTTTATATAAGAATGATTTGATGTATTCAGGTTGAATAAAGGGATTAGATGGGAATGATGCGTGTTCATTATTGTTTAATTATTTTCTCTCTGTGAGTAAACTTACTGTTATTATGATTATTATGATTATTCTCTATTTCTAAAATGACGGAAATGGCGATGGTAATCCTGCTGCTGATTGATGATGATGATGATAATGATAATAATACAATTTATAATAATAATAATAATAACAATAATAATAATACAATTTATAATAATAATAATAATAATAATAATAATAATGCCGATGATGATGATGATGATAATGATAATAATAATAATAATAATAATAATGACGATAATGATGATTTTGATAATGATGATGATGATGTGTTGGTGGTGGTGAAGATTATGGTCATGTAGTAACATCAGCAACAATAATACTGGTAGTTTTAATACTACTTGTATGAAGCGATTTTCTACTTCTCTATATCTTCAATAAAAACCATGATAAATTTGACCAACTGATAATACGGTATTGAAATCAGACAAATACTTTTTCCTCCTTTCCAATGAGCTGTTTAAGATGATAAAATGCCTTGTTAAAGACATAAATGGCAGGGATTTGAACTTTTAACCTCTTGATCGAAAGTCAAGTGAATGAACCTTGGTATCATATTACATTTAAGCTATTTAACTCCTTATGGAGAGAATAAGAGTCTAACAAAATGCAGGCGTGCTAGAAAAACAAAATCCCTTTTTGATTCATCTAAAAGAGCTAAATATAGAATTTTTACTCCCCCCACAAAAAAACACACAACAACAACACCCCGCCCTCCCCCCCCCCCAAAAAAAGACTTTTGATTATAATACTTACTGTGATTTTGACCAACAGGTCAGTAAACTACCTCAAAGTCCCTCTGCGTCCATTCGTCAAGAAAGGGGATCCCCCTAATCAATTAGCGCCTCCCCCGTCATCAACTATAAATAGCACGACGTGACTATGTCAAGATGTCAGCTCAAGATGTGGTTGAGGTTAGAAAGTGTCCGTATTCGAGGTTGATCTACGAATTTTACGCATTTTTAACTCAAGAAATAAAAACCTTGTAAAATTACAACTTTATAGCATTAAAAATAAAATAGGCCTACGAAGTTTTTAAGTTTTGGGAATTTTCAATCTATTTCTAAACATTTTTGAATAATAACAAAGACCACCATAATCTTTTTTCTTTTCATCAAATAATATTATTGTTTATGATTCTTATATCAACCAACTATGAAGGAAATATGCAAAATGTGTAGGCGTGTGAGACTTTCTTATGTTGCACTATTTTCTCCATGCACTGACAAATAATTGAAACATCCATTAGAACATTAGAGGATTGGAAATAAGATATTAGAAATAATAACCACATAATGCTTTTATGAATTTATACAAATTCCTATTGACAAATTGTGAAAGCTTTACGCACACTGACACACTCGATGGTTTTACACTAAAGGTCACTATTCAGACAATCTGATTCAACATATTCAACCAGTTTGGGTGATTTTGAAAGTATGTTCCATTATTGAACTGATATTTATACAAATATACAACCTTTCAATATTATTCAAACATATTATCGTGTTCAGAGCAGGAACTGGCATAGTTGGAGGCCCTGACAATATTGGGCAATTGGAGCAGTATTATGAGAGAGAGAGGAGAGAGGGGAAGAGGGAGAAACGAGAGAGAGAGAAGAATCGTCACATGTAGGAGGTGTGTAAATTAAGGAAACAATGAGGAAAGGGTGGAGAAAGAGAGTGGAAACAGACGGGACGAGAGGAAGAGAGAGGGAGGAGAAACGCGACAGAAAAATTAGAAGCACGTTAACAAAAGTGCAGAAGAGGGTAGAAAAAAGGAAGAGGAAAGAAAAGAAAAGAAGAGAAGAGAAGGTAGGAGCGAAGTTTAAAAAAGAAAAAAGAAATATTTATCAAAGCATGAAATCAGATTGAAAAAAGGAAATATGACGTGATGATAGAAGGTAAACAAATGAAGGAAATATGTGATACAGAGAGAGATTCAAAGTTATTCAATAAGTTCTTAGAACAATTCGAATTTATTTCAATTGGTTATACTGTAACAACAAAGAGAATAAAATACATCTCTTTACACACTGCATCCAAATTAGCAATTAATATATTCTGGGACTCCACAACAGTGATTTTGGAATATTCAGCTTGCGTTAGCATTTAGAAGTGTGGATTATGTACAACTTAAAATCAGGAATGATAAAAGCTTTTTTTATTCACACGATTAATGATTAAGGAATATCAACCTACCACCCCCCCCCCCCCACCCCCCCCCCCAAAAAAATAGATAAAGGTACATGTAATATATTTCATTAACTGCAGTGTCTAAACTTGAAAAGGTGTCATTTATATTCTAAGAGCACACAAACTAGGACACTTAAGATTTTAGCTGCCATTAATTTCATCGACTCATTTTCACGTTCTTTTTCCCGCCTTCGAGCTAGCTCCTTTCGGAAGCGCGTTCCCACATACACACACCCATCAATCAAGAGGCGCTCGCTCACCCGAGAGTCTCCCGACAGCTCAAGGGGAGCAGGCCGTGTAGTTGACGGGTCGGGTTTCGGTGTCAACGCGTTATTCCTTTTTATCGAACACTATCGGTACTCGACAGTGTGAAGTACATCCTGTATAGAGTATAAATATACGATGCCAAACTTCCTTTCATAATGTCATAGAGGGTGAGATATGTTTTATACTGAATAGCAGGTAGGTTAACATCATCTTTTCCTCAGTTTGAGTACAACATAAAGGTATTTATTGGGGAGAATAAGGAAGTATATAATATTATGTGGATAAAAATTGATAGATGAAAATGAAGTATATACCCTATACACAAGGGGCAAAAGCAATTATTGCTTTTGCCCCTTGTGTATAGGGTATAATAATAATAATCATACAATGAGCTAGCAAACAAAAAAACAAGAGAAACCCTAAAAAAACAAAAACAAGAACAAAAAGTATCAAGGAAATAAAAAGAAGAGCAAAAGACAAGTGACTGATTTGCTGTTCTTATTTTTTCTCGAATCGTTAACAAAAAATAGATTATAGCAATAAAGCCGTTCAAGAATTATTGTAGGAATTGATTAGGATGAATACCTGTACCACCATCCGTCTTCCTCTTCTCTTTTCATTCATTTGTGTTATTTCTTCGGGGTTTTCCCAGCTCATTTATGATTTTCCCTACCAGATTCGACTTTCTCAGTTTTGATTCAGTATTTCATAATTATTGTTTTGTTTTTAACATTTATGATGAAAAACATTGTAAAATGAAAATGAAAATGAGATAGAGAAAATGACAGTTGGGATGAAATGAATTCATGGTTCAATGACATTGACAACTGGAACAGAACAAAGTTTTAAACATTGCGTTATCGTCATATTTTCTCTAATATATATGACTTTAATAGATTAAATAGAATCACCATTTATGCTTCTTTCTCACGTGACCACGATTTTGTCGTAAATATTGATGCATTTTTCATCAACATCATTACCATCTATCCCTGATAGATCAATGGTGGCCATCCTGATATAATAAGTAGCTTTTTCAATGTCCGGAGCCTCTAAAATAATGCTAACTCGACCTGTGTTCTATCTGTTATTTGTTCAACTCAGTGTATTTATAAAAAGTTATATATACATTGTAAATGTTTTGTTTTGTATTGTATTGTTCTATTTCGTTTGATTTCAAGGTATACTTGAATGATGTACATGCTTATTCTATTTTATCGAATGAAATACATATATAAATAGATCAAATTTAACAATGTGGATATCACAAGATTCTGAGGTCTCTGTACAAAATTATTCCCGCTGGGCAGGCCTGCTGTGAACTCTTGTTGGTATAGGTGTAGCTGAATGACGATCTTGATGCTCGGATAAAACCACTCCAAGATGGCGTGTGGGATAACGTGACCATGGAAACATAGTTTGAAGAGTATCTGTCTCTTCTCTTCTTCTTTTTTCTTTTACTTTTGAGGCCGCCATCCTAGTTTAGAATCGCTTTTGATTGGGGTCTCCTGCGCTTTTTCCACGGATAATACTGTAAATTTATAATAATATGCTATAGAAATATTAACTTGACATGAAGTTATCATTGTTTGTATATTTTGTATCATACTTACGTTTGTATTTTGAAAAATGCAGAAATAAAATCAAAATCAAATTCTTAAATCTCTCTGACGATGAGAACACAAGGCTAAGATATACCCAACGGCATTGCGTCCATGATTTCTATATCTATCGGTTGTTTGTCAATGATTTGGAGAATTGTCCGGTAGTAGTTATAATGGGGAAATATATGACCGGGCCTTCGCTAGCCATGGATCTAATTGTCCGAGGGTAATTGCCTAAGCAATAATGTACCTGCCCTGATCCTGATACCAATATAAAGAATGCATTCAATTATAATTATATCACCATTCATTTCAAGAAATCGCAAAGACTCGTGTTCCAATTATGAAATTTATTTTTTATTTTTTCTGTTTTTTTTCACATATTTTGGTGACGCACAAGGCTACTGATATTGCCTTAATTTCTGGAAAGGTCTCTGCGATCGTGTTAAAAGCACCATCATCGTCATCATCGATGGTAGATCATCCTCGTTATCATCTTTTTAAAGTACCATTTTTGAAGAGTATTCAAACTATTCATGGCCCTAGACCAAATTCGGGTCATTGCCACTCTAGCGGAAGTCGGACGCATCTTCTTGCTACGGTATGATATACTAACCTAGATATTGTGAAATGGATAGTAATTCTCCAGAGCCGTTAGACTAAATTGGGTCAATCCGCAGATTCTCACCTGGCTTGTTTTCAGAGCACCTTCCAAACACAATACTCTTTCCTCTCAATGGCGGCTAGAACAATGAACAGGGACGCATCAATTATGATAATGATTCATTAAGTGATGCCGAGGGGTATACGACTCTTGTTCCAGCGGCTTTTGCTCCGCGTCTGTTCTCTTCACAAACTGAATTCTGAGCTTCAACCCTGGACCCAACACTATACCCAACCCTCACCTTAAACCTCACTTAAAGCCCAATCGCAACCCTAACCCTGACCCTATATCTTTGGCGAAATAAAGCCCAAAGCAAGTGGCGCGGGCGTAAATGTTGGGTGACCGAATCCGAGTTTATCCCGGCTACACCGACCAGACCGACAATGGGCCGAACCCCAAATTCCATTACTCCGAAAAACCGGGATTTTGTCGGTTATAGGTCACTTTGAAGATGGTCTTGCAGTGTACGTGACAGGGTAATGAGGCTGGTAAGCATAGGCGCCGGAAGTGGGGGGGGGGGGGGGCAGGGGGGGGTGGCAGCTGCGCCCCCCCCAATAAAAAAATGGGGGGGGGGCAAAACGCATTTTTGGCCCCCCCCCCCCCAAAAAAAAAAAAAGCAGTAAAGGAGTAAAGATGGTTTGTATTTTTGTATGAAATTCCATTCAAAGAAAAGGAAAGTTAACAGGAATTAAATTTCCTAAACATTGCGCATGCTACCTATATTTATCAATGGAGGTTTTTATAATAGCGATACGCGCATATCGTGGACATATTTGCGAAAGAATGGGAAAGCGTGTCTGTTTTTTGTTATAGGGGTGATAAGCTTATGAGCCCCTGAACGCTGGCGTACTGACGGGGAGGGGGGGCGGTATTTTTTTAATTCGATACCAGTGATTTACAAATGTTGCTGAAATGACATGATTTTCCGGTACATTTTCTTTGTAAGTCATACCTTTTTATGCGTTTGTTGGAAAATTAGAAATTCCCAAATTTACAGTCGGGCGAAAAATATGCTTATTTAGAAGCATTTATGTTAGGGTCTGCAGAACGGCCGGACTCGGGGACTCGTGCCACCCTCAATTGTTGAAAAAGTTTGTTACAGAGAAAAAGAAAGAAAGAGAGAGGGAAAAAATAAGTGACCTGCCAATGTCACAAATGAGGTATCAAAATATGCTCATCTGACCGTAATTAAATGCCAAAAACCCCAGAGCTTACGGAGGCTCCGCCCCGGACCCCACCAAAGGCCTGAAGGCGGTCCCCTGTATGCTCATCTGACCGTAATTAAATACCTAAAACCCCCGAGCTTCCGGGGGCTCTGCCCCCTGGACCCCAACAAGGGCCCTAAGGCGGGGCCCTGGATGCTCATCTGACCGTAATTAAATGTCTAAAACCCCAGAGCTTACGTGGGCTCCGCCCCCAGACCCCACCAAAGGCCCTAAGGCGGTCCCCTGTATGCTCATCTGACCGTTATTAAATACCTAAAACCAGGCGCGTACGCAGGGGGGTGTTTGGGGGGTTAATCCTCCCCCTTTGGTATTTTTATGTGTGTAAACCCCCCCAAAAAAAATCCCTAAAACCCCTCCCCCCTTTGATTTTTGATTTTTTTTTTTTTTCATTATTAAAAAAAAAAAAAAAAAAAAAAAAATTACCCCCATGGCTGACCTAAGAAAGGTGACCTTACCCCCCCCCCCCCCCCCACGGAGCAAAATTTTCAAATTTCGAGACCAAAAAAAAAAAAAAAAGTGTCCTCTTACCCCCCCCCCCCCCCCCCCCCCCCCAACTGAGCGACTTTTTGGCCGGCGCGATTTTCAAATTTTCCTGAGTCGTTGCGAAATTTTGGACCCGATTTTAAACCCCCCCCCCCCCCCCTTGAAAAAATCCTGCGTACGCCACTGCCTAAAACCCCCGGAAGCTTCCGGGGGCTCTGCTCCCTGGACTCTTCGCCAATTAGTGGCCTGCCAGTGTCACAAATAAGGTATCTAAATATGCTTATCTGACCATAATTTTAATGCCTAAAACCCCTAAACTTCTGGGGGCCCAGGCCCTGGACCCCACGCCATTTTACGCTCTACCTGATTGTTAATAATCCACTTTGAAAAACGTTCCGCGGGGCCTGCATGCCCTGCATGTAACGTGTAAGAGTGATGGTGATGCACATTTTTCTTCTGCCCTCCCCCCCTTCCAAACGTTTTTGCTCGTTACGTCACTGCCCCTGGAAGGTGAGCCCCCTGGAATGTTTGCCCCCCCCCCCCCCCCCCCATCCCAAACTGCTTCCGGCGCGCCTGCTGGTAAGGTAGTGTTCACCACAACTGCAAACACCCGACATTTATTAAAAACTTCGGATAAAGGTTTTACACAAAATTTTAATCTAAACAAAACAAACTAACAAAAATCTGCACAGCTAAAATTCGTTTTGAAACAATAAGTTTCATGATATTCAGCGTCTGATCAGTTAGGCCGTTTAAATTGTGCACGATAAAAATGACTATGTAGACCAGTGTGTTTAATTATAAAGTCAGTGTCCTGATTAAAAAGTTTGATGGTCATGTGACATGTTATGAAATGCTTGAAATTAATCTTTTATTGTTTCCTTGAGTAGTTTGGCAAAAGTTTTTGAATATCACCAAACTTCAAAATATTAAAATTAGTAATTTAGGCGAATTTGATTGACGACGTTGATTCCTTGAGCATCCCCACCAAACCTGACTGGGGTCTGCTGATAGATGGCGCTGTGTCACAACGAGTGTTTTGATGTTGAACTTTAAATAAGTTCACGGTAGAATTATATGCAGATATTCTACATTTAAAGTGGATTTCCTGTAGTCATTTAACCGAAATAATGATTAAGTTATTATTCAGTTTTAAAAAAAAAGGAGTTTAATACGATTATTATTATAATGTCGTTGCTCCCCAGGCATTATGAAGTTCTCTTTGTCATTATTCATTTTCCTCTATCTTTTGCATTTCATTATTGACATTTCCGTTTCTACATTTAAAATATCAAAACAAATTGACAAAATGAATATGAATTCACCTAATATACGATTGTTGTCCAATTTTTCTGAATTTTACCGTCCTCGCAGTTAAAGGCTTATAGCAGACGAAGGGCGCTACATCATGAGGATTGTTTTAATCATAAAACTACGTTTTCGCTACCCCAAGAGATTCTTGTTTTATTTATTTTTTATTTGGGGAGGGATGCTACAGCTCCGTGTCCTGTCTGTACACCTCATATATACCTATACACTAATCATCTTTATGTTTTATGTGAGTGATGGCAGTCTGTCAGTTTTTCCTAATATATATTTTTTTGAAATGGTTACCAAATCCCTTATGATTGTGTTGTCCTTGACATTTAATGCTGTCTCATGACAAATCTTATAGAAAAAGTAATAATGGTCTTATAATGTGGTATTGACGAAATCGTTTTAAATTGGGATCGCTTACGTTTGTTATTGCTTTCAATAAACTTTTCTACCATACTTTGTCGTGTTCTTTGGTGAACTTTAATTCAAAGTTCGCCCGACGAAAGATACATTTCAGATTATTTTCACACACACACCACTCATCGCGTTTAAGCCATCTCCAGCCCGGGGGCTATTCGTTCACCGAGCTCCCCAAGTTCGCCTGGAGAATTTAACTTACCCACCAATTTAACTCCGACCGACCCATCTCTCCCATTCTATCTCTACAATCAAGGTGTATGATATTCCTATTGACCTTTTTACGAAATCCAAAGCCGCATAAACTGTTGTTATTTCAATCTTTCGGGCGTCGACCAGATGATATGCTATCACGTCACGTGATCAGAATCGCGTCTTTTGATTTCAACCGAGCTGAGGATTTGTAGAAGTCATTAAGGAATCTTGAGGGATGCTATTTCAAGGGTCGTCATGCTTGGTTTCTCACCAATGAGTGAGTGGGGGCGAATGACGATTGTTCAGGTTTATTTTGCTTCTGTTTGTAATTAGTCGATTCCTGCGTAACCCAATTTACTCTAAGCCATACTAACAAGGTCTGCTGTAGATGAGTTGAACTGTTTTAACCTTTTATACGATTCAGTGAAAAGGTTGCCATGTTAGTTTGAAGGAGCATTGTGGGCTAGGGGGGGGGGATAGTTTTCCTGCAGTAATTTCATAATAAGTAATAAAGTGACCCACCTCATTCTTATACTGAAGCCTTTTCATCCAATGATTTCGGAGGCAGGGGTAGCCCCCTATTCTCATAAATTGGGGCTAACTATAATACAGTTATAATTTGACTTTCCACCTTCATGTTGTGTTAGTTCAGAAAAAGATGTATCGACACTCCTGTTAACATTTATTCAGGAGGCAGGGAATAGCCCCTTCCTCCTTCACGATCATTTTGGAATTTATATAGTCCATGGGGCGTCTAATAATGATTAATCTATTGCTTTCTCTCTCATCCTAAAGATGGATCGACGTCCCCGTTAGCATAGAATTTTAGGAGCAGGGGTAGCCCCTCATTGGCAGTGTATCCTATGGAACCCGTTATTACGATTAATCCACAGCTTTCCCTCTCATTCCTAAATTAGATTGACGCCAACCTAAAATTCAATTCAAGGGGAGGGGGCAGGGGTAGCCTCTCCATGATTTTTTAGACTGACATTGTATCCGAGAAAGCGTAAAAGTTAAAGCGTTGTTTCCCCATCCATTCTGCAGACGGAGGGGACCGCCCTTTGAGTATTGATTTGTGGAGCTGGTGTAGACCCTCCCCCCCCCAACAATAATTTCGGTATCAGATAGAGCATTTAATTACGAATAGTGCTTGTCCTTTCTTCCCTCCCTCCTGATCATGAAGATGGGTCCACGCCCTATCGAATATTGGTTAATGGGGAGGGGGGGGGGGGCTTATAATATTTTTGGAATTGACATTTTATCCTATGGAGCGTTTACTCACGGTTAATTCTTAAGTTGGATTGATGACGTTCTCATGATAATACCGGTGAGGGCAGGTGTAGCCCCCTATCATAATAAATACGAAAAACGACATCGTTTCCTATATCGCATCACGTTTGCCCCCAACCAGCCTACAGACGGATCGCTGCCGCTGAGGGGACACCCCCTAGTAATAATTTCGGGATTGGGAATGGATCCCAAGAAGCGTTTAATTATTGTCTCCTTCCCCCGCCCTCTCCCAATCAGGAAGGTGTGTATAATTATGCCCTCGCTAGACTGCGATGTCGTAAAATGGTAGATTATAATTATACGCACAAGAAGTGCGTATAGATGATGACCAGAGCGAACATGTTGCAATTGGCTGGCGCAAATACAGCCATTATTACCCTAATGACATAAAGATAAACGAAACCTATTTAATGAATTACAACTTTATACCCCAAAGCAGACACCACATGCAGGCCCTTAATACAGAATCGATGTGTGATTTCACGCATCTGTGATCGCTTAAATTATCCTTTCATCTCGGCCAAACCCTTCCTATTCTCCTAATGTACCGATGTGGCACAGATTAGAAATAAAACGGTGTTTTTATTCTCCTTCAGAAACGATACCTTTAAGATGCGCTGGGACATCTTATTTTGGTTAGGCCTTAATCCTCAGTTGGAAGACTACATTAATGTAGGATCTAGAAACGCGGAGGAACCAGCCCGAGATGGAGGTGAAAGCCGGGAGCATCCGTATCAAAACTATCTCTAATTGATACCATGGAATGGTCGTCCCATGGCACCCATTATCTTTCAAATCTTCCCTTTGACTATATACACCTTTAAGTATGACTTTATCGTCTCCCTTCCATCCGTAGGCCTCTCGACAAATACGTAAAACGACGAGATCAGACCTGCGTTTTGATGGAACCCGCGATCAAAATGATACTGATCACAAAGGCGACCACGTGAATGGCCTGGCGCCAAAAATACAGGTAAAAGTAACCGACGGTCAGTTTCGTCCCCCTTCTCCCGAATCTTTTTTGTTTAGACATGTTATAATGATATCTATTTACAAGTTGGTCTTCTATGGTTATTTTTTCAACAATCGCGACCCTTTCTTTTTTTAAGAAATAACCCGATTTCTACGTCTGGCCATCATGGCAATATCGATTCGATTAGCGCTGCTAGGAGCCGCTATAAATTATTTGGGCAGATTCCCGAGGTGAGATTTTATTTGGGAGAAGAAGATGTAAGGTAGCACATCAAGACAAGAAACCAATGCGGTTTTTCCACTCCACTGTCTGCATGTAGTGTTCAACTCCACTGAGATCCGGAGACAGATGTGTGTGGTGAGAAAACAACTCAACCCGGATTAGATACGACTCTATGGGATAAGCTCCGAGGCTCGGTTCACATCACAGGATATTAAACCCAAATGAACTTTGACAAAAGTTTCGGAAAAAGGAAATGAAGAGAAATTGGTCGCGCAGAAATGAAAGCGTTGAAATATGTTTATCCGATTGCAAAGCTCACTCCAAATCTCCAACTATTAAACACCCTCTGTCATGCCTGTACATCACAATGAATCGACCGATACCTCGTTGTGTGCACGTTTGCGAGACAGGATTTGGTAGAGCGCATCTTTTGCAGGACAGGATTGGCGGTTAGATGTTTGTATTGATCTTATTCGATTTCGAGTGGATGACAGCTATCTCAAGGTCAAACAATTATTGTCATTTGTTGCAATCATGATTTACAGAAACGCGTCAAATGCCGAGAACGGACTCCTAGCCTAATAGTCGACATCCTGTAGCGTCAGCTGAAACAAAAGGCAAATCTAAATCGTTCTTAAGTTTAAGCCGAAAGATTGTCATATCCGGCACACGCGATTGTTCCAGTTTAACATTTATTTACCCAAAAGGACACAAAGAAGAGAATACAAAGTACAATTTTACTAATTCTTCTCAACTTTCAACCGTTTGTATGATATCCATCATTCACTTGATCTACTTTTTTTTTCTAGGCGAAATGACTTGTCATCATCTTCAATTCAATTACAAGATTCCGATACCAAAAATTGTGATATTTTGACAAGTTTAAGATCATCTACTTATTTTCTGCCCTTGGCTGTTTTACAGATCTCATGATGACTTTGCAAACGTGTGCTATAAATTGAGTAATCACCATCTTAACGACATTTTCCCCTCAGTTTTGCCATTTGGGGCACGGTTGACGGGAGATGTAGTTGACACTTGGGATATTCAATATACGAACTTTTCCACTTGACATCGTTCAAAATTAAATAAATAGATTAAAAATTGAACCAAAACAAAACAAACAACTAGACGAACAAAAATAAAACCTACATGTACAACTTCATTCATTATTCCTCCACTTCATTTGAAAACATTTATTTTTACTTGTTTGAAGAAAGGGTAACTTAATTATTGTATCTCTATCTTCATTGAATGAAGTTACAGGCAGTTTGAAACTATTACGGGTCCACGTGACGTCCTCATACTTGTATCAAACCCTTGGTCATTTTCTGATTTCTACACCGAACCGTTTGTTACAGATAAAAGATGATTCTGATACAACATAATTATGATAAGATGATAAAACGATATTGATTCATATACCCCTTGAGTAGAACTTTAACATCACTTTTTAAGACTTGGCATTTTTCTCTCTGTAGAATCAATAACTATATCTCATCTGTCGTCACACACACTTTTTTCTTCTTCGTTCAGCTTCCCGCCAAAACCCTCAAATACCATCTTTTTTCTTGTTGCCTTTAAAGCTGATATTCATCTCATCTACGATGTTACTAGAAATACATTTATGCGTGTTCAATTTTAGAATTTGAAGAGGATTAAGAGCTTCACAATCCAAAGGAAAGATTGATCTGTGACTGCTTTCAGTTTCACAATAGATGAGTATGATCTTAGCGTGATTAAAAGTACCAAAAAAGCTTATGTGACATGTTATTTGGTATTTAAAGGATCAGTATATGACATTGCTAAACATGGATTCATTACATTCATATTCCTTTTGGATACCGATACGCAAGATATTTACGACATATGACAAATATTTACGAACACCTAGGTTTGTACAAATATTTGTTTAAGTTTGGGCTAGCTTGATATGTCTCCTCTTGTAATCCAGTAACCTTTTCTTACACCGGAATCGCATATAGCATGAGTTTCTTAGTCATAGATACAAATGGCGTAGCGTGGACGGGTCCAGTCAGACGGGAACACGTTCTCTTTTTTTTCTCGCCTTTTTTTTTGTTGGGGGGGGGGGGGTGATATTTCTCTCTTTCTCTCTCTCTCTCTCTCTCTCTCTCTCTCTCTCTCTCTCTCTCTCTCTATTTATATATAACCTTATATGGTACATTAAGTGGACATCATAAAAATCCTAACCCTAACCCTAATCCTAACCCTAAACCTAACCCTAACCCTGATGTCTACTTATGACTCAATTTTTCACTCCAAATGTCCCTCTAATGACGCCTTAAGTAATCTGTATCCCCCTCTATCTCCCTCTCTCTCTCTCTCTCTCTCTCTCTCTCTTTCTCTGTGGCTTTCTTTCTGTCTTTTGATTTTTATACTTTCAGCTTCAAAACACCTTTTGATAGAGACATTATTTTTTTGCCAGAAAAACGGCAATGTTTTTACCATCGTTAATAGCATTAAAAAATAAAAAATTATCATTAGAATTGGCCCGGCACTCCCCTGCCCGCCTTCATATACGCCCCTGTAAACGCCCCCAACCCAATAGAAGATACACATTATGAGTCCGTGAAATATGGGAAAGCTGCTGAGTCCACCTTCTTGAATAAAACAAATAAAAAACTAAAGATTCGAGAGAAAAAATCTAAATGACCTAAATTACACAATAACTTGGACAGCATCGCTCCACATCCTCTCTGCAATCACAAAACGGAACAAACGATCGTGAAGTGTTCTAGATACCAACGGCGCCATCTACGTAGGTTCTCCAAGGGCACTAGAGATGGAGGGCTTACAATCATTGTGCAATAATACTATTTAATCTCCAGAGAATTTGAAAATCATAGAGGGGTAACATCTGAGTACTTTGAATGCCATTGTTTAATAATTCAATCCACTCTTTAAACAAAGAACTACTTCAGCAAACACCCATGAGAGTTCACGAACTTTTACTTTTTTGCAATACATTAACAAAATTATGAGGAAAACTGTGGAAAATACTACGAACAATAGTTTTGGACATTGGCGATTTGTCTGTTGCTAGGGGTGATATCATATGAGAAGTCAATAATGAATCTCGGCTAGATCAGGAACAATGCCTCAGGAATTATTTCCGCGGGAAAAACTGAGAGATTTCTTTCACGTTTGACCATCAGAGAGAGGGAAAGAGAGAGAGATTGAAATGAAAACTTGCGGTCGAGTGAAATATGCTTGTGATCAAGCAAGGTTTCCCGTGACGAGTTAAGGAACCCGACGGTCCTGCCTGTCTGGGTGTCAAGAATCGTGAAGGTATAACGGAAGAAAACTTGATTAAACCATGCTGGTCTCTCACACCGACCCTGCCAACCTTCACAGCCACTGGGGGAAGGGGGCTGGGGCGGCATGCCCTCAGGTGCCTACGAATAAATCAAATGAAAATGAACCACACAAAAGTAATAAAATAAAAAGATGATTGTATAATACTTGGCAACACTACATATAAACTTTAATATATTTCAAATAATGCATATTTTAATCGTTCGCTGCACACCCTCGCAGATAGGTGTAAGCTTACGATTCAATGCGTTTCACCATTACAAAACAGTTTTTTCCATCGCCCCCCCCCCCTCCCCCTCCTCCTCGAAAATTCCTAGCTACGCCGCTGCTCACCTACTCTGATCAGCTCCCGGAATACTATGATCAAACTTTCTGACTGTTCGTTCTCTCTGATTTCTGGTTGGGGTGATCGTTGGGGGACATCTGAAGCAATAATTAGGTGGAGGGGAAGTCTCTTCATCAGAAGGAGAAGCCTTCGGGGTTGACAGGCCTGGAGAACACCGGTGAAAGACGGAGATGTGCCTCGTTACCTGATCTAGTTCTCACCATTACGACCCTTCAAAGTTTTCTTGTCTCCTCTTTTACTGTTGGAGTAAAAACAATCAAGTCTAGCCCTCCTGGGAATCAATGGTCTAAATTCTTATTGTTTGATTTAATCTGGAATCATTTGTGATTTCAAATAAATTTTATTTAATTTCTTGACCAGTCATCATGTATCATTCCCACCCTACAGGGCAATCGTGGGGTCATATAATTCGTTTATAATTATTTTGTTTGTTTGAATAAAGGCTTGTCTCAATTTATTGAAAACGTATGATAAAACAAGCGTCTCCAGGGATATTGTCCGTTATAAATTGTGTGGCTAAAATACTATTAATTTGAATTTCATGAATATTAATCATGACAAATCACATTAATACATCAGTCATTTGATAATAAATATGCCACGTAGAACGTTAGAATTACGATTCAATTGATGAATGAGTTGGTTATCAGAGTCCCTACCCCTGGATCTTGTTTTGTGATATACTTGACTATGAAAATTGTCATTCATCTCTTATTTTTACCAATTATAACGAAAATGGTCGACCGATTCTGATTAATTATAAAGGAATACTGATAAGGTGTTTTTATTTGGTATTATTGTTTGTCATTTGATAAAGCCGTTTAACATAAATGTTATGTTTGTTGATGGTAATTTCATTTTTGTATTCCAATATATCGACAATGAAATGTCGGCATTATCATTCCTAACATTTTATCTCAAATCACATGGACACCCAATCAAAGAAATAGACTCATGCCCAAACAGTGGGTTGATGCTCAATTACTTTCATATTTTTCTTCTTCTTCTTCATAGTTCATATAGTTATGAGTATATTCCATGAAATAAAAAGATTATGCATAGTGGTTACAATTTGAAATTGTGTTTTAAAAAAAAAACTTAAAATTTCAGCCTGTTTAATTTGGGAGCAGGCCAGCTATATGCCCTCAATTTGACTTCTTAACTCGATTAATTCGAAACCACGTATAAAACGATCGAGATGAGTAATAAATGAATAGAAATATCCTCCCCAAATTTACCAGAAATTTACAAATTATAGTGGAAATACGATGAAAAGTAGAAACATATTTGGCGTGACCGCTCAGTTGTTGCCTGCAGGGTTTGGATGGATCGGACATGCGTGGTAGGGGCCCCCTACTTTACCCCCATTCGTTTCGTATTAGCAGACGACAAGCACACCTTATGAAAGTTGCGCCACAGAGGGAGGGAGTGCCGTATTGGGATTACCCTATACCTGAAACAGGACGGGTGACGTCATATCTATTTCAAGCAACGCAGAAATCCCATCTCTGATAAAACGGCGACTTTTTGTTATATTGTTTAATATAGACATGTTAAAGTTAAAGACTAATAATTCGTCCCTATTTTCACGAAGTGACGGTAGTGAGGAAAATCGTAACGCAAAGTGTATGGGATTTTCATTCACTACCGTCACTTCGTGAAAATAGGGATTATTGTGTATGTTTGAAGATTATTGCTATCACAACAGCTATGTATGTTGATTACTGCTGCTGATTTCTGTCATTACTCACTGTGTAATTTGTATTATAACAATGTGATTGTCGTTCTTTAACTTCGATGTGAAGTGAGCATTAACTTTAAAGCCAATGGACACATTAAAAGGACAAGTTGTTATGTAATTGGTAATTAGAAGTATTGGTATTCGTTTTGTTTCATGATCATTTTTTGTGAATGGCCAAGACCAATTAAATACTGAATATTGTCCATACACTCGCACAAGATGACTAAGGTCGATATTTTTTACAAGAAAACGAAAGGAAACTAGAAGGATAGAGAAGAGAAGAATATAATAGTTATTTGAGTTTAGCAAACGTTTCCTCATGAAAGATTATTATGTATCATTATTGAACATTACGAATGTTTTCGCTCGCACTTTATCCACGTTTCAATGGCACTTTCTTTCAATGAAAATGCATGTTAATTCTTCTCAAATAACAAAATCAATAGAAATTTCATTACGAAATTATCACAGAAATTACTTAAATACCCCCAAATCATCTTAAGATTCTTCTGATTGTTTCTGTTCTTATCTATTAAACCCGTCTCACCCTCCTCGTCCTATCCGCATACATTTTAATTCTCACCGTTTTATCTCCTTATCTTAAATAACACTGCATCTCAATCATTGTTCGAGTGTAGGGAGTAACCTAATGACGATGAAACAAATATATTTATTAAACGTTTCAGATATCATAGCTTTGTTGAAATTTGTGAAGGCACATATTTTCTTATAATGAAATACACTAACTGATGGAAATTTTCAATTTGAAAGCAATAGAAATATATATGAAATAAAACAATATGTCAGTGATGAAAACGAACGATATTAAAATGGTGTGTTCCATCAATTTATCTTGATGCCTATTGACTGTGAGACGGAAAGGGAGGTAACAATAGAATTATCCCATTTCCTTCTCGTAGCAGTGCATCCTGTATTTCATTATGATGTTTGAAAATAAAATGGATTACTGTGCAATTATTTCCGACCACATGTATAATTTCGTCCCGAACAATTCGCCGCGCTCCGCACCCGTCATCGGTAAGTCATTGCTGCTATAAGGCAAGAATGATGCTATACAAATGAGATTAATGAATTTGATATAAAGCGAAATATTGAATATATTCGGAAATATCACTCAGGAGGTTCTAAGAAAGCGAACACATGACGGTACATTGTAGCGCTTCCTGTGACACGCCGGGCTTAGGGTCTAAATCCTCAGCACACCTTTGGTATATATAGTAGTCCTCTACATCACTCAACGGGATACCTGTTGGTATAGCGCTCCCTCTCATTCTTTCTCTCTCTCTCTCTCTCTCTCTCTCTCTCTCTCTCTCTCTCTCTCACTCTCTTTCTCTCTCTCATTGTCTGTCACTCCCAATCTCTCTCCTTTTCTTTCTCCCTCTATCATTCTCCCTCTCTCCACCAGGTCTTCCCCCCCCCTTTTTGGAGGGTATTTTCTCCAAATATTTTCCTCACTGATTTCATTCTAGCATTCTTTCACTTTTTACTTCTCTCCCTCTTTCTTTTTTCTCTCTATCTCTCTCTCCCTCTCTTTCTCTCTTTTCTTCACTCCCCTGTACTTGTCTCCGCCCCCTTCTGTCGCTCTGTCTCTGTCTCTCCCTGCCCCCCCCCTCTCTCTCTCACTCTCTCTCTCTGTCGTTCTCTCTGCTCTAAAGGAGAAATATACAGGGTCAGGAGCCAGAGTATGGATGAAAGACAAGCTTCGAAGTCTGCTCAGATTGATCAGTCGAATAGTGACGATGGTGGATTATACAATCGAATTAGGTTATTTTTGAGTGGCGAAAGCATAATCATTTCTTTTTTCGTATCAGGAGTGATTAGATACATCGTCATCAGGTTGACGAAATCCCATGCTGATCATAATTTATCATGGACGTTCTCAATACCTGAGACTGAATAGATTGGATCAGTGATACTTTATTACATTATAATTTGATATTGCATACTAGTATATTGACTTTTACTGTTTGCATACAAATCCCTTTCAAGCGATGAGGGTCTTTTAGACATTTTTTGTTACTAGCTAACCAATTAATAAAACTCTCTTTTTGTTTGGGAAGATATAGTATTATCATTTACAAAAAGTATCACACAAAAGGGAAAAAGTCCATCTGAAAATCTATCCTGATATATCAAGTTACTGCTTCTTTTAAATTGTAGCTGTTTATATGAAGAAGAAAAAATTCTGGGAAGTAATTACCACTCTCTATTTCAACAGTTATAACGAAGATGAAGGACTAGCTTCGAGTAATTACTAAGAAAGGTCTGGAGATGAGGAAAACTGAAATAGATCTACAATAGATAGATATGGATTGGTTGAAAGACGGATAGATAAATAGATAGATATTTAATGAAGAAACAAACAATTAGGAAATGACAAAACGGAAAAGATTGAAGCTCAAAATCGAAAAGATGGGAGAGAAAGGAGTAGAGACACGTTGAAAACGTGAAATCGAAACAACATGTTATTAAACCGTTCGGGGAAAAACGATGCAATTATAATTCCCAACATGGTTTTGATCAAGAAGCGTGCCAACAATTGATATCTCTCTACAGATCGAACCCAACTCTATACGGAATTCAAATTCGCCCCCTCCCATGGCGGATCAATGGGGAATGGGCGCACCTGTCCCCCCCCCCCCCACCTCCCCCTTAAAATCCAAACTGTCATACTGTAATTAATAACTACACACGACATTTTATCATTCTTAGAGTTTCATTTTTTTTTAAGGATTTTTACCCCCTCTCCCAACCAGAGAACCCTGAATCTGGTATTGCACCCCCCCTTTTTTTAAAAATATATACATACATCACGTGACTCATCACCATACATGATGGTACGTGTATAAAACACTTCTTACCAAACAATTGTCTCATCGAGCCCTGGGGTTACCCTACAGCACTGCCAGGTACGGATCTGTTCCAGGAAGCATCGTTCCTTCTGTTCAAAATCAAAACCAGTTGATCTCTTTATAGTTCAGCTTTTAATATTAGTATATCTTTAGATTTTGGGAAATCTGCGCAGAGCCCTGTCAAAATCAGAAAATTAAATGGATTTGGCGCGTGTTGAAGATTGGAACAATCTGGATGGGTTTGTTGAATGACACCAGGTAGTCGTGCGAGGGCGTAGACATGGCACAGGTCTGGGAATGAGGTGGGGGAGATGTATCTATTTTTTTCTTACTCGGGATCTCAGTTTGAGTTAGACAATAGTATATGGACAATGCTTGCTCTGTTGTGAACTTAATAGACAAATGCAATCACTTGTCCAGACGAACCATGTTGATTTTATTTGGAAGCTTAATATTTTTTTTACCAATGCTATCAGTATCATTGATATCACCAACACTATTATTACCATTCTCCTCTTATACTTTTTCGGTATCATCATCATTATCAAGACCCTTAGCATCATTGTCATTATCCCCATCATCAACGAACACCATCACAATCTTCTTCTTCATCATCATCATTATCATCATCATCGTCAGCCTCATAATCAGCCTTATCACGATTCATCATTTTATTCACATGAGCTTTCGGCAGCAGTATGTGCCCTTTTCGAGTGTTTTCTGAAGAAAATATAACGATCGACTCATTATCGTAGGACTACGTAGTACGGGTTATATATTAAAGGATTATGTATACACTTATGTCAATACTCACAGGAATACATTTTCGATAATCAATTGCCGATTTCAATATTTTGGAACGGACGTTTATCAACATGTATTTCATGGAATGTAATATTGCATTTTTAAAACCGTTATTTCGTGACTCTTCTCTTTCTGCGGATCCAGCCGGCGACGAGGGAGGGTTTCCCCGATTGTTTTTTTTTAATTTTTATATCAATACTCCCCCTTGTGTAACAACAAAAGAGTAAAATTGTGGCTACGATTTTTTAAATAACTTTTTTCTTTTGCCATCTTGCCGTATTAAAAACAAAAAATTAAGGTAAAATGTTATTGTGGTCACCATCTTTTTATTAAACTTTTTTTTGCCAGGGGTGAGGGCCCGCCCCCCCCCCCTGGATCCGCGAATGACAGAGTATGCTTTTCATTATTGTATTAGGTCAAGTGTGGCGTATTCTTTGACATGGTTGAAAGGGTCAATGAACATCTTATTCTTGACCTACATTCTGAATGATTAGTATACCCGGTAAGCATATTCTTTTCCACTGTACTACACTACTTCGCGGAAAAAGAATACCCCATGCATACACAGTCATCATAATTCAGAGGTAGTAAAGTTGCACAATATTACTTTCAATGAATGTTCGTTTCATATTATTGAATTATTGTAATACTTGTATGTTTGGTCATGTCTCGGACGTATGTCTATATTCCTCTTAAGAAAACACCTGAAGAAAGCCCTCAACGGAATTGAAATTTCGTCTGTATACCTATATAAGCTCAGAGTAACAGTATGTCCAAGTTTTCTAGTTTTGCACATTCTAGTTTCTTTACTTTACTACAGTTAGATATGAAGCTTGGCTACCATCACGTTTTTATACCCTAGGTTGTTTAGTTAAAAAAAACATGTCAAAGAACCATTGGCATGGGGGCGGGATAATGGTCTCGCTCTGAGGATGAACATTGAAATGTCCATTAATGGGGGGGGGGTATCGTCTCCCCCTTCTTCCCTTTTGTTTTTCCTTTTCTCATTTCTACTAATTTCCCACTGCTTTGTAAATGAATTCTCACCTGCATAGCTTGTGGCAAAGTAATTATCTTTCCTTCACGTCATAGTCAACGCATTAGTACAAATAATGAGGACTGCATAGCTTATGCTACAAAATTGTATTTTCGAGATAAGCTTTTAACCTTTTAGTGCAAACATTCCCAATTTTGTCTTCATTTGTTGATTAATGCCCCTTCAATATATTTTGTAAATGTATTAGTGTATTTAAGAACTGTGATCAAACGATAGTAATATTAATTGATGTTGAAATGTTGAAATTCCTGTCAGGCCAAAATATAGATAGAGAGAGGGGGGACTGGGTAGTGGGTTAGAGAGAAAGGGAGAGCGAAGGGGCTTTTAAGTCAACTAACCCTCCTAAGAAAAAATAGAGATTGCCCCCCCCCCCCCCCACCCACCCCAGCTCTTGCACTTTTCAGGACCAGACTACACCTCTGGTTAAAGCGTATACTATCTTTCATCTCTTCCAGGTGACAGAGAGGTTGGTACTTCCTACATCTAGTGGAAAAGGTGAGGAGTATTACTTTAAATTACACGAAATTCATATCACATCTCAAATCTAATAATATTATACGACTATTACCAAAAGGTATCATTTACAAAGATATTTTTTATATTCCTGTTCTTTCTCTTTTAAAGTCGCGTTTTCTAAGAGCAATCAAACGCTAATTTCAATATTTGTTTTGACAATTGCATAAAGTATCTCCTGTAAATAGAGCGCACCTAGACGGCACGTTTCCGCTCCAAGCACTGATCCGAATTCGAGACGAGATCGTATTATCAGCCCAGGTGACTTTGCAAAATTTCAAAAAGGTGAATCTGTTTTTCTTTATTCAATATGAGTAATATAATATCGTTTTTGCTGAATGCGTTTCCTTGTCATAAAGTTTTAAAAAGGTGTGGACTCAGGGAAGACAAAGGATAAAGTTATTGAGAAAGGAAAAACAAAGTGTACGGATAAAGAACAATAAGAGGGAATGGAGGTACTTGTATAAAGAAAAGAGGAAAACTTGAAGAAAAGAAGTAGAGGAGAAGGAGAAAGTAGGGGACAAAACAAAATTGATAATAATAAGCAGATAAACTTCACCGCCATGTGACAGGGAGGCCTTATTCATGATGTAATGACATAAGCTATATAAAATAAAATGTATCTATTTTAATGTAAATATTGTATCGCCATTGTTATTACAATGTTTTGAATTGAAAACGAAAATGTGAAACATAAATTATGATCATCTAGAGAAATGGAACTATTGTAAAATATGAAATTGAGAAGGGAACATCCTTTAACATATTCATGGTTATATATGAAATATAGGTTAAAGATTTTTAATTAGATAAAATTATTTTTTAACCAGATTAGTTTCGAGAACATTTAAGACTTCACGAATATGTGTGTGTGAAAGGAACTATATTTAGTTTGTTGTTTCGTATTTTTAATTTAATCTTTTGGAACTTCTTGAAATTACAATATCAAAAAATAATTATTTTCATCATCATCATCATTATCGTCATAATCATCAGCTACATCATCATCATCGTCGTCGTCGCCATTATCAAACTTCCCATTTTAATCATCACCATCATCATGATCATAATTATCTCCAAGCACTCCACAATGTCCGGCGCTCGATGAAACAAGTTGATTAAATCTACAATCAAAATTAGTATATCATATTTTATTACATCAATATCACACATATTTTGTCCCACAATATAAGAATGATACTCCACAACATGATGCTTGTATATACATAGCAACCATTGATTACAACTGTTCACACTTTTAGAAATAACATATTTTACACTCCCATGTGTGCTATAAGATGACTAACGATATTTGAAAAAATAATTTGTTTGAGAGTGTAACTGTGCCGTAAGGAAATAGAGCCATTGAGTTCTATAGATAACTCCTATCATATTCATGTTGGTTAAATCCAAAAGAAAATGACACTAAATTACTGCATGATGAAAATGTCTTCTATAAATAAATTGGGGGAGGGGGGTGGGTTACTGGCTGTTTGAAAATCATAAATATTTACCTACATTTACAAAAATTGGGGAATCCATTCGGCAGCTTGGAGAGGAAAACAATGTGTATTCTCAACAGTGTATTTATTCTACATACAAATATCATTTTCACTATGAATTATTTACAATATTTCCAGATATCTACAAAATGTACATAATATATTATTTCGATTACTCTCTCGGCGTTTGGCAAATATTAATATAATGACCTGATGATATAAGATCTTCATTATGACTGCATTGTTTTCGTTCTAGACAAAGATGCTGAGAGCTATATTAAGGACGATAACCCAATGTGAAGTGATTTTAGTTCACGCCATTCTCACTCTCAAAAGAAGTACGATAGACTTTTCTTCTGTAGGACAGGATGGATAGGACATGACACAGTCTTTATCAAGTTGTTTATCTTTGCACCTGTCTGAATTTGAATACACCTCTGCCCAACCTCTACATACATTCAATCTTTCCTGAGGATATCACATAACATAATTATAATCAACAGCATAAAAGTGAGATCTAAAATGATTTGAATAACTAAATGATATGAATAACAGAAAAATAAAATGCATTGTTTTATGAGTTTTAGTCAGGAAGAAAAACAATCGAAGGGAACTTTTGCATTTCGATAATAATAATAAATGAAACTGAGAATCAATTCTGGACTTGTTTGACCGTAAAATAACGAAATAATATGAGGTAAGTATTTGATACATTGTCAGACATGACAGTTGCGATCGGTTGGAGCCAAGACAAAGAATGGACGGCGTCCAAACCAATCAACAACTTTCCTACGACAAATTTATATCTCAATAATAATTAGTTGGCCTCTAAACATGTCAAGCTGAAATTAGTATGACATTTATTCGGCCAACAAACAGAGAAAACTAGATGAAGAGTTCTTACTGCTATGTGGGGGTGAAGAATATTTGATGACCGTGCTTCAAATCGAAATTAAATTAATAATGTTGGTCGTAAATAGTATAGATTGATTAAACACAAGAAATCAAAACATTAATATATAATAGGCCGTAAAGAAAATAATTGCTGGAGGAAAGAGAAAGAGCAATCATAATCAACCATGATAATTGAGCGAGCACTGTCAATACCTCGTCACAAAGTGGTATGACAGACTAATTGTAATGATACAAGACAGTGTGTGTAAGGTGGAGAAAATAATGATTACACATGAGGTATTTTGTTAGGGGGTCACCTATTCGCAGTGGATTGGATGACGACGTATTCATACATCTGTTCCCTATCACACTTCATTCCTCTATGCCTAGTATCAATTAAACCACCGGATTGCCGAAATTTGTAACGGAAAGGCATTCACATTTCCTTCTGATTTAAAATCTCGAGATTGACGAGATTAGCGGGCATGTGGGAATCTCGGCGAACATAATTAACGCTCAACAGATTTTTGTTTTGTTCTTCCTTATTTTTTATAGAACATCGTCGTCTGTCATTTCAATGCAGATTAAGAAATACAATATTTCATCTCAAGATAATGGTTAATCCTGTCCTAAAAAAAGATTGATTTAATGGGTTATCGAGAAAAATATGATCCCAGCTTACACATCTGCTGAGAGCCAAAGGGCGTTAACTCACATTTGTTTATGCTAGGTTAATGTCCTTCTGATTGTCAATCAATGACTGGTTTGTCTTATCTCATGCCACTTTCTTTGTTCATCACTCTCCTTCTTTCCTTAATAATTCTTAGTCATTCTTATGATCAATTTAAAATATCGTCTTTCGATACTTTTGTTTCTTGCAATTGTCTCTTCTGTCCTTCACTGCGGTTACGCACACGATCAAATCAAGATTTCTAGCTCGGGTAGATCTTGGGCAGTTTGCTGGCATTTCTGCGGCAGTGATGGAGATTTTACTGTCTTTGTGTAAGATTTTGACAAACGTGTATGTATCCTTGCTTCAAAGGGTTGATCCTTCAACAAACTCCAATATCGTCCGATGTGTTATGCATTCCACTAACAATTCGCTTGTTCCTCAAGTCACCTCTTCCTTCAGCCGTCAACACACAAAAGTTATTGAATATAATATACTTCTATTATTATAATTATATTCTCCGAGATTTAGGTGGTCTCTGCTGTATGTATGTTAATGTGTCAACGAATCCCCATCAGAATCACTTGTGTAGTCCGATCTACTGCAATCCCCGCTGGCATTCATGAGCTTCGTGTCCATATCGTCTCCATCCAAAGGTACCGTCGAATGGTTGTAAAGACCCTGTGCCATCAGTTGTCTGGCCAAACCATTCTTGAGTCCAGTGGCCTTCTTGATTTTGGCTCGCTTGTTCTGGAACCAGATTTTGATCTGGGATTCGCTCAGTGTGAGTTCTTTGGCCAGGGCCCTTCGGCGTTGTTCGGTCAGGTAGTTGCTCTGTTGAAATTCTTGCTTCAGTCTCTGGAGTTGGGACGCGCTGAAGGCAGTGCGAGGGCGCTTCTCATCGGCTTTCTTTTCCCGCCTTTTCACCTTGCGTGTCCGAGGTCCTGCTTGAAAGAACAACAAGAAGAAAAGGGTTTTCGTTAGCAAAAAACAAATCAATATATCACTAGATGAATGATTGCATTAAATTTCATGGAAATTAATCTGAACTACTCGAAAAATAACATATTGGGGCAATAATAATGACTTATTTCTTCTTTTTAAAGTTATATTCTGCATTTTCAATAATTTTCAAGCGTAAAATATGAAGAGAACAAGAAGGTATGGTTTTTTCGGAGGAGACAAATTCTGAGATATTTCATTCCGTTCAATTCCAAGTTTATGAATATAAGCAATATCTAGATATTAAACTTTCCAAATGATAACGATAAGATATGCAAGCTTATTACAGCCCCCAGTCGACAACAACCCGGCTCGATCAGTGATTCCATCGCAAAAGAAAGTTACTCCCCGAGAACTTTAGCGTGCGGTTGCTCTCCATTTTAATGGAACTAGTCATAGGAAAAATAAAACTGTTGACGGATGATGTTAATGACACTTTAATTGACGATAAAACGATGTAGTACTTCTTGTCACTTAGTGCGTGAACTCTTTCCTATTATGTAGACAGGCCAGGCACAGAAGGCGACTTCCATGCCTGTGGTGCCCTCAAATGATTTCAGATAGTCATTGATAAATACAATTAATAATATTAAAAAAATCACAACTCATGCACTTTCCGGACACCTATGAAAATCAAACAGAAATCGGGCATATCATTTGTTTCTACTTCTTGGAGATATGCCTAAAAACTAAACTTAAAAGTTTGCGCCTAAACAGGTTTATAGCAGCGCCACAAATCCAAACTCCAAAAATGAGCAAATTTGCAGTCTGGACGAGAAGGGGGCAGGGTTGAACTTCAAGAGGGGCAAATATTTAAAAAAGAAAAAACATTAAGAAAAGAACTGGTGTGGATAATAATTACGACCATTGTGTATTATTAGTAGGACAAATCATGGAGTCACATTTTATCTATGTTCTCCTGAACGACAGTGTGAAATTGTTCTTTGCTTTGCACACAATCAGCCAAGCATTCAACTTCTCTTTTAATATTTAGAACAGGATATCATGCAACATGCACGCTCGTGAATATTGCATTTAGATGTTTTAAATGGTTTTTTTTTTTAACACCATCGATTTTTCGCTAAACCTTTATAAATACAATGTTAGAGTTCAATATTGGGAGACACGTTGGGCTTAATGACATTCACCTTGGAAGAGTATCTGAAACAGGTGAAAAGGGAATTTGATTCAATATATTACGCTTTTATTCTAGATAATTATTGAATGTTTCAACACGAAACATTTGATTTACACAGATGTCTATTTCGGTAGGAAAATGTGCGAATTCATGTCCGCAACTCAACTGTATTTTAAACCATTCTGTAAACTCTCTTCAATAAAGTTGTATCATTTTCATCTGCTTTTTTGATGAAGCCAATCAGAAATGTGTCATCTTATTTTCTGGGATACCAGTAACACCTTAAAAGGAATCTTTGTTGAATGATGATAAAATTGAGTTTAAAAATAGCAGACGTTTTAAATAGGTCCTCGGAGTAAATTCTTGTACTTTTATTTTGCCAAACGTACTTTCCATTTTTAAAGTTATGGAAATGGTTAATATTACGACAAGGGAAACGGTTAACATAAGAAGTTAAGAGTTAATTAGTTACACTTTATATGTTTTTACAAAAACATTAGCGGTCCTTACAAGATCATGAGTGCACATAATATATTTTAAAAAGAAGATAGTCTCAGGCGGATAGATTTTCATGATTGTTTATATTCATAACTGTAAAGAAAATTGTGACGTGCCATAATCATTATTTCAAGCACGAGTATTACACACGAATCTGAGCAATTACTCAAAGACGTCATAATCAGAAGCTTATCGTTTTCAAAGTAATTGTGTAAATCTTGTTTGTCAGTCGTTAACGTGCTATGGAGTGGCGGTATTCTGTCTCCTTCTTGCCTCGATTGTATAAAAGAGAGGCAAAGTGATTTGCGGATTATGATAAATGAAGCTCCGATCTCCTCCCCCGAGACTCGTCGAAGAAGATTTATTCTGGCGTGCAAGATACACCGATGTGTCCCAACAGGCCCGGAGTGCACTCATTATGTTAAACAGCCTTACATTCGCCCTTGTTACTCATTGCGAGCAGTGTTTAAACTTTTCATTATTCATGTGGCGTGTGAGTGGTGGGGATAAACCCCAGCTAGGATGTCTTCCAGCTTCATTGACCAAGTCGCGCATGACGGTGATAATGACGAGGGTGCGAAACGCACGTCCCTTCTTCGAGTGAAGCAACGGTGATTTTCGTTTTCTCTTAGGTCCCATGGCGTCGGAAGCGAGGAGGCGGCACGGGTGAAGACTACCCTTTCCGCTATTCCTTGGTGCGATGCTTCCCAACTCGTAATGGAGCCTGGGGTTAGGTTAATGAGGCGAAGCGGCGCGCGCGCTCTGCGACTTCACACCTCCGCGCGACTACAGATTGGCCACTTTATCGCCGAGATTGCCCCCTCTAGGCTCCTATTACCAGGCGTGTGTTGCAACTCATTATCGTCTTATACCATGCTTTGCTATAGCTGCTCGTAATTGGCGAGGAAGCGCGATGACGGGGGAGTGAGTCTATAATGACCCTAAACGCCAATCGAGACACGTAAATGATATCTTTGTGATTGCGATATTGAGACGTCGTTGCCAATACGAAAATCATTTGAAAGTCATTACAAGGGCTTATCGGTGTGTCTATGCAAGATGCACCTCGGGCTCAACGCAAGCGTCCCGCGGGAGAGGCCAATCTTGATAGATAATAACCCAGATGCGATATCAGCCGAACAGAAATGAATTCAATTCGCAGAGATCGGCGAGCATTTTCACACCACAGGCAGTTGAAGCGCAAGATGTCTTTCCCCCATCTCTGCCCCAGCCCTCCAGAAACCAACGCTGACAAACACAACGTTGGTTATACATTGAATGACTCTTCAGAGACCCCATCCGAAAGATCTTCCACATCTGTTGCGATGACATTTTGACGACGTTCATTATCATGCCCAACCTTGCCCGTGCATACCCGCGAAAAAGACATCGACAATGTGAAAAAAACTGAAAAGTTCATCATCAGCATATGTCGCTTAATGAGAGGAGAATAGTAATGATTATTAACCATTAAGGTAACCATTCATCTGGATAGACAATTCCATTTGAGGGGAAGTCTTCTGGGGGTCGTTAATGGATCATTCTCCTAGAGTACGACAGAGAGGTTAATCACTGATCAACGTCACAAGTCCTATTCCATCTTCTCTCCTCAACGAAACCGCGAGAAGCGATACCCCTTCTTGCACAATCACGGCTCTTTTATTTCAAATAAATCATCTTTCTTTTCCAGACGCAGATCTAATAATTCATTCTGATATTTCCTTACCCATAATTTCACCCTCGGGTGTATAATAATTATTTTGACTAGGGCTGTGGATTGCAGTGGCAATATAGCGCTACTCTGTGAAGAGCATTACGCCATGCATGCAAGCATTCAGATTCACAACTTAATGGTTCGCAGTGTATTGACTTTGAAATCTAAACAAAATAAAGTTTAATTTACGCGACATAAAATTATATAATATGCTGGTACGAAAGTCTTAGATGGGTCGAAAGGAATTAAATTTGTGGGACCTTGACCTTGATTTCTTCAGAAAGTCTACTTATTACTTTAATGAAAAAATGGGCTATAATAATCGTGTGAATAACGTAATCTATATACCAGCTGTCAACCATTAACCTTTTTTTGTTGTTCATGTTGTTAGATCATGATCTAGAGAAATCTATTTTTAAAGCATTTACAAACATAATTATTAAAACACAAACTTTGTCCAAATCGTTTTAAATCTGTATTTTGTTTATGAGCCGCTTCCAGGATTCAATAATAATGTCCGACTTTCACATCTTCTGTAGATGTCTGTAACGCGTTTCAAGGAAGTTTTTACGAGAACATTATGGGCCAAAGTTAAAGTAAAGGTTTACAATAAAAAAAGAGCAATTCAAATGTAATTTGCTTGTACTTTCCAGAAAAGAAAAAAAAAGGATCCTCAAAGCCTGTACTTACAGGTTGACACGTTCATCGTATTCCTTAAATTTGTCAAGTGTTATGAAACAATAATATGAACATTCCTTGAACAGCACATTGTTCCCCGAAATTATCTATGAATTGAATCGAACTGAAATATCAATCTAATTCATTCAAAATAAAGTATATTGCGACATTTTATTTCCTTACAGAAAGGCCTGAAAGGCACTCGAGATCTAGGTTTATCACAAATCCATTTGTAAGCCGGACGACATCAAAGCAAATAAAACCGTCACCGTCACTTTACCACGATACCTTCATCCAACGTTTGTTTGTTGTTATTTTTTTCTTTGAATTGCCCATTTTATGAAGTATAAATCAAGAGTGGGCCATTTAGAATGCGGGAAGAATTGCTTTGTCATACTTTCTGGATGAGCGACGGAGCGCGACCGGGGCGCGTCGAATTTCATTCGTGCGCGTGCACACACGTGGCGAAGATGCGATGTGTATGGACGGGCGCGCGTTCTGGCACACGCCACTGCAGGCTACACGGCTTAATGTCAGCGCGGACAAAGGGATAATATACGTGCGTTGGGGTTAAATGACAAAGAAACGAGCAAATAATGGACCAGACGTGTTTAAGAGTTTTATCCCTTATACTGCGAAGAAGATCCGATGAGTTAAACTTAAAGGAAAGTTCTTTGCAAACATCTTCGGTTAGCCTTACATGATTCATCTTAATTTATCATTCAGACTTTTGATAGGTTCGTTCGAGGCATTCTATTTAATCTTTTGACGATGCACTCTCATTTGGTAGTCGGTAGAAATATGATATTAACTTTGGATGAATTGTCTTTATCCAAAGACGTAGTGTAATATGAAGCCATTAGTTTGCGTAGGTCCCACCAAATCAACGAAGAATAGGCTTGCTTGTGTTGACGATCTATTTTCTCTAAATAGGCCTGACCTTTACCACTTTCCATAATCAGATAATTCAATGCTTCATATTCAGCTAACCAAGAGATCACGCGATTTTATCTTTAAACAATACCGTCATGTTTTTCGCGTTCGTATCGATGATAGCTTTACTAACTGGGCAATGGTATGGTTCGAGCCGTGTCCAGCCGACTATGTCGGGGGTGACAGTGCACCCAACAGTCGGTAGAAAGCCTCGTTGAAGCTCCTGCCCATCTGGTACATAGTTCTGCCCAGTTGTTTTACTAATTGTCCGAGGAAATTATTGACCGATGGTTTAGTAAATTTTAAGAATAAACAGAGGGAGCGGCATTTCCTTTGAATAACAAACTATCTAAGTCCTGTGGTATTAAACTGAAAGAACTAAGAGAGAGAGAGAGAGAGGAGGGGGGGGTAAAGAAAGCTGTAACAAAAATTAACGTACAAAATGAAATGGGTAGTGGGCGAGTGTGCACATTATGTGCGCGTGTGCGCGAGCAAGGGAGAGAGAGGGACAGAAAGAAATAGAGCGTGCAATATGAATGGAAATCGAAATCCAATATTAGAAATTTAGATATCAAGGTTGTGACATAACAGTACAGCGGAACAGTACCATGTAGGGATAGCCGTTAGTTCTTTTGTTTCTTTTTTTCTTAATCAAAAGTCAAAATGAAAAACCATATTTTAAGCTTAAACTGGAAATGTCGGCCCTAAGAAAATTGGTAAGGTGGAATATGAACTAGATCATAATTATACAAGTAGAAGATTATTGTATCTTTTATCTCGTCTACAAGTGGGGTGCTTCTATATCTTCTGATACCGTAATTAGAAAGACATTAAGAAAAGGATACACAAACCCGAAATTCACACAGTATTTGTAATTGTTTTGACATTAATGATGTACACGAGAAAAGGTTACATTCGTTCATAAAAGGGGGAGAAGCCTTTCTGGGTAAATTATTTACAGAGCATTACCCTAATCATTCTCAATTGCATTAATGGAATTTCAATGTGACGATCAATGCATTTTTAAAGATATTGCAAATGATATCGTTTGTGGAAATGGAGTGATGATGCGGAGGTTTAATTAATTAATAAAACAAAAACGTATCCATGTGTTCGGTGTCGGAACATTTTAAAAACTAAACCAATTCCGAAGTCTTTGTTTTTCGCATGAACTAGAGCAGAGTGCAATGGCATAGAAAGTTTTGTAATATTCTGCCCCCTCATCATCGAGTTCAAGATCATGGTATCCCATCAGAAGAGATGATCTTCTGTCCAATTCAGATGAAATAGTCATCATAATACAAACCTATCTGGTCTTAGCCTAGGGGGATACATCCTAACCCCGTAACACCGGTCTTCACTTGATGATTGTTGCCTGTCATAACATACCTGGACACCTTCTATACCTACACCCATCTCGGCGACAATTGATGTCTTAAATCCGCCCCAATTCAATTCGGACCATGCACTCCAGAAACTCCGATCGTCAACTTCCTTTACCACTGCTTGCCTACGTGGGCTGTGCTATACCAAACGCTGCAGTGGATCGTCCGTCGAGATTGACGCGAGACAGGCAGGAAAATAAAGTCTAAATCCTACGGAGACGGGATCGTATTTGATTGGGAATATTAAGAGAAAATAAACAGAAGGAACGATCACTGTTTGGATATGGATCGAATCGACGAGAAGGTTTGGACAAACAGAGCACTCCGAGGCGGACATAAGTGCGAAGAAACCCTCGAGGAATCGACGACGACCAAAACCAAAAATGCAGGAGGGCAGGGGAAAAAGAAAAGTGCAAACTCTCAAAAAAGCTGAGTGCGAAATGACAAACCTATTTCCCTGGTTGTTGTCGTAATTCAGCAGTCAAAATATGAGGGGAAATATCTTAGAAGCAGGAGGAAAAACAATGAGGAAAGATAAAATCCCTTGGTATGGCCTAAATATTCAGGTAGGCTACATGGCACTTGTTCGCAGGCGTGTGGTTCCCTCCTGAGGATAGAGTGGGGTTCGAGTAAATTGGTATCACAGGGTTAATTTTTTAATTATAGGGGCATAAATGAATGATAGTGATTAATTACAAGATCATAGATTCTGAAGATAAATTCAGTCTCATATTGAAGACTTATTTCGCAATATATGCGCACGGAACTATTTGGCTATAGGTGGCCTGATGTTTCTTGCCCGAATCAAAATTCAAGTTTCTTAACTTTGCGAGGGAGCGAAGCAAGTAAGCAAAAAACGACCCTTTAATATATTGAAAATGTTATTTGTCATACAAAATACACTAAATGGATATAAGAATAAAAATACCATCTGGTTGTCTGAATACGAGGTAAAGGTTTCCCAAATATTGGTAATTTCAACATTCTCGGAGGGGGAATGCTATAGCCCCCAGCTCTCACCTTTTACTCATAATATTTTTGAAAATTTTGTACCAAAAACTTGTCTCAATATTTTAAACATAACATAATTGGAATGCTGGTGCTAGCGAATTGAAATCATTACCTTACATTCATCATGTAATACATTCCCCTTTTCACCTCACACACATAATAATTGTTGCATTGCATTGTCATCGCTTCATTCATCGTCATAGTAATTTGGAGAGGAAATCGATTTTCTGCGTTCTCATGCCAATCGTCACACACCTCGTTGATACCAGTGACAGGGGTGCAGCGACGAACCCCTCAACCATATCAAATTATCACCTCTCTCGTCACCCCTCGTGCCCTGCTCAGGCTCCATCAATGGGCCGGTGTGCCAACCCGACCAGCCGAAAGATTGAGCTAACTCATAGCCAATGCGGTTCAAGATCGGGGAATCGTCCAAAAAGTGAGACGAGTTATATTTTTTGCCGAATCCATCTCTTTTTGTGTTATTTTTTTTTCTTCATTCGATATATTTGACAGAAAAGGGACGAAGAAAGAGGAAAATTCATTTTTCTTTTTAAATCGTGGCACTAATTTCTCTATTTCTAATTGCTGAAAGGTTTTTAAAAAAGGTTTTAAAACAAAGATCAGATAGACAACTTTATTTAACCCCATACATTATACGAACAGAATTATTGTGAAGAACAGAAGCAAAACTGCGTTCATTTTTCATACGCACATAATATGTATATATATACATATATATATATATATATGGGTATATATATATATATATGTACATTATAATATGTGAGTAAGTCTTTAATCTATCTTTAAAGCTCTATAAGACTCATCGTCGATGTGTTAAGCGCTATTTAATACCCAGAATGTTACATTTCATTATCAATGTTTATATTGAAAACAGATTTTGCGGCGATCTTAAAGATGAGGATATTGAAAAGATCGAACATTTGAAATCAACACGCTTTCTAACTCAATACAATAATTGATTGAATTAAAGAAAGCAACTTTGTCTTTCAAAAAGAAAACTTACAGTTCAAAGAGAGCAACGATTTTTTTTTTTTTTTTTTTTTAATGTTACTCTGGCGGTAGTACCATTTCCACTCACAGGTGCACACAAGACCACAACATACGAAAGCGAACCCCAACCTACGTAGATTGTAACGGAAAAGTTCGTCCCTCCACCCTTCTCATGGGACATCACGCCCCTCTGGGATAGAGTCGATCATTCCGAATTGATTTGATAATGTTCAAGAATTGATTCAGATTGACAACACACGTGTTCACATTATGATTGTTTTGATTCGTCCTTTTCCTCTCTTCACCCTCAATTTTCCTTCCGCGGTTTTTCGAAAATTATGTTTGTGCGATCTGGGAATTGAAGACTGACGTATAACTCGAGGAACAAGACAATAAAGAGAAGAGTTAAGACATCTTAGAGGACAAGAAATAAGCTGGAGGGAACGAATACTTTAAGAGTGCTCTTGTCGAACGGTTAGTCAACTTTTACTTTCAGAGGTGTCAAACATCGGGGGCGTAGCTATATACTTGCCTGAGTATGGATGAACTTTTCGAAAAGAAATGAGATGTTATGGTCCTTTCCGTGTGAGGGCATAACGAGATAATCGTCGCTTTCGATTTGGAATGAAAAGCTTTGACGTAGCCCACAAAGCGTCGCTATGTTTAAGGCGATTCGTTGGAGGAGGTTGCGAATAACTAGAACTATTTTTCAAAGAATGATTGAAATGCGACAAATAATTAATTGAAGGTGACTACATAACCTTGATATAACAAGTATGCGGGTACTATTAAGAATATCGACTTCATGTATAGTGTCAACAACCTACAGTTATTGTTAGAATTAATTATTTTTCACAACGGGTAATCCTAAGTTAAACAAATAGACGCACGTTTTTGAAAACTCGTCATTATGACCCAAATTAAGATATACCCCAGAGATCGGCACCCTAAATATATGCTCGGTCGAATGAAATACAATCCATTGTCGGATATACTGGAATAAAAAGAACGGTGACATAATTTTCCCGTCCATCTCGGCACCGCATGATCTGATCGTCATTCCTCAAGTCCAAGACTCTTTCAGAATCTGGTTCATCTGTGGATGTTGTTCTTGCTACTCCCAGGAGAGTTCAACCCAGTATCATTTATCACGAGAAAAGGAGGTCTCAGAGTTGGTAATAGTTTCTGAAGGTGATGACGTATGACCGTAATGAAAATGTCATCTCTTTTGGAGCGTTGCGGAGGGGTGCTGGAGGAAGGGCTCTGTGATAAGAATGGTGTGGTGTTTGGACATCAAGAGCGGTAGAAAGGGAAGCACCGGTGAGGGTTTAGAAAGAGGGGTATAGCCTAGTCCTCTGGGGTGCTAGTGGTGTTGATGGATACCCAAATGGACCGTGTTGGAAGGGGAATGACCAACTCCGGCGGACGCGCCTTGATCCCATCTTTCCGATATGCCGACGGGCCTCCGATGTTTTTATCCCTTCTCATTTTTCTTTATTCCTTTTTTTCTTCTTCACAACTCTTTCCTGTGGAGACCCCTCTTCAGGAAAGATGCGTTCGACTTGCGGAAAAAGCTTGTTGATATAGCTGGCCGTACTTTGAGCTAATGTGTGAATGAAGAGCCAAAGGTCAACATACTCCACTAAGAGGTCACTGCTAAAATATTGATATCAGAACTACTGAAGTCTTCGATTCATTACAATTTGTGTTTATTGCTTAATTTATGATCAACGCATCACGGATAAATTTCATATATTATATTAATTAATGAATTAGTGATATTCATAACATCGTAATCACTTTGCCGTATAAAGGTATGAATGCAAACTTTGGCCGCAGTAGCTGCGCTCTAATACACCTCAAAATCCGTTTCGATCTGTTTAGCCCTCTACCGGTAATTGCGACACTGCTAGGTATCGGTTTATGAACCCGCGTGTAATGGGAACCCGGCGGCCACAAATCAACCAATTTTACAACAAAATGATGACTTCATTGATTGACCCACTTATATTTCATCCCGCTCTTTCTTCCCTTGCCTCTCTCTCTCTCTCTCTTTCACTCTTTATAGCAACGTCTCTTTCTCTTTCCCTTTCTGTATGCATGTCTGTCCGTCTGTCTGTCTCTTTCTCTCTTTTAGTTCAACTTAATGTCTTTTTCTCATTTTTTTCCTATACATGTTTCTCCTTTCTCTCTCTCTCTCTCTCTCTTCCTCTTACTCTCCTTCTTCCTCTCTCCCTTTTCTTTATTTCTTCTGAGCGCTAAGTGAAAGATTGAAATAAAGTGATGGCAGTCTAAAATTGAGGTACCCCAGCCCGCCGAAAACAATTTCTCCACCAAACCTTTTCTCGAAGAAAACTCGAAGGAAAAAATCATATCAGCCAGTTTCGTTGTCTTTATACTTTCATAAAAAGAGGGCGCGAAAAACTTATTAAGAGAGGGCATTCCTGGAGATTAGAATAAATTGAGATTTGTTGAACCTTATCGACTCTATTTTGTGAGTTCTTTGACTTTTTCTAAAGTGAAATCATGACCACGTGGCTGAGAGTGCAAGCACCTGAGTCGAGAGGTTCATATCGGGTCAGTAGAGGGAAACACCTCCACTATCTTCAAGACGGCATTTTGATGAACGTATAGCTTTACTTATCAAAATGCATTTCATTATCATTTTCAATGTTTTCATTGTCTTTATGTAGAGAAGAAATGTTCTCGAAGCCAAAAAGTAACAATAGCGGAAATTCATGTACAAAGAAGTGATAATTTAGAATATATATTTTGATGGCAAAAATGCATTGCTTATTTCTTCTTAAGTGTGTACTTTGAGGGTGGGGGCTCTCTATGTCTTCCTGAGTCAAGCTTATACGTTACGAGAAAAAAAACGTTATCTTCCTGATTCCTATGTTTACAAGCATTTTGCCATACTTCTAATTCCGTTCATTTTACATTAATCTGGATGGGTCAGGGAAGGGAGTGTCCATCTTGTTCCGCCATTTTGTTGGTGTGGCGTGCTGCGACTGACCGGTAATTTGGCTTTTTAGATGTGATCGAGATTCTTGCAGGCTGAAGAATCAAGTTGTAAGTAAGTCAGGCAAATCGAGATGTTGGTCTGCTATCGCCCTAATTACCTTTGATAGAAGTGTAGAGGGATTCTCGCCTTCAAACCGGGGGGACTTCTGGTGGGGGTTAATTCGCAGGCTACGAGCCGACAAACGGACCAATTTGTTAGCCGAAGTGTAATGTCAATTTGGAAAGAACGATCTCGACACCACTACGTGTCAGCGATACTTTGTAGCAGAACAAACAAGGTCTGGCAGCGCGATGGGAGCTGGCACTGTGGGTTGTCCCAGACGGGTTCGGGTTAAATCCGATCAGTGTGGGGCTTGTACCTTCGGGCGCTGACCCTACGGCCCATTTATACCAGCGGGAATGAAGCAAAAGTATACTATAGATAGAGTAGACCAAAAACAAGATCGAGTCGGGGAAATGCTTTTGTAGATATTCGTCAACAAGTCAATGGAAGAATAATGGAAACGAGAAGGAAAAAAAGGGCACGTCCTTTTGGGAGCTGTTGATCCCCAATTGTCAGTACTGATCAAGGGATGGAAACGATTACGACCATGAACAGCCTTGTCGAATGGTCGAACAAATCTACTAGTGCATCCAATATCAGCGGTACTGATCAAATCAAGATACGAAGGTATCTCTAACAAACAAATATATCATAAATACGTTCTTTTCGGGGAAGGGAGGTAGGAGAGGAACCTAACAAATATATCTTTTGTATTGTTTGTATTTGTATTACCATCTATTCTTTGCCAGCGTGCCATTTTCCTTTCGTTTCAAATTCCTTTCCTTTTTGCTATTAACATTATTATTTCATGTATTCAATTTCTGTTCATAATTTTGCCAACTGCACCTATAAATAGTGAGAATTTCAGTGTATCGACAAAGTCATCAAGAATCTCCCTTTTATGATTAAGGTAAAAGTTCACATCGTTATCTTTTGAAGGTATTCACTTTCGCTTACCTCCCATTATATTATGATCATTCTCATTTAACTATTTTCATATGAATTCGGCACCATTAAAAGCTGCAAAATAATGTTCCTCAAATCCCCCAAAAATGTTATCCAAGAATATATATATATATCGTGACGTCACAATGGATGAAGCTACAGCCAATGATTCCTCATCAGATGACGATGATAAAGAAGCCTCCTTACTTTCTTTTAACTCGACTAAATATTTGTTATTAATGTTATTATGTAATATGGACTGTCGTTAAAAAAATGGAATTCTTAAAATTTATTGATTTCAAAATCAATTCACTATATAAAACTAATAAAAACTAAAAGATCGAGAGCGTAAATGTTACGGATCTCATTCAATGCCGAAATGGAGTAAATACAATTTAAACGGCCTAAACAGACCTTTCTGAATCCCTTTGAATTCGTTGAAATCAAGCACAGAACAAGTTTTGAAAACTCTGTCAACTGATAATAAAATCGTTTCTAACAGGTTGAAAGTTTATTAACAATCATGTAAAAACACTCATTGACTTTACAAATATGTAAATATATGTACATATATATATATATATATATATATATATATATACATGTATTTCTATATGCTGCCTTTTTCTTGAATGGCATCTTCTCATTCTTTGCACTTTCAGTGGAATATTCAATCGCAAATAGGTGTATTTTCTACGATCTAGTTCCGCTGTCTTGCATCTTGTTGTGTGCCGGGTCATTGAACTGACTACCCACTTTGGAATATTGCTAAAGTGCATTAGCAATCCCATGAAAGAGCAAATTTGCTCGTTATTGGTCGTGAGTTTGTGGTAATGTCGAGTTCCCTAACCGTAATAGAATCGTGAGAAAAATAGGTGTGTTCTCGACACCAACTGGGAGAAACACCCATGCGATATGTAATCACGGCGTGCGACACTGCAATTATGGTGGTAAAACAAAGAATATGCATTTGTTTATGATTAAGTTATAAACTTGAGTTCAGGACCGGGTAACGTGAAATTTGACATTCCGTCATCCAATAAAAATTATGTGAATAATCTCCTTCAATTACTGTATTCTTCGGTATTCTTGACCACTTCAAAGTGAGTGTAAACACGTTTTTGAATCCCAACCTTTATGAGAATTATTAATAACCATGTTTATATCTGTCAAGTTTATTTTAGAGTTATGTGTTGATCATGATGACAGAAGGTTATGGTTGAATTAGCAACCAACGTTTATGCTTTATATGTTTGTTTGGAGTTTAAAATAGCTTAGAAGGTAACAAATGTATTTGTGGACAAAGTGTTGATTCAAGGTCGAGGCCAAGATCTCAAAAAGTGCATGTGACCGAGAAAAACGCAATGCGTCTGTTATAACGAACACAGGAAAATGGAATAACTAGTTCGTCTGAAAACGAAATAGGCATACAACTCATTATTTTCAGCAATCAAACAAAATTACGCCTTAACGGCTGTAATGACTTGATTAATGGTTTCCAAAAGAATCGCAAATGACGAAGGGTGACGAATGCATTCGCTTGCGGAGCGGAGTGTTAATGGGGGTGTAATTGTAGCGGCCAAATTACCATTGTTCAGACGTCTAACTCGCTTCCCATGGATATTGTGACAAACTAGCAAACGGGGAGATAAAGTAATCAAATTTGGGAGCAGAAATTGTGACATGTGTCGGTCAAATATCAATTAGCAACGCAAATGCTAGCAACATTTGTATGTCTCATTTTGCCCTTACCCGTCCAAAAGTATGCTCGTCATGTTTTGCGAGCTCGCAGTAAATACTAAGTTTGTTCTCAGACGGAACGAATACCTCCTTTTCAGTTTTGAAGAAGAAAAAAAATGTAAATTTAATGTGCATCATAAAACTATTTCTCTATGATTATTTGGTTTTGGTATATTGACGCTTGAGGCTTATCTAAATTCTCATACTCAATTTTCCAACGAAATCAAAATCCTAGTCAAAGTTTGATGCTGTCTTTTATGCTTATTGTGTCAGACCTGTATCTGTCACTGTTCCAGTCTCCCATCGTAACTCACCACCGAGCTGAACAACAACAACAAATTTATTTATATGTGTTCTGACATCGTACGTAAACTTTAAGAGTACTTTCAAGTGATGTCCAAACACAAATATTATTATAATTGTTTCCCCGATCGCCCTATTATTTCAGACGATTCCATTCCCAGCGTAATTCACTCGTGCCCTCTGCGAGTCGGCTCGGTCTGCGCACCTGTTCCGCTCTGACCTTTGACCTACGCTCCCAACTTTTAGGCTCGTTCGGAGTGAGACATTACAGACGATAATGGGCCGGGTGACAAGAGACAAAATATGAATCTGTGTTATGAATTTCGACGTCGTGAGATCTTGGTCGAGTCGATGCTCCGACGATGAAGCTCGCTCAGGGACCCGTTGATGATTGGGCCATATACGGTTTCGTCATCCGGGGACGTATTAGATGAGTAAACTAACCAATATTCCCCGAATGACCGTGAGATATTGACTTATTGGCTATACTAGTTCAGCATTTAGTGAACAATGTGTGTCAAATATTTGACCACTGAATAATAGTGTAGATAAAGAAATGCATGAAGTGGCTCAAAATTAGATCAGACGACCCAGGATTTCACAATCATAATGATAACAAAAATAATGCAAAATAACAAAATTGGTCGAATATTGATAATTGTTGCCTATAAAAGTATCGCTTTGATTTCTTTCACCAATGAAATTGTGTATCACATGTACAGACAGACAATACTAATAATAATACTACTAATAAAGAGACAGGCAGACAGACATATAGATAAATACATATAATGATATATAGATAGATAGATAGGTTGATAAGGGTTTAGATTTATAGAGGTAGATGGATCGATAATAAGACGGACAAGTGTTAAGATCAAGACTTTATAAACACACATTTACATGACTATGCCTCCAGTGTTTCCCCAGCAAATTATTTCTTAGAATAACTTGTCGCAAATTTAAAAGGAGAACAGAATGGAATCTTATTAACAATTTATGCTCAATGCATAATTATCAATATCTAAGCCAAATTCGAGACACACGGTGACAATCTTTTAAAATAAACTCCATTCTATTTTAAGCAGGGCCCGAAAAAGAAGACACTCCTAATTAAGTTGTAAAACGATATACGGACATTAATGTCACATAGTATTTACCATTCTAAAAGTGCTGGTTTAGTTGAAGCATCTGTCGGTTTCTGCCCATGTCTCTTTATGACTTTGGAAGGTATCAGAAGTTCAGGCACTGATGAAATTAACTTTATATCGGAACTATTCAGGTCATAAAGCCGAAACACAGGAAATTTGATGAATAATATTTCACTGCCTTCTTTCTCCCATGTGTATGATGAATAAGGGTGAAGTTAAGGGTAGCGAGCATCATACGTGCGATCCGTCAACGCTGAATAGAATCAAAGTTTTTACTAACTCCATCAAAGTCCACCGCTTATTATCTTCACTGAAATAACTGTTACTATTTGTATAAAATAACATATAATGTTTTTTGTGAAATCAAACATAAATTACATGGATTCTAAACTGAAGCATACAAAGCAATGCATAAATTATAAGATACGTAAAACTTTAAATATAGAATTAAAAATTGCTATCAACTTTGTTCACTGAATCATTTGCAAACAGCGAGTAGGGATTGACATCTCTAAAGGCGTTCGGTCACAATGTCTTGTTAATCATACAAAAGGAATGAAAAGTAACAGTTTTCTTTCTATAATTCGTAACTCCTTCTAATATTCTTTGTTAGGTCACTGACAAAATTGCTTCTCATATCTTCTTTGTATTACTACATCCGAGTAAAATCATTTTAGGTGCTGTACTAGAATTGTTTTCGATTTTGCTCTCGGCATACGATCGTTCAGCAAAACGACAAAGATCAGCATTTTGTGACTGGGCCTTTCTATTATATTCATACATGTCAATAGTTGATTTGAGCAAGGAACTGAGTGTTCTACAAATCTAGTTAGCACCCTACACGACTCTCCCCCAACTCCGGCTCACTCGGTTAAGGGGTAGTGAGTGACACGATAAGTGACTTTGCATGGATGTCGTTATTGTCCGCCTTCCAAACTCGGCTTAGAATCTCTATTGCTTGTCTGTCATTCGGGACATCAGCGAAAAAGGTTGAGAGCGCGAGGTGGATATGAAATAGAGTGCGCATGCGTGTTTGTATGCATATCCCACCCTCATTGTAAACAAAATAAAAATCTGTATTTGTAAAAGTATGTTGTTTTTTCATGTATTTCTCTTTTTTCTCGAAGATGATATAAAAATGCATTTCAACCTAAGAGAATCGAATATGCCACATAGGCCTATATATTAGTTGTAGGTCTAGCGTGTGAGTTATTAAATCAGGATATTTAAAACATGATGAAAATTGTGCAAGTATATTATGCAATATGATAGTTATGGATTTTTCGTTCAAATGCATAGATGAACATTATGTGCGTGTGTGTGGATGTGTGTGCGTGTGCGTATGTGTGAACATTCGCGAACGGTTGCTTGCGCTTGTGCGTATTTCTTCAGAAAAAAAAAGTTTAATGACTAGCCTGGTTTTAATTCTTAAACTCTCCACACATAACTAAACTAATCCCCAAAGTTGTATGAATAGCCTGGTTTAATTGTTAAACTCTTCACACATAATTAAACTACCCCCCCCCCCCCCCCATCAAAAAAATAAAAAAATAAAAAAATAAAAAAATTGTTATTCGCCTTTTGGTCAGATATTTTGTAACCGTCTTGAAAATTTGATTAAACTGCTCAATCAAAATGAGAGATGAATCAACTTAACTCAACTCGAGGGTGTTAAATGTATTTGCTTTCTTATGAAGATGCCGACATGTATTACATAATGTCGCCGTGATTTGGTCTCCTAACCGTGGATATTACGCACTGAAGCGATAAATGCGAGGCGTCTATAGGCCGGCACTGCTCATGAAAAGCGTCCGGATTCTTGCTTCGGCTGAACAGGCATTTAATTACTGAAACACGATATCAGGACTGTATGTTTAAACTTCTTTATTAAAAGAAGCATATTATGAACAAAATTTGTACTAACTGTAGGTATAATGTGGTTGAACTTAAAGTAAACCTATTACGTCTGAGTTATATTAAGAGATGGAGCTTAGCGTTTGACGTGTGATTCGAGTCTCAATACTACAGACTTTCATTAAACAAACTTATAAAACTTTTTAAAAAATCAATGAGTATGGAAAGTTATGTACAAATTAACCAACTAAACCATTGACTAAATGAAAATGCACAAACGATTGCAAATATGCGAAACAACAATACTGATATATCATTATTGAACAAATTAAACGTTTTACCTATAGGTTACTTTCATACGTCCTACATAACGGTGCATTCAGGATTTGTATATACTGCTATGCGAATAAGGTGCAGTTCGCCTTACCAAGAAGATGTACATTGGTTTCTCCTTTGCCTTACTAAATACAATCCTGCAATTCGTCACCCCAATGTTTTTTGATAGCGCACATAATCATATATTGACCCACAACTTCTCGATATTTATTCGAGGACAACACTTACCAAGAGGAGCGATTTCCACCCAGGAGATTGAATAGGTTTCATTCGGAAATCATGGTCCCACCCATCCCAAAATATTATTACAAGAAAATCCTGCTCTGCATCCACATAACCCTCACAGGACGTATGTGAAACTATGAGGTAAAGCATCAAATTTTGTGTTCTTATATTTCTTTTCCAGATCAATCTTAAAACAAAATCGTATTTTGTAATACTCTCCTAAATAGATTGACAAGTTATAATTCTAAACAGACCTTGCTAAGAATTCGTAGGAGAACATGACTTGTAAAGCGTCACGATTATCTGTTGTAGCAAGACAAAAGCTTTCAAAATAACGCGCTCTTAACCAGCAATCCACTTCAACCCTTCATTTTTCTATAAGAAATTTCATGACAAGCTTTTGTTTGACCAACTTAACGAATTCATCTTTCCGCTTCAGATGTATAATATAGGATTAAGTTGAAAAGGGGAAAGAGCTACGAATGGCTCAAATGTCTCTGTAGTGACTAAATCAGGAGTTTATTTGTTTATATAATAACAAAAGGCTAGAAACGATCGTGTTCAAAGGCAGACAAAAAATTGACCCGAAGGCATCTTCATGGAAAACCGGGTTATATTGCTGAAATGCGCTCTTCACTGAATATGCTAGACTGCAATTTTCTTGTTGCCCTTCGCCGAATCATCAAAATGGAGAAAGTTATAGATCTGTAAACGATTATCTTCTCAAATTGTTCGTTTTGGGATTGTCTTACGTCCCGTCTTGATTTACTATCAAGTGTCTACGGACATCAACCTACGCCACCGTGGAGGATCCTCCCGGTAAGACTAGGGGTTTGAGTTACCCATATTTGCATTACGAACATCCCTTTACACTCCAGCTTGTCATGATACTGTTTGCAAGGATTTCAATCCAGTTTCGATCGCTCTTAAAATCTGAGCTCCCTCTTTTACATGATATATTGAGAAGGAAAAAGTTTTAAATTTCCCTGCGTTCGAAAGACGTTCCCTTTAAATACATAAAGTAATTTTGGAGTGTTTGGAGTGTATATCATTTGAAGAGCATTTGTTTTAAACGATTTGTGTTTTCCTGACAAGACTCTCATTTGTCCTGTCACTTTGGAGATGTCTTGAGAAATCATTATTTTTAGAGAGCCATTATTTAGAAAATACACCAATTTCAAGAAATTGATCGTTCCCATTCTATCACGAAATGCAATCCACAGAAACCACTCCAAACTTAGGAGAGCTATCTGCGTTCTCTTTTTCCGAAGCTCCAATTCTTTCTTTTTTCTTTCTTCTCCTACTTCTCTTTCTTGGCAGTTTTTCTACATCTTCTAACCTCACCTGACCCGTAACGAGGAGTAGGGGATAGAAAAGGGGACTATTATTTGTGATCAGGAAGAAAGCTTCGTTCATGACAAAATAGTTCTAGTTTTTTTTTTTATCAGAGTATTTATTTTACACCTCCATGTTTTTAAACTGTCTTTTTTAACGTTTTTATTATTAATGTCATTCCGTTACCTTCAACATGTATTTTTTTGCAATTTCACCTTAATACTTCAACCTTTTTGCATAAAGTAAAGATCGCATTGATATTGATAAACGCTTGCTTTTACGGTCAGTAGGAAAATAGACTGGAACAATTTCGAGAACTGGATGTCGTATTTTTCTTCAGTAGTTTAAGAGAGTTCTTACATCGTATCAAGTAGGTAGATGTATAGCAAAAAATCCAGAGAGAGTTGCAGACAAACCACAATTGTATGTTATCACAATGTTCAACTCACTCTTTGAACATTCAAAGCGCACTTTGACTTGGTTACGTGCAATGGATACAGGGAATGAAAGGAACGAATATCGTTGGAAATTTATTTCAGGGCATGCCTTTTGGAATTATCTGTATCCTAGCCGGGCCTTCTTATGAAAGCGAACAGAAAGCGAGTAATGCAGACATCAGTTTACGGTATCGTCGGCTTTCTATGAGTACGGATCGAGTCTTGTAGCTTTAGCCCAGATAGCTGGCAGTCCAGAGGGCTGGGTGCCCGGTATTAAAGTATCTATAACGCTCTGTAAACATAACCTCTCTATGAGCAGCTCTCTTTCATTCTTTCCTTCTCTCCATCTGTCTTTCCCTCCCCATCTCTAAAATCCTCCGTCGATTTATTCCACTCTCCATTTCTTCATTTTTAGCATTTCAGTCTTGATTCTATGTTAGACTAAAGGCTGGATGTATCATTAATCGTGATTTAATGAGTCTGTCGTCAGTGGATAGCTAACATTGCGTAAAACGAGGCGCCGCATTCGCCTCCCACAATGCTTTCTCGCTATCGGCAGCTATAGTCTTACCCTCCAGACGTTACAGGGATAAATAAATCAGGGGAATGTTAAATAAAGTCTATAAAGGAAAGACTATTTGACAAAGTACAGACTGCCGTTGAATCGATCAGGGTTTCTCATACCAAGTTAACCCACTTCTTGATCCCAATCAATGACGGTTGTACTAATTATGTTTGAGGGAGAGAGTCTTTTATCTTCACTAATACTCCATTTCTTCACATTAAGAGGCCGAATGTCTTACACACTTCTTAATTGCTTTCCTTCCACTTGACTCATAAGCTAAACATGTTTGCTTTATAATTAGTTCGAACATTCTATTCTAAAATCACAGGTTTATGATAAGATCTTGGCACTAAAAGTAAACATAAATAGTTAAGATTGCTATCGCCGTGTCGCTTTGATAATCCAAATCGAGTTTGTCTGAATACGGCGCTAAATAGAAATATTTGTTACCTCAGTTGTTCCTGTTCTCGTTAGAAGTGAGAGGTGTTTAAATAGACCGTAAACTAATAGAGACTTCCAACGCCTCTCTGCAAATAGACACCCGCCATCTTTATTTATCAAAATTAAAGTGTCACAATTCAAAATGTTAACATACCAGCGTGACGTAGCAGGAAGATGGTAGCTCGCAATGTGAGGCACGTAGATGTAAAGGGAGTACATGTTTGGTTTAAAGGGCTTTTCATGGTGTACCCCTGAAAGAAAGGGGGGTTCTACGACACAAGGTTATAACGACAGTAATTGTTCAACGGTCAATAATTATTTCTTACACCAGTCGGTGTCCTAAGTTTAACCGTGAACCAAACAATCTTTCTTTTCCTAACCATAACCGAACTTAAAACTCAATTGCGGCCCTTACCCAAACCTATATTTTTGACGAAAAAAGCAAAGGAGTAAATGTCGCTCGCGCAAATTTCTGGTCACCTCATAAAGAGTTTCATACTGAAAATCTGTCAAATGTTACATATCAAAAGAAACTTCTTGATGGTGCACGTTTATACATTATTCTATTTGACCGCTAAATCATAAAACATGAAACAGAATGCATTATCAATTGCTTCTTGGTTGAAATATACACATTCTCTACTCTCTAGTAATGGAGCTCTTTCAATGATTACTGTGCCCTGTTGTTTTGAATGTTCAATTCAGAAAATTTGCTTCAAATATACTGTATTTACTAATTCCTGAGTCAGTATTATTTTCATTGTGGTCATTAACTCTTCTTATAATACTAAATACATGAGACACTGTCATCGAAATCATTCGGTGGTCGGTTGGCGGAACTCAGACAATAAAATAACAGGTTCTAACGTTTTCTAAATGTTAACCAGCTTCATCTAATGATGGTTTGATTTGAAAACATAAGTCGTTTAATGTTTTTGATCCCCTTTAATACAATAAATGCCTGAACTTTACCTCCACCTCGCCTGAGAATCCGCGGCATTGACAACTTAACTATCGCCGAGTCCCGTATTATTTTGATTCCGGGTAGTATTACAAGAGGACCATGCAAAGCAAGCCTGTGCTCTTGTTTTCCTCCAGTCCACCACTATGACATTTCCATCTGTAGCAGACTTGGATGTGTGTTTATAGAAGGCCATGGTTCGCTTCCCCCGTCGATTATATGCTCCCCTTCAAATCAGGCCTTTTGGTCGCCCTTTTGAACTTGGCTCCCGCAAGCCCCTTCCAAACGGGTATAAGGCTACGCCACTCGTTCTATCTGCGTAAGTCAATAAGTCAATTTGGCAGCTCACAACGCAAAGCCAAGTCTTAGGTAAATTGCTAGCGTTGGATTACACCCCTCTAAGATGACATGTCGTATGGACGGACCAAGGGGCATTAAAATTCCTCCCTCGACTTAGAAAAATGGGGTTTTTGTTAAAAGACGGCATAAAATGGGCCATCTGGAGAAAATATTCCGGAGTTAACTTGTCTAACTGTCATGCCATGGGATGAAAAGCCTATAAAATTCGAGATCGCTTAATCTTCGTGCCTCTGTAAATTTTGCATCGCATTGGAATAGGATCAATTGATGTTTGTATTTTGTCAGAGGTAATCCCTCGTTTGCCTCTTTCTCCCGGCCTAAACACGGTGCTCACGATATACCAACCCCGATGAAAAACAATCGAGATATCGAAATACGCGGGGTTTTTGTCAGTCGCGGGTCAGAAGAAAGCAGCGAGGAAATAGTAAATGTTACTTATAAACTAAAAAATATATAAGAATAACGTAGTGTTTTATTCTCTTTTGTGGATGAGACGTGGCTCCCTAACATTTTGATACATTCCAATATTATTATATTCCTATGCAATTCAATAACTGTATTCATACTCAATTGGAGAACTGACAATAACTAGCTATAAGTACAAGCGCAATTGAAAGTTGATGTCAATATTATATGGCCATTGTTTTTTCTCAATTTACGTCCTGTATCATCATTGCTTCTTTGTGCGACAAAATAGATAGATTTTGTGTCCATACAATATTTTTAAATGGCAGTTGCATCATACACAGTTCTTGACCAAGCATAAAACCGCCGCATTTTTGGCCCTCGGTTAATGGCAACAGAAACCTTTCTGATCATTGCTGATTATCCAGTATTTACCTCTTTTCTCTTTGGAATTCAGTGTAATGCACAGGGCATCAACCTCTGTCAAGAGAGAATCATATTATAATTATAAAAATACATGTCAGCTAAAGCATGACCACGCTCAATTATTATCAGGCTGAACAGATGATGAGATTTGAATGAATAATTAATCCAGGAATACACAAACAAAAATCACAGATTCCTCTTTGGGGGACGAGTAGATTGGATATGACACTCCACGATTTGTCTATCTATTTGCTACGTACAGCTCACAAACAGACACGTTCCCAAGCTTAAAACCTCCGCGGATGAGTACGCATGAACAAAGCTACTTGAGTTCCACAATGCTTCCAACACGGACCACATCCAACCAAAGATAGGACCCCTTTTGGAATGAAAATGTAGTTGCTCGTTTTTCTTTTTTTCTCTCCAAATCCGTGAATTTTTACCGTCTGTTCTTTTGCACAAAGTGGAATGATTGAATATAAAAGAATGTGGTTTCTTTTATCACTGAGCGGTCTGCGTCTCGCAAGTGGTCACAGAGTTTTTAATTATTATACTTTTAGACGGAGTTGAGGGACAAAAAGGAAATGATAGTGACTCCAAATACGCACTTCAGGATAAGCTCTTTTATTCCTGTGGAAGTTCGTTTCATCGTAAAAATTAATTAAAACTCATATAAATAAAATATTTGTATATAATATAGATAAGAAAACAGATGGGAAAGATTTTAGGTCAGCATTAGAAGTTCCATGGTCCAGTAAAGCCATGCTTTTAAACTTTTTGTCTTCAACGTATTCTAATCCTTTCAATAATATCTCGAATATTTCTATATATCTGCTGACTTTCATAATTTTACGAGTGCTTTTGTACTGCCAAACGGAAACACTTCAATTAATTCAAATGCTATAACATTATTATACACAGAAGATATGCCAATTTCATTTGTTGTTGATGAATAAGGTACAGGTAGATATTGGTTTCAAGCTAGTGAAACCTTATTCGAGTTTATTGAGTTATATCTATCAAATTTGTGGAAATGAATCTACTGAATAAAAGACTATTAAAATAGTTTTAGATTTCGCAAATAGAATGATTATTTATTCAGCATTTAATAAATAGAAATTGAATTAATATAGCCGGCCTAAGTAAATGGTATGACGGAAATGTGTAGACCGATAACAGTAGCCAGTGTCAAAACTTAATAAAATAGTTATAATTTTAATTCAACATTAAGCTAACAAAAATTGCATTCACACAATTGACATCGAAAGATTCAGCAGTGGCTGGACCTTAATGAGTCAATTTAGATTTATGACATGTGCGTAGAGCGCAAACATATTAAGACAACTCCAATTTCTACTTTAAACAAGCGCGACCGCTGGAGCTTCAAAGCGTAACGGAACGTACAACAGAAAAAAGCCCCCCCCCCCCCTTAAAAAAAGAAATAAGAAGATTTTTTTCTTCGTTGAAATTTATATATAAGTGTGTATTTATAGCACCTGGAATTTACATCATCTTGAGCGAGAGCTATCGGATTGCACGCCGTCGATCAGGGCCTAAAGTAACCATCACTCCCCGCTCGGTCGGGCCGCGCACTGGTGTGTGACGGCTGGCAAACGCAGAATGAGACTGCTACCGCCGAGCTGGTGAGCATGCAATTCTGAAGTAAAACATGACATTTTATCTGCTTTCTACGTTAACAATCATGATGAAAACATAGAAAAATGTTTATACTAATTCTGTGTTTATTTACCTCGATTAATTCCATACCTATCACTTTGCTGTTATTAAAATCTAAGCTGTTTTCCTTTCTATATGAATTCGTTTCTAACTAGTACTAAACCTATTGTTTAGTGAAAGTAGTTACGGTATAGGCCTAATAATCTATCCTGACGTTTGGTAATAAAATTCATAAAATTCATAGATGAAAGCTTTGACATAAAAAGTTCATATATTCAATCAAACTAAGGTACAATTCGACAAAAGATGTAAGAGCTATATATTTTTCATAGTCGAAATGTCGTGACATAACATCCTTCCATTACTTTCGCATACATCTCTTTGAAATATCCGAGGAAACGAAAGATACGGACAGTCCGATATTTTGCATTCATCTTACCCCTTTTCAAAATAGAAATCTATCATATTCAAGTTTGTCTGCTTTATTTGTAAGATTTTTCATCAATTTTTTAATGATTTTTGGGAAGGTTGATAAAATGATAATTGTCTGTACATTTCCTGTGTTAATGTAAAAATACTCTTCATTTGAACGCTATTCACTTATTTCGTTCTCACTTAACGCGATAGAAATAAATGACTTTTAATTTTGATTAATTCTTCTAATGTACTTTTTTGTTAACCCTTCTCTAAAATGAATCTTGCATAATAATTCACAACCCATGTGTACTCTTTGATGATCAAAATGATCTATTCGTCAATTACACGTGGCCTTTACCCCTTCTTCCAATTTTATGTTTACATTTAACATTCAGACGTTGCCATTCTTAGGGCAATAAGATCATTTTTGTGTGTTTTGATATTACATATGTTTTTAAATGAGCTTGAATAATACCATAAAACTATCGATTAACCTTTCAAATTGTCACCGTCGTAACCATCGAAAAACCGTTTAAAACGATAATAAAAAATGTTAACAGTTACACAAGAACATGAATACATATTAAACTATTAATAGTCCATTTGTACTCAATAAATATGAACTATTAAAATGGCCGTCAATGTACATTTCTAAAGTGACGGGTTTCTGACTTACTTCCGATCCAGACCCATATAGTTTCCACGTGATATCGGCTATTAACCAGGCGTTACACACGCATCGATGCATGGGTGACTTGCAAGGCGCCATAGGCTGCTTAAGGACCCGTGTTTGTATTAATAGGGATGCATGCGTGTCTCCCCCGTTTCTTTGATTCGTTTCACGATTTGACATGTTAACTTCTATCATTTGGCAATGTTACTTGTACTGTATATATTTTATCCAAATGATACTCATGATACAGGCCCAACAAAATATTGGTTTGATGTTTCAACTGCGCCTTCCTCGATTCTTTAATTGTCTCATTAACTCCTGTAGTCGTAAATATATACAGTGCGTCCCAGAAAAAACGAAACCGAGAAGTATCGATGTTTTATCATAACTTAATCACAACCATAATTAATGAATGATACATATTTGGAAAGCTTAGAGTCTCCTCTTTCAGATGATGCTACTCACGTGATACATATGTCACGCATGAGTGATAAAGAGCAATTTAAAGGAAGGAAACCAAAAAGTAATTTGGCGGGCGGTATCTGAATTTCAAAGAAAAATTCATATTTCTAGAAAGTTCATTTTCTGCTCTTTCATATGATACCTCAATCAAGAAAAATGAGCCAGGAATAACAAAGTTCTGTTTGCTTAAAGTAGCCCTTACATTTTCATAATTTTAACAAACGAATTCGTTTTCACTGGGTGCCTGCCGTAGCAAAAAGCAGATTTGACAAAAGACTTAACTCCGTTTCGTTGACAATCAGCCATGCATGAAGACTCTCGTCTACGGCTGATTGTCAACGAAACGGAGTTAAGTCTTTTGTTAATTTCGTTTATTGATACGGCAGGCAGCCAGTGAAAACGAATTCGTTTAATAAAATTTTGGAAATGCAAGCACTACTTTAAACAAACAGAACTTTGTCATTCCTCGCTCATTTTTCCTGATTGAGGTGTCATATGAAAGGGCAGAAACTCAACTTTCTAGAAATGTGAATTTTTCTTCGAAATTCAGATACCGCCCGCCAAATGTCTTTTTGGTTTCCTTCCTTCAAACTGCTTTTAATCACTCATGCGTGAAATATGCATTATCTGAGTAGCATCACATGAAAGAGGAGACTCTAAGCTTTCCAAATATGTATCATTCATTAATTATAGTTGTGATTAAGTTATGATAGAACATCGATACTTCTTGGTTTCGTTTTTTCTGGGACGCACTGTATAGGGATCTTAAGAAAAGAAAATTGATCCCATTGTCAACACTAATTATACAAACAATAAGTACTCAAGTTGTGAATATTAAATTGCAAGGTATTTCTGAAGTAAAATCAGGATACTGAGGCGAGAGTTACTTCCAAAATAGACCTATATGTCAATGAGATTTTTTTTGTACTCACTATTTACGAGTGTTCTACCTTACAGTTTACTAGTCGTCGAGTATTTCATGGAAGTGAAAGCTGTGTTTATTTGGTTAACTAAATAATTTTTTCATGAGTTTCATCATCCGCACCATTGTGAAAAGAAACAAGAATAATTTCATAAATTTTGTTGGATTTTCTTTAGAATGAGACATCGTTATTCTTTGTTCTTTATTATTTCCTTTTTATATTTATCTCTTAAATATTTAATTCAAATTAGTATTATCTCATATTGAAAATAACTATGAAATTATTTTATAATCATTCTAGTATTTAGCATGGATGAAAATGCTTCTAAAATATTGTAACATGTAAACAGGAATCAAGAACTATGATTTCCTGAATTTTCGGACAAAAACCAGAGTAAATGGTTTTAAATACATAAAGTACAAATATTATGTCTGATTTACAAAGAATGTAAATGAGAACGAATTTTTATAGCAAGGATTTATTATTTTAATAAATCAGCTGTGTATACGATTTCCCCTTTTCGAATGATAATTATGCTCTTTCCCTCCTACTTGGCAGGAAAAGCAAAATGATCACAATCTGGGACCGGAAGAAGTTTAGCAGTCGACGCATGTGAACAAACATGTAAACGCATTGACAGTGTGTGAAGTGATGGCTGTTAGATCGACAGAACAATCGCTCCATTTTCAGCTCCATCTTTGCTGATTGGTGACTGAAAGACCGAGTCGTCAAACAACCAAGGGCTTGCGGTGACTCGACAAGTTTTTAACATATCTCAATACATGCTTCGACCTCTAAGTTTTCTTTTAGGACATTACCAGCACGGCTTAATGGGATTGTGGCGCGCTGTTTTGCGCCCGTCGGGTTGAATAAAATGTTACAACTCGCAGCTAATTCATCGAACTTGTTGAACGTCTGCGGGACCGATTATCCAATTTGTCACTTTGCGTTGAGCTGTTGGTTTCACTCGCACCCCCAATTGCTTGACAGAGGAAAGAGAATCAAGATGATGTGATCACAAAAGTACAATTGCCCCAGCGACAACTCCAGATTCACTTTGGCTTTGTGCTGGAAGAGATGACGCAAGAGACATGGCATAATGACATCGTTAAGTCATAGGAAGCATCAACGATTAAAGAACTCAAATCCAGCTGATTCGGTGTTTCCCCAGAAGTGTTCTGTTATCAGGAAAATGCTACCGAAAAGGCGAAAACTATGACTTTTGACAAGGAAGATGGCCCTCTTTTAGACCTCTACAATCTCAAAGAAGCTTACTGCTTCAGAAACGAAACACAAGCTGAAGATCAAATCATTAAGAAAAGTCATAACAACCAGTTCTGTAATCTAAAGAAATGAAAACGTAAATATTTATTCAACAGACACATCAACTAAAGTTTGATCTTCATATTTTGGTATAGGCTACCAGTAGAGTGGCCATATTTCGTATGAAACGGAAGACACTGTAACGCATTTTGGAAAAAAATGGCTAATTCGAAATGTCCTAAATATATTTCGTTATGCGTACATCGTTTTCCCATAATTTCATTTGATAGAAATTGCACGAGTTATAAACTTTAGGTCATCGCTGTGCGTTTATTTTCGTCACGGCTATATCATTCTAATCGCTTTAGCGCATTTTAACTCCGGTATGCCGGTTTGACAAGTTCGTTATATACGAAAACATAAACGAATCCATCATGTCACCCATATGAATTCCCCTCTACCTCGTTGTAATTATTCATTACGACGATTGCCAATTCGTCAATCGTCTGCGAAAATGGCTTCCGACACTCTCGCTCTTTATCCTTTCACCTGACATTTTGATGGCACCCTTTCTCCTCAGCTATTACTCGATATATCATCACCGAGGTACGCATTCTCGACATAGTAACTGAAACAATTCTGTTTGCATTTGTTCGCGTCCATTGCCAAGTAGGTCTTTCCATGGCCATGCTTAAATAAATACATGACATGTCAGGGACTGCAATACTCAGCGCTAATTAACGTCTATGGATTTCCCAGGCTCACTGCTTTACCAGTTCATCTTCATACCCGTGTCAACGTGCCAATCTTCTGCAAACATCGTCTCCTTTTAGTCAGACCCTTCCATTCTCTCTCACTATCCCTCTCCGTATCTCTCTCTCTCTCTTGCTCTCTCTTCCATTTTTTTAAAAAACAATATCCACATTTCAATTAACAAAATTCTCACAATACAAGAAGTTATATGACGTTATTCATATAATTTTATATTTCGTCTCCTCTTCCGAATATCTAAAGTCTGATAAGTTTTATCGTTCGACAATCGGTCCGTCTTTATTTGGTTTGTCGTTTTGAAGAAAAGTCACAAAGTAAAACCTAAGTCGTATAATTCTAAACAATTACTTCCACTTTAATAATATATGGGTTTTTGGGGCAACTATTTTCTAAGTTCTTCAATCATCTCTCCCTTCTGCTATACAATTTGTCTTTTAAAGAGTCTTTCTCATCCATCTATTGATAAGTCTTCAGCCGACGGCAAAACGCTATTGAAAACATACAACATGAACAAACAGCTACACGAAGTATCGCGATAGCTTTCTGTCCAAGTCTAGTCAACCAATTACACGTCGCTATTTTGGTCACGTGTAGCCTCAGCTTTGACAAATCAACTGGAGTAAAGAACAAGATTGACAAGTCGTTGCAATACCTGATGAGTCTTTACGGTCCCAGCGAGGAGGGATGTCGAAAAGCATTATATTAAAGATTTGAATCCGAGCCAGCTTGTGTTTCTGAGGGTACCTGTGTCTCGAACTAATAGAAGTCATCCAACTCCGTATTAATTCCCTTGCTTCACATCTTTATTCTATCAACGTTTTTTCAAAGAAAAACTTATATTATCATGCCAAAATTCATATTTCTAAAATACATAATATTTTATTGATAGAAAAGAAACCATTACTTTTCCCTGTTTATAAGAACTAGGAAAAAATTATATTATAATCGTCACAAATACCTACAAGCAAACAAATCGCACCTAATCGTAAGCAAAACTGCAAACAAATGTTAAATGCGAACAAAGGAAGCCGTTTAAATGAGACATCATCATGCAATCTTATTTTGTTCGAGGTTGCTGACATAGCAACAGATACAAATATAAATTCGCGTATTGTAATCCTTACGAATGATTTGAATGCAATATCATATCGGGCTTTAAATCATGAAAATAGAACGTTGATGTCGTTAACCCTTCCTACGATATTCTAGGCCGCTGTTGATTCCCGACTGCTGTTAATTCCCACAAACATAAAGAACGCAGAGCAATTTTGCAAAATTGATATTAATGCCTTTCGAATGGTGCGTCCGCTAGAATTGCCCCTAAAGCAAAAGGTGCCTGATTTCACGTACATGTAGACATGGTATATGACAAAAAGCATTAGCTCTTACTGTCATAAAACGATGACAATTGAAATATCGCTACTGGCAATAGCTATAGAACACTATTGTAAGACATCATCGCCGTACCTCAAGTGTTAAGGGGGAGATGGAGAACGGGGGAATCAGAGAGAGAGACGCATTTGAGATTCAGAGTTAATGGTGTCCTGGGGGCGATATGGGGAAGAAAGTTCGTTAAACAGTCATCGGATTTCACCCAAATGCCCCATGTCGAATAAATTGCTCACGTATGAGGCGAAGGGTGGTCTATGTGACTAATTGTTTCATTTAATGCGTCGATAATTAGTCCTTAAATGGGAGAAAAATGAGGAGAAAAATGAAGGTATCCCTTTCATAAAGATCTCCTCATGTAAGGGGGCTAAAGGATGATGTATGATGACGCACGCCCCGGGCTAGTGGGGTTCTCTCATACAGCTAGCTCTATTCGATTGGCATTGTCACCACGTGATAAATCAATAGCGAAATGAAATGATGAGAAAAACCCATATGGTTCATCGGATTGTACGCTTCTTCGACTTTTGAAAAGAATATTAGAAAGGGAGTTTACACTATCCCCTAACTTTGAATAAAAGGCCTCAAAGAAGCCATTTAGTAGAGTTAAGTCTAAACCTGTTTCATTGTAACATTTATTTAACAAAGTATACGCATACATTTAATTAAGATTTTAATTTGGACCATTAAACCTTTCATAAATCCCTTGGGATGCTTATGACCTCATTATATACTATGTAATTATAAATTATATATACATAGTACATAATGAGGTCATAAGCATTAAATATTATATTTGATTATAATGAAATTTACATATATATATATTTATATATATGTAATCTTCATCATTGTTATTATTATTTGTATTATAATTATAATTACCATGATACTAATTATTATTATTAACATCAACATCATTATCATTATCTTTATCATCATTACTATTATTGTTGCACATAGAGGCATGTTGCAATTTACGCTATGACAAAACAAAATATTTTTATTTTTATCAAATGATTGTGTTCCTGTCCCTACTATAATGAATGCCTTTATCCCAAAGTGGGGTAAAGCCCTTCAGGTATAGCTAGGGAGCTGTTCTTCTGGTATAGCTAGGGGGAGCCGTGAGGGGTTTCGTGTCGTCCGGTCCCTCTCCCTGTCACAGTACTCCGAACGGGATCAAAATATGAACCAGATATCATATCAACACTGACATATTTTCGCCCAAAGAAAACACCTGTAAACGGGTTATCCTTATCCCACGGATTCAAAAAAAAGTTATCCTAACATAGTCACATGCCAAAAGAAAAAAATTGTTAGATTTCGGTCTGTTTACTGACATCTGAGACCCAAAAAGAACGACGAATAGAAAAGGACTGTGTGGAGGGAGCGAAAGAAAGCGCGCACTGTGGGGTCACATTTCAAAATTGTAAGACTCTTAAATCCATTCAGATTTTGTCTCTCAACCCGATATGCGATGAAAAAGACCATAATGACTACGGGAATTTGTGGGCAGGACATTGGCGGGTGGCATCGACGAGAATGCAGGTTGATTGAGAGGGAGAGGAGGAGATGAAAACGAAAACATTGACTTCCATCTACGAGAAGGAATGAAGGCACAGATCATGGACGTAAATATAGATGCAGAGATCAGCCAAGCGAGCGAATCAAAACTAACAAGTCACGATTAGATTGGTAATTATTATGACATCTTGGAACACAAATAAGCCAAACGATGTAACGATAGTGATGTTGATTCTTAAATCAAAGAAGCAACGTTCGACAAAAACATGCCTTTTGTATTTGACTAAAATTTCAGAATCAGCTTTATCACAATCTCTCAACTCGATAAAAATCAACAACAAATAAACTCAAAAGCGAAAAATAAATATTATTCAGCATCTTCAGAGAACAATTCTTTTCTTTTAATTTTGTTGGGGAAGCGGGCTTACATAGCCCATCTGAATGACATTGGCCGCATTTGAAAACAAAGTTTGAACAATTATTAATGTGATGTGTCCTCAACTAAAATACAATTCACCTTTAATGTATGTTGAATTTGATCTATACTGGTATTGCTGCCGAATGCATACTTCCAATATACATTTTATATATTTAATGAAAACACCCCAGGAAAAGTATTTAAGGATAGGTTCCTTCAAAGAAAAAGGAAAGAAAGCAGATTAGATGCTAAAGGTGACAATTTAGGGGAGGGGCTACTCAAACAATTCTCAGATGGCTTTGATTTTACAATGAATGAAATCCGGGGGTCTTAGGATGGATTCGCCTATTTCAAAATGATTTCATATTTAAGAAAATTGGTCTTTCTTTCCACTCAAAATACCCTCTCTTGTGTGGGCCCTAGTGGCGTGTTCCCCGCCAAGGAGTTAATATTCTAATTTAGTAAAATAAACAGGTGCCGGGCACTGCGGGATCAGGGGTTTAGACAACGGGAAGAACCGGGGGAATTTCGGCGAGTTTGGAGTTGGGAGAGAGGGGGTCGGCTGAGATAGGGATGTACGCAGCTCGCAAAGACCTAGCGACAATCAGGCGTCCTGAATTCACTAAGGAAGGGGTGAAAGAGGAAAAGTATGCCACGACATAATTGCAACTAATTATTTCCTTTCCGAAGCCTGCATTCTTCAAGAGACGCGAATTCCTTCCAACGTGTGATTATTCGGCGATAAGATTTATTTTAAAGAAAAATTACCCCAAAAATATCATTTGAAATAAAATCAAACTTTTAAATTGCCATAATAATAATATATTATGATAAAAGGCGATGTTAGCATTTGAACTTTGTTGTTTCTCTTTCTGGTAATGACAATCAAAATGTTGAAGACCTTAAAATATTTGAGATCGTGCGTGTGTGTGTGTGTGTGAGAGAGAGAGAGAAAGAGAGAGTTTGTGAGTATACTCCTCCCCACTCTATCTCTCTCCCCCTTCTCTCTCTCTATCACACACGCACATACAATGTACACGCACACACACAACCCTCTCTCTTTCGTTCGTAAACATTCACACAGACACACACACGCACACACACATTTTTCCAATCGTTTTTCCTTTCTAACCTTCTAATTTGTGGTAAATGTATTTATCCGTACATCTATTTCTCTTTCCATTCTTTAATAAACCATCTTTGCTACAGGTTTTTTTAAATAAAATATTATTATATTTTAAAAACTTTTCTAATACAAACGTCTATATCGCCCAAGAATATACTACATCCGTTATGATTATAATATCATGAATGAATCGTCAAGCAAACAAGGTATAATATTTGTTGTTGATGCAATTGTTGAACATTTTGTATTTAGAATTCACATTTATGATTTTTAGGTGAAAAACCAATGCCAAAACTTATGTTATAACGATTACAATTATCACCAAAGCAAAGGGTATCACACTGAAATAATTTCACACTATTTCGTTACAGAACTGGGTCATTGTGTCGGAGCACCTTCTTTGTTGGTAACAATAATAATGATATTAGTAATTTTAATGATAATAATAACAATGGTACTATTAATAATCATAACTATGATAATAATAGTGCGTTATTGTACACTCCTGGCGCTCCACAATAATTACCCCAGCTTTAGCATGGCTGCAACTATGGCGCTCTATAGCATTTCAAATAATTAATTCCTACCAGGTAAACATTTAGTTCACCTGGGTCGAGTGTGTTTAAATGTAGGTTAATGTCTTGCCAAAGGAAATTAGTACCCGAGGTGGGACTCGAATCATGAACCATATTGTGCTCCACAGGCCGATGACGTATCCACAAGACCACGACACCTCCACGATAATACAAACAGAAAAACATTTGCAATACTGTTAATTCCAGTAAATACTACTGATTAAACGATTGCGAACACCTCACCCCAGCCCAAACATTCATGGATTGTTTAAAAGGAAAGTAGAATAACCGCCAAAGTACAAACACCAATTATTGATTTACATCTTTATTAACTTTCAAGGGCAGAGGGGGCTTCCAAACTGAGAATATGATTTGACCATTTCTCAATATAATTATTTAAGAAAAGAAAAGAACTGAAAACTGTATGACTAATTGATATACGTTGTTAAATATGTTATAGACAGTTTTATTTGTATAAGACCTCTACAAATTATAATGGGAATTTAGTAACAATCATCAAAAAGAAAACGAGTCATTCGGCTTTTGTATGAGCATAAAACTTTAACACGTTTAAATTAGTCGATTTAACGGTTACCAAAGGTACTGAATTCAAGGCAAACACCATTTACAAAAATACATATTTCAAAGTTTCGGGGGTGTAATATCGTGTAACCTTGAAACGGTAACACTCTTGTCCGACTGTTAACAGAATAATACAGAATTTTTGCTTTAAATACCGTGTAATATGTACATGATATTTTACATTTTTTACTTATCGAAAGAAAACTGTTGAGATTTAATTACATCATCTCTGAATTCAATCCCATTTAAGTGCATGAGGTCGCCAAATATGAAAGGAAAGTATATCTTATATATGAACTGCTTTCGGGGATTTTCACAAACTTTATGCATTGAAAAAACATCTGAAAACTTTGAACAAAGAAGTTCAAAGATTATGGCATGCATAGATTATTCTGAAGCCAAAGTGCATGCGTCAAACTGCATTTTAAATTTTGGATGCTATGTGCAACAAATAACCACAAGAAGAAAAAGAAGAAAAATACATAACAATCAAATAATGTTTTACGACTATTTTGTCTCTCCCTTCAATTTCCTTGAGGCCATCTGTACAATTCAAAATATTATCATTATCAAAAACATAAGATCGTCACAGTCTCAATTTCTCAGAACAAAAATTTTTCTCATGTCATTTAATCTTCTCGGATGAGAATAATTTTCTTGATGTATTGACATATTCCCTCTCAGCAAGAGATGATAATTCAGAACCCCAGCTCATATATTGTTTTTTTTTGTTGGTGGTAATTCTCTTTGTTTTTCATGTGATTCTTTTGTTTGGTACAAGACTATGGTGTTTTTATTTTCTAGTGAGGTTACATGAGATTTTAAGCTAATAATTTCTCAATTAATTCTCTGCACCCCACATAAATCTATTTCCTTCATATTACTTAGAAATTAGCTCCATAAAACATTATAACAGTTTTCAATTGTTATGGCTCTTTTCGTAAAGTTTCAGAGAGGGTCAATAATACTAATAAGGAACGTTTGTCGTCTGTTGTGATCTGTAACCATGCAGAAAATGAAAACATGCCATTTTCCCGCTTGGTGACTAACGTAAGATTTCATAAGAAGTTATATGCAATCAGCAGGACTCATACATATCAGGTAAAAGCATCTGTGTCCGAAAGAATAAAAAACGACCCTTTAATAATGTTTTTCTATTATTGAATTAGCAGACTTTCACGCTTCAATACAAAGCCTCTTTCTTGAATAATATATAATGGCAAAGTTTAGGATGTGCGCTGTTGGATCGCACTCCAAGCGTTGTAATGTGAACTTGACAAATTTGAGGCAAACTTTTTTGTTTGAAACTATGTATGAGACACGTCGGCTTTCAGTAGCTCTCGCACGCTCCAGTATCGGGTAATGACTTATCCCCCGCCGCGAGGGTTAGGGCACTGTACGGCATCAGACGTTACTGGCAAATACTGCAAAAGTGTGAGCTTAAACTTGGAAGCGACATACGAAATAAACTAAATTGCCCTTTTCACAATAAACTATTAACGCAATGTCACGGGTCGCACTTTAAAAGGACTACTATATTTTTGGATCATCAGTAAGGAGGCAAAATGTTTAAAACGTATTTTTGTGAGCTTTATCTTGAACAGTTCAATAGAAATAAGAATCACTAAAAGGCTTTCCTCTCAATGTCACCTGCCTTGATCTTGCTTCTCTCTCACTCCCTCATTCTGCCCCCCTCTCTATCAGTCTATCTTATGAGTCTGTTCTATTTTCCTTTCTTTAAATCCTTCCGTGCCCTTAAAATGTTACACGCAAACCATTTTATCAAATTGGTGGAGAAGGGATTTAGCCAGTTTCACTCCCTCTCACCTGATGAAAACACTCACGTGATGGATACAGATTTACACACCTAACTCCATCCGGGCTCTAACATTTTCCGGGGTAGACTTAATTTGGGAGAGAGAGGGAGAGATGGAAAGGGATATTGAGGGGATTAGTAGTGGCTTTGGCCTTCACATCGCCTGCAGCAGATGCACCAATAGTCATTTACACCGAGGGGGTTGTCGCTGCTAATAAGGTCCTCTCCCAGCCTGACATCAAATGAGTCTTCAATCTCAACAACACACCATGAAACATGACAGAATCCCTCTAGATTTCACCCCCTGTCCCTCAAAATGTAGGACGGAGCGAGGGAGAGAAATCGAGGGGGAGAAAGAAACAAAGAAAGTAGTATAAGGACAAAATAGAAAAAGGTTGAGGGAGGAAAGGACCCGAGAAAGACGAAGTCATATTTTAGACGGACAGATAGAATGAAATAAGGTAATTAGACAATCTCGACAGCATACTATTATAATTTATGTTACAATTCGCTTCTTGCCTCCAATCCCTCGCAAGAGAGAGAGAGAGAGAGAGAGAGAGGCGTAGAAAATGAAGAGAGAGGAGAAGAGGTAGGGAGAGGGTGACATAAATGTAATAGGATGAGAAAGCACAAAATAGAGAGCTAGAAAACCAATAAAAGGAGGACGAGTCTTACATTTTGACAATACGCCATGGGACTCGACACAATCCCTTTAGTTTTCCCATGCTAGTCCTTATTCCCAATGTATAATCAGTAGAAAACAAGAGAATTGAAACATTAAAAAAGAGAAATAAATGGTGGAGAAATAATGGAGAGGATAGGGAGCAAGAAGTAGATAATTAAATGGGTAGATAGAAAGAGGGAGATTGAGAGGCAGGGAGAATGAAATAAGGTAACAACATTTTGCTCAGCGAGGAAGCGCGCTTGAAATGAGTGACAACGGCAGACCGTGGCGCGAATGAGCTGCCACAAGATCCCGCGTCAAGCGTTACATCCCGCGGTTGATAAATCAACGTACCTGTTGTACGATCTAGAACAAATACAATTTCATTTTTCGGATTTTCTTTCTATCTTCTTTCCCTCTCCCTCTCACAATTGCGAACGTTTTTTCGTCCACATTCGGGTGTTGGAATGAAGAAGGAGAGAGTAGATTAGGACAGGTGTGAGGGTGATGATAATAACATGACAAACTTTACTAGGGGGTTTATCGAGATGGGTAAAGATCATGTGAAGACCAATCATTTATCATAATTGAGCACAATACCCAATTGTTTTGATGATACCTGATAGCTGTGAATACATACACACGAAGATAGTATCCCATATCATTTATAACGGGTTATCTGTAGGACCGTCTTGTGTTGTCGAGTGTATCTTTTACCAATATGAACGAAGACAATCGATGTTAAAACAAGTAAATTTGACAGAAGGCATTATTACCTTTGAATAACATTCCGATAATGACATAACAAACGCATTTTTGAAATTGAAACAGCAAAATATGCTTTTAGTGTTGAGATAACAATGGTTCATGTAACGTTTTTTGCAAGCCTAAATTTGAGTGGAAAAAATGTAATCAAAGTAACAAATCCTCAGAGAAATAAAAAGGAATAAAGCAAGATTATCTATGTGAACACCGCTTGTAAGAATTGGTGATAACATACGATATTAAATAGGCCTATAAATTAGAGGGGAAATCAGAAGGGCGTATACTCTGTCAAAAATTGATTCTGCTTGGTATATAATTTATAACAACAATTTGTTCAGATTTAGGCCTATCTTTTTTCCAAAACTATGACAAATGAAGACAAACAGAGAAGGGAAAACATAAATGTTTCCCAAGCAAGTGTTACTAAATATGCTCAATCATTGGTTCATAAGTAAATACAGGAAAGCGTTTAAAATATCAACATTCTTACATAAAAAACATTCGACTATAAACCAATTGGGCGAGAATAAACATGATGATAGGTTCATACACGCGAACGCCCAAACTCATCAACACATGCACACAAATTAAATCTACATAATATATAACGGAATCCTACCCTTGCAACTTATAAATTATGATCAAATTGACTCAATTTTATGACTCTTGAACGGGTTTTCACATCATTAAGCTTTCAGAGTATAACGAGATGCATTAGTGTGTTTATCAATCAATCAAGCCATTTAGTTTTGCAACTGTAGACAGGAGTAAAACAAATAATAAATTTAGATTGTCAAACTCACTTTGCAATGCGTCTCTTTTGAATACTCACACGGCCACTTTCAAATTAAATGTCTTTAAATTTCCCCTCGACTTTGCCATCATGTTAAACCATCATTAAATGAAACGTTTTCATACAAACAGATATTACATTCTTGGTTTGACTTGGTAACATGCTTTATTCGCTGGCCTGGCGTAATTTGTATTTCAAACAAGTGTGCACAAGGTTACAGACGTGATAAAAAAAAACTCTTGAACCGTTTAAGATATATGACATAAGAAAAATAGTTTACAGTAATGACTTCAAAATTTACAATTATATTCAAGATAGTAATTAAAGTGATTTGTATCATATGAATTATTTTTTTCGTTGTTGATAAATGCTACCATATATAAAATCGTCAGTTTGGAGCCAGATGGATGTTCACTCGTAATACACGATATAAGACGGATAACTTTAAATACACGATATAAGCTTTAACATACAATTTGTTCAATCACGGATTGAAGGTGATAAGTTGTATAGGTAACAAAGAATGAGAATGTGTCTATTTTCATATTATGTTATATTTTCTACTGCAAATGCCTGATTCTTTATACAGATAGTAACAACGATGCATGCAGTCTGACCAATTATAAAACGTATTCGTGACGAAAAGAATCTAAGTTAAGTCTCATTTTGAAGGTCAAAAGGTTACGAATCTGATGTGACGCCATGCACGTACATTTCACGTGTTCTCACAGCAGAATGACGAAAATATAGAACATTTCTTAATATTTCTGCTTAATAAAGACAGCGATCTGCCAGAAGTATATTAATTGTAATATATTGTTTTCCGTAACATTGCTTAATTATGAATTATCTATCCGACGTAAACCTTAGAATTGAAACATCAATGTAATGAATACAGATTCTCTAACGCTTCAATACTTGACACTTCGTATAACCCCCTTTTTATAACGTCTACATGATATCAATAGAATATGCCATAGAATATGTATGTGTGGGGGTCAGTAGTTCATAATGATCTATAATTATCATGAGTATATGTTTCATATTAATTCAGGTAAGACGAGAGGGGAGGAGGGGGAGAAACTTGTGAAGATTCAACCAGAAGTTGGGAAGGAAGATTCGAAAATTTCGACCACATTGAAAGGAAAGGATGCGGTGAGGTAGGATTATTAAATTAGGTCGTTGGTTGTTGCGAGAATCACGCGCAAAGATGTGACAAGTATAAGACGACCAGACAAATTACCGGAAGAATCCGTCTTCCCCGTTACCATGGTAACATATGTTTCTCATCTTCTTTGATATCATATTCACTTTCTTCAGTTCCCACAGATAAAAGATTTAGTTTTGTTAGTCAAATTTTGTTTAAGAGTGTCATAAAGTATTAAGAGTGGGTTTTAAAGAGAAAAAACTACAAGGTATGACGTAGAATAAGTTTCAATAAGATGTCATTAACTTCTCCCTTAATATCATAAAAGTTATGTAAACATCGGGATAAATATTGACTAATTATCTGAGGTTTAACAATACATGCTTGAATAAGTATTACGTTGAATCGGTCCCAGAATTTGCCATCTATTATCAAATACATAATATACATTCATTACATTTGTGGTTTTCAATAGTTTGGTTATTTGGGTCACACAATTTATTGTGTTTAGCTTTCTTTAAGTTATTATATTATTTCATTATTTTAACTACTAATTGTGTTCTTTTCGACATTTATTAAGCGCCAAAGAACTCGGACATGTTGTATTTGTGTGTTTGTTTGTTTCATTAAACATGTATTTGGTTTCTCTTATCTACTAAGAAATATTCATGTGCTGTATTGTTAAAATTCGATTTGCGGCTGCAAAGTTGCTTTATTTTATGAAGCTTTAATTTATTGAAACACTTAAGATGTTGACTTCAGATTATAAACCTTGATAATTATCACGTTGACGAGATTAAAAGATTTATTCAATAACTATCTAAACAACTACACAAAGATAACTCGTGGAAAGGCATAAAGTGATTTTTAATTTGTGACGTTAATCAACCAACTTACTATTTTTTTAAATACAGAGAGAATAACCTTGAAAATGATATCGGCTATATACCAGCATGCAGGCTATCGCATTATAATTGGTGTGATATTAAAACGTTTGCCTTTAGTTTTGCTATCAAAAGAGTGCACGGTGCTCAATAAAATTGACAATATTGGGTGACACTGACAAAATCTTAAGAATAAGTAAAACGTTTTAGAAATGTTGTCTCACCTGATGACGGCCTGTCCGAATAGCGTGTACAGTAAACCCATGCTGGCCATGATTGCGACGACGAGGATTTCGTTGAGGCTTTTTCCCCCGCGCCCACCGGGCGGGCCTCATCGCATCGCTTGGCGACATTCGTTCTGTCCTGTCTTTCGACCTCGTGTTCATCCTCCTTACGATGGTGCGCCTTACTCGGCTTTCTCGATCCGCCGAACTCGGGTCCGAGGATGGTTTCGATGAAGAAGTCCGTGAAGCGTGTCTTTACAGCAAGGTCATTGTCAGAGTGGGACCGAGGGACGTGGAGAGGGTGATGGTGTGGTGTCGGTGATCGCGGCTCACGGCCGCCTAGAGATAGGGCTGACATGGTATCGACCACCCGCCTGCAGCTCCCGCTGGTATCCGTGCAGACAAGAAAACCTATGGCGAAGAAATCTCCCTTTGAAAGATGCCTTGTAACGACCTTCCTGGATACCTCTGTTTGTACTTCACAGTGGTAGATATTGAGGTAAAGTGTTTTAATATATGTTTATTTAGGATATTCCAAATATCTGATTGAAGAAAATACGTTGTCAGCCGATGTCACTCGAGGATAGAAGAGAGAAATAAGGAGTCAAGAAACTTTGAGACACAACGCATGCATTGTAAGCAATTGTCACAGAGAGAGATGTTAGAATAGAAGCAAACGAAACTAAAACGTGAGTTTCAACTTTCTCGACAGGTCTATTTGTTTTCAATATCGGGCCCCAAATAGTGTGCTCCAGGAGTGAGGGAGTGGGGGCAAAACAAAAATGCGAAAGTTTGTATGGATTGTAGCGCCGCCCGCAAATGGACAAATCACCTTGCTCGTTAAAAGAGATCGCCACTCAATTTCTTCATCTGCTTCACACAATACACCGTAGGAGTCTATCACCCGCCGGCCAATGGGAGGCCAGGGTTGGAGTGACGTCACCTCCATTTCCGCGGTATGGGAGAGAGGGAGAGAGAGGAGGGGAGAGAGAGGGAGAGGGTGAGGGGGTGGGGAGGGTGAAAATACAAATCAGATTGCACACACCTGACGGGAAAGAGTCGGGGTAGAAGTCATAATACTCCCGAGAGGGAGCGGGAGAAATCGAAGAGCTACAAATCAACAAATTATTGCTTTCAACTCAACATATTCATCTTCATTTTGTTAGCTGCTTGGGCTCGTTGTCGAGTCGAAGAAGTTTTTTTGGTCAAGGCCAGACTTAGGTGCGCGAGACACAATGGGGACGAGACATCAGTGAGCTTTGGGTATGGACTGTTGTGACACTTTGGAGCTAGGGTTAGTAAACAATACATCCTCTCTCATCACGACCAACTTATGAAAGACAAGAAAGCTAAATGAAATTAAAAAAAAACATAACTATCGTGCAGTAAATCAAGTTCTCGACAAGGAAAAAAAAAAGAGACAAAACCAAATGATTACATCGCAGTTGTTATTTATTTTATTATCTAGATAATGATGTCAGTGCATAAGGTTTTTCATTGCTCGCAATTTCTTTTGCACAGATTCAGAATTCAAATAGAATGTCATTATATACGTTTATATTAAAAGTCTATTTTCAACATTAGTGTAAAATATTTAAACTACTGGGTTATTTAACAATTAAAAAAAGACAAACCAAATCATAGCATCGAAGTTGTTATTTTTGTTATTATCTAGATAATGCTATCAGTGCATAGAAGATATTTCATTGTTCGCAATTTTTGCACAAAATCAGAATATTGATAGAATGTCTTTATATAGTTATTACGTTTCTATTTAACGTCTGTTTTCAAACATGAATGTAAACTATTTAAAATTCTGTGTTATTCGACAAGGAAAACAAGACAAAAACCAGATGATTGCATCGCAGTTGTTTTTTTTTAATTATCCAAATTATAATGCTAGTGCATATTTTCAATACTCGCAATTTGTTTACACAAAATCAGAGTATAAATAGAATGTCTTTATATACGTTGCTATTAAATGTCTGTTTTCAACATGAATGCAAAATATCTAAACTTCTGGGTTATTTGGAATTTAAAAATAAAAATGATTACTCTAAAGTAAAATAGCTACAGTTGATTGAAAGAAAATGGGTGAATACGAGGTAGGAGGGGGGCTGGTGGCTAGAGCACCATGCTTTTTACAAGTGCCAATATTCCGTCACCTCGTTGTTAGGGTAAAGAGGTTGCCTTTTTAAAGTTTTCAAATCAAGCCTAGAGTATGATTCAATTGTCAAATTACCATCAAAGGTTATACAAAGATGCACAGTGCATAACAATGTGAGAATTCGTGCTCGTTCGCGTTGCATTTCCGACAACAACAAAATTTCAAATGGAAAAAGAAAATGCTATTATGCGTAAAAAAATTCTACAGTCTCCCTTGTACTATTGCGTACACCTTTATATATATATTATATATGATAAGAAATGCAATGTTTTGTAGTTTTAAGTTGAATGCGATTTATACAGAATGTGTGTATTTGTTATGCATAATCAAAGATATTTTACAGACTCTAATAAACAGAATTATGATTAGATGAGAATAACACGTAGAAAGTGCATAAATTAAAGATAAAGACCAGTTATGGTCATGCGATTGCAATGTGAAAGAAACGTTGTGAAATCGATCAGAAAAGGTTGATCATCTAGCATAGATGTACTGCAAGGTTCTGGAATTATCAAAATGATAAGAAATTTGGCCCAGTCTTCATAAAGTTACAAGCACTGTACACAGAAAGATGTATATGGGACTACGCACACGTGCGTTTTTATCTCTTACAGTCCAATAGATAAACTAATTTACCAAATATATCAAATATTAGGCGGTTTCCCGGCAATTTTTTTATCATCATGTATTACAGGGGCGTACGCAGGGGGGGGGGTTTGGGAGTTCAAACCCCCCCCCCCTTTTGGTATTTTTATGTATGTAAACCCCCCTAAAAAAACCTAAAACCCCCCCCCCCCTTTGGATTTTTTTTTTTTTTTTTTTTTTTTTTTTATTATAAAAAAAAAAAAAGTGTCCGCTTACCCCCCCCCCCCCCCCCACTGAGCGACTTTTCGGCCGGCGCGATTTTCAAATTTTCGGGAGCAAAATATTTTAAACCCCCCCCCCCCCCCTTGAAAAAATCCTGCGTACGCCCCTGATGTATTATTCAAAACATATTCTTTCACATGATTGGTAATAAGAGCTTCCATTTCATTTTTTGAAACTGGGGCGTTTCCAATACTGGTCTTTACCTTTAAGCTTCAAGAATAACGGTCAATCAGCAAATACTGCAGGTGCATTGGAATTGTAACTTGACTTACAACAATATTCATGTGTTGTAGCATTTTGTCAGCGCGTGCAATTGAGTATAATTATTTCTAACTTGAATACGTAGAAAGATCATGGCGTTCATTAAAAAATAGAAGACAATGTTAATGAATGTGAACATACATGTATTCTAAAGTTACACGAAGCAGTACGAAATGCTTATCTCTTTATCATGACTACACATTGTTCGTCAAATTTAACAAAAATAATATAATTAGGAAAGGGTCTAAATGGAAGTAGTCTCGGGTTTTTGCATTTACAGAAGAAAATAATGATGAAAGTAGGTCTATTTTTATCATCATTATCACTACTATCATTATCAGTAGTAGTAGTAGTAGTAGTAGTAGTAGAAGTAGTAGTAGTAGTAGAAGTAGTAGTAGTAGTAGTAGTAGTAGTAGTATTAGTAGTAGAAGTAGTAGTATTAGTAGAAGTAGTAGTAGTATAGTAAAAGTAGGATCAGTTTTAGCAGCAGCCGTTTTAATGAAGATAATTATAGAATATTTACAAATTAATTCACTAGAAATAATGTATTTTGCAAAGTAAATAGCCAAATAAGGAATACATCATCCAAAGAGGCCGAAAAGTATAATACTGGGCAAAAAATGCGATGAGGGTATTTATGTATCCACACAACTTCTGGCACTTTTTTTTATTACCCAAGTTGGTTAATATTTTACCATTTTGAAGTTTTTATTCTTGTTTTATTTTATACTTTGACCGTAATTGTACAATATATTACTAAATTTGGGTAAAGAAAATGCCCAAAGCTGGCTGGGTACACAATATCAACCTCATGTGGGAAATTCTGTATACCCAATATGTTCTAAAATGAACAACAATGAGGACTACATGAGAAGTAGAAAAAGAGCAAAATAAAAGCCTTTTAAGGCAGAAGAAGATGTTACAATAACAAAAATAGAGTTGTATTCAAGATCTAAAAGAAAGTGATGAAGTAGACTATTGTGTTTGACATGTTTGGGGAGTATACCTGCGACCGGACCCTGTTAACATGATTTATAAGATGATGACGTGGATCCTAATCAAATGATTGGTTGAAAGCGTTCACGTGACCAGGCATTTATTTTGCCTAACGCGTAATCGCGCGTAATTTGGGTAATGACCGGTCATTATCCAATGGTAATGACCGGTCATTATCAAAATCATGTTAGAAAACATCATTTTAGAAAACAAATAAAACATTATCTTATAAAACAAATAATACACATCATTTTGTTCGGGCATTAGTAAAATTATCCATACTTGGTACCTTCAAAACAGTCCAAACGCCCTCGGCTATCGCCTCGGGCGTTTTAGACTGTTCCAAAGGTACCTTGTGTGGGTAATTCTTACTAATGCCCTCACTGATGTGTATTATTTGTATAATCTTTTCTTCTCGATAACTACCGTATTCTCAACTTATTTTTTCTATCTTCATCTCCCCTCTCTCCTTTCATTGTTCTTTATAATGTTTCCTTTTCTGTCACGGTTTATGACCCTCTCTCTCTCTCTCTCTCTATCTATCCTTCTCCCTCATCCTCCCATTCTTCTTCGTATTTGATTAAATTATCTTTGTATTCCTCTGCTGTCTTCAGTATGCAGACCACTTCCCTATATGGGGTCTTATTGTATTGTAAAAGAAATGTCAAATCTCACTGCTGTACAGGTTTGTACGAAAGTTTCAACATTCTTATTTCCCAAATCATGAATCTTCTTCTCATACCTTTGCTTAATATCGAAAATAATATCGCTAGTGATATTCGTTTGTCTCGCAATGTGGTCAATAAGGAATCTAAAAGATCACGACGTTTCGTATGCTACTGCAATACTTCGTCAGGTGATAAAAACTGTTGTAAGCAAGGGTCTTTTATACTTTACGGGAGGACCGTAAAGCGGTCTAAAATTCGATCGATAATTGGAACAATAACGCCCAATGCCTATTGGTCGACGCACACGGTGATCGACCAATCACCAAGGCCGCTGGTTCGGCCGCTGGTTCGGCTGATGCACCAGGCCTATTGGCCGACGCATACGGTACTCGACCAATCAACGGGCCGCTGGCTCGGGCCGTCTGCTTAATGTTCACACACTTTTAATCTTAAATTTTATAAAATTTCTTCTGAACAAATACAGTCATTTAGCTTGAACTATGACACCTTGAAATTGAATTGATTATATTGTGTGAATATGCTCCAATCCATGTCATCGAGTGAACTTGCAAGAGGCCATGCAACCATGTTGAAACGTAAATTGCTGTTAGTGCTGATCTAGTGGGCCATGGTCAATGAACTTTACTACTCTCTATAAATGATCTTTCCTGTTTCCGTCGATGGTGTCGAATATATTTCTCGGCCATCGCACATAACGTACGATCCCCCACCCAACCGGGCACCTCCAACTATCTGCTTGCACGCCAGAATGGCGAACCCCCTCCATATCTACAAGATGCTGTCGTCAAGAGTTCAGATCTACGTTTCCCCCGATGACTTGTCTCCCAGTTCCACTTTGGTTGTCTCGGCATTCGGTTACAGTTTATCGAGGCCTGACAGTTGTCGGTGTAGGCCAAACTCGGTGAGTTTTCGAGCTCAACCTTTACTCTATATTTGTAAACTTGTTGCAAAACCGTCATGCAAGCCACAAAAGTAAATCGTGTCTTTTTGCCCATGAAACCGCATGACGAGTATTGGCGCAACGTTGGCGCGCGTGCCATGCCATAGGTCACACATTTTAACCAAATGCGAACATCTCTCTTTTTAGAAAGATTTACTTATACTGCTGTCTTCGCTTATAGAGAGATTATTTGTGAGTATTTCCTTTATGAGTAAGCGAACAAAGTCTGTGATGTCTTTAGGGGTAGAAAATGCCGCCCCCGACGACTTCTGCTGGAGGCCAAAAGCGATCAGCTACGGTCGGTTGAGCTTCATTTCGGCTAGGCAGGAGAGCGTTGAATTGGAAACGTCCCGCCAGCTCACTGGCTTCCGCAAATACGTGCAACACGATACGTCGCCGCGGTCTCTACTCTCTCACCGGCCGACTGAGGGGTTGAATGCTGAGACGGCTTCCCTCTACATCTCCATAAGCATTGCATAGACGGTCTCCTTATAGTGCTCCCTCCGGTGATGATCGCTTCACGTCTGTTCTCCTCCTTGACCCAGCATGCTTTATTCAGTCCCATCAATATGTAGCGTCCTAGAGCGAGTTTTCTTGTATTATACATAGAAAACTCGAAAGGCCCTGCGCTTCTCCATAACCTAAACCCATCACTTATGTATTTGTTAAAATGGGTTCACTTGAAAATTAACGTATAACAGTGATTGGTTTAGCACTCCATGTGATAATTCAATAAAAATCTTATTTCATTAACTTCAATAGTTAATGGTTGTAACCTGCACCTAGTATAAGGATAGGTTATTTGAAATGTCCTCAAGTTAAATATTGAATCCAATTTTCTCCTTCCAAACAGTTTACTTTCGTGAATGGAAATATTATGTTTAAAATGTTTACGTGGTTTTTATAAAGAATATTTACAAAAGTATATACGTACATATTTCCGAGTCAAAGGGTCCATTCTTTGCCCGTATACGAGACGATTTTGATTAATCCACACCATTTATTCTTATTACGTTACCGACGTCCTTTTGTTCAACCTCGTCTCTTACTCTCACTCACACTTTAATAATAATAATAATTACAGTGCTTATATAGCGCCTAACACTTACTTTGTCAGAAGTCTCTAAGCGCTCTACAATAATGCAGCATTAGCTAGTATTATCTGTATATGCACATAACCATCATGTTCCTAATTTGGTAAAATGTTTACATAGATGGAAAATAACAACGGACCCAATATAGACCCCTGAGGTACTCCCATGAATACAATAATATCGGTGAATCAGGTTTAGTTCCGTGACGTAAAGCTTGTTCGTGATCTGTTAGATAGGATCGAAATTATGCAATTAACATATAGGTATACTCTCGATAGCATTAAAGAACATGGTATTGTGATTAATGCTTTAAATGCTTGTTAAAGTCTATACATGTATAAGCTGCATGTGATATTTCTTTATTGTCAGTATACCATGACGATCGACTAAATCTTTTAATTAAAAATGTTAAAGTACATTACGTTCATTTGACTTCGGTGTGAAAACTAACATTCATGCTCTTCTTTGTTTTGTAAAATCATCCGAACCAGGCATCTTCTTCAAATCTTTTTCTATCATTGGTTCCGGTAATAAAAGTTCAGTATAAACGTCATATGCTTAAAAGGGTAAATAAGTATAATACGTAATTGAATAAGTTTTTTATGAATTTTTACAATAATTTCTTCTTCTTTATGATGACTCTATAGGATGAAACTTTCAACCATACAAACCTGATTATCAATGTATCGTTCTAGATCATGGTGAATCCTATCTTTCATTTCGAACTACTAATTGCTGATGAGCGTATCTTTCTGGAGCAAAGCTTGCTACTGACTTCGTTTCCCTATATTCTTTCCTTCAAACACTGAATACCAAACGAGATGACAAACTTTATATCTGTGATATTAGGCAGCATCAACATGCATGATCAAAAACCTTATCCATCTTTTTTTGTTTTCCTCCTAAAATGAGATGGTTTCTATCTGGGGCGACATCTCAATTGAAAAATACTCACTCGTCCCGTTGCCTGACGAACCCGGCTCTCAAGTTACCGGAAGATCAGGAATTCCATTATTACAACTCTGTCACGAAAATATGAAATTGTTTCCTCCACTTTCCGATCTGATTAGGCCAGGAAAGAATGAATGTTGAGTGTGATATCGCCTGTTCTATAATGCAGGGTTCATTCGAGGTCACCGCGGTTCGTATCTGCAGGGACCTGTTGGATTGTAGATAGTCTATTGTTTCCTATTCCTTTATTTTTCGATCATTTTTCTTCTATTTATCTTTATCTTTGTTCGATATATTTAAGTTTACTTGTTTTTATTTATTTTCATGCTCCATGCTGCATATTGTAATACTTAAAAAGACAAAACGGCAACGTATATGTAAGTTTATCTTAACGGTTTTCTCTTTTTTAGAATTACTTTCCCTTTCCCTTTCTTTTCTCTGTCCATTTTACTGTTTGATCAAACTTTGTTTATCTTTTTCTTCATTTTAGCTCCATTAAGTACATTATCACTCACCAAACACGTCTTTAATTCAATATTTTAATGTTTAATTATTAAATTAGCAACTTCACCTTTGCTACTCTTTCTTTATTTCTCAATAATCACTCCCAGATTTTCATCAAAATGTTGATTATGGGAGTATAATAGTTGTTATTGTTTACTTTCTTTCCCTAGCTTGAAGCCTATTTCTGCATAGAACCGCACAATGAATTAAAATGTATTAAATAGGGCAACACGTGCTGCATCGAATAAAATGGAGCCTGAAACGAGTTTTCCCACAAACAACCGCTTACGCGTTGAAAGAGATGGAGGAAAAAGAATTTGCACTAAAAGGCAGAGAAAATTATGTCGTGTTTCCTTTCCCTGTTGTAAAGAGTCTCAGGAGGGGATTGTCATGATAAGAAAGAATGCTGTAAACGAGTCCAACAGACCTGCAGTACTGAAAGATCTTTTTCTTTTCATTTTGCCTTCTCCCCTGAGGCAAAGTAATATAAATTTGTAGCCTTGAAAATGGATTTGAAGACAGAGACAGCGCTCTAGAATTGTTATGTTCATTTGTTTTTTTGTTAAGAACGAAATTACATCCCATAAATTGATATGTTTCATCTGCACTGCATCCATGGTAACGACTTAAGTTATAAAACTACGAGTTTACAGAATATGAAACTGATTCGATTAAAGGACAGATTAAAACAATTTGGGGAATGATTGATGATTTGACGAATCAATAAAACACAATCGTATACATGTTGTGTTTTGTTGCAGGGCTAGGCGTCGAATCATTTCAGGGTGGAATGGGGAGGGAAAAAATGATGGAAGTCATATTCATACTTAGAGTCAATCGGTCCAATGCCCCACCCTGCAAGATTGCCCCCCCCCCCCCCATCCTCTTCTGTTGGTAGGACTTCCAATATAAATTATGTTTCCATTTAGATTTTGGATTACCAAAGAGTTCCTCAATAACTTGAGGACTTCCAAAGATTATTTACAAGAATGAATTGAACTCGTGTATCTTTTAAGATAACAGTTTTCTCTCCGTACACGTTGGCTTTTGTAAACTTGGAAATATTGTTTTGTTTCTTCAAAGCCTACGCTCGATCCTTCGGAAAAGTACACCAGGCCAGGCGAGCGATGCCTTCCACAAGATATCCCACGTATGGCTCCGTCCCCTTGTGGCATCCTGTCCGGTTCAATCACAAACCACGGCCAATCAGTGGTAAGTCGTTCCTTCCACCGTTCGCACCTGTCCCAGGCAGTATTCCTCGGGTGGCCGTTATACACGACTTGGATGTGTTCACCCAATCAAACCTGAGACTCACAGGGGAGCTGGTGCGATGGCTGGGACCTTGAGAAGCTCACCCCGGGCTAACCTTGGCCATCAGTGTGCCGCCAGCCGAGTTCTAGTTGTTGTCTTCCAACGGCCACCGAGTTGCATTGGGAGGGCGGGAGAGGGTGCAGAACGTAGATGTACTAGGAGAAAGATGGGAATGGGTCGTATGGGTGGCAAGATCGAGTAGAGCGTAGGTGCGACCCCCCCCCCCCCCCATACATTCTTTGTCTGCAAAATTGTAATTTTTACAAGCTGTCGGCAGATCGCAAATATTTATTTTATATATTTTCTTACATTTTATTTCTCTTTCTTCTTCTTTGAAAAAAACAGGAATACCTAATAGCGTTGAAAATCTGACCGGTTTAATTTTAAAAGTAGACGTTCCCCTCTTCCATTTAAGTCTCTAGCTGGTGACGCTCCCCAAGATTTTTAAAAAAAAGTGAGAGCATTTTAAATTGCGAAAAGGAAGGAGAATGGGAAAATAGAAGAAAAGGTCGGGAGAAAATTAAAATGAAGACTGATGGGGATAACTGCATTCATCAACACAAAAACGTTCTTGTATCTGTGGACTAGAAACTTCTGAAGTCCCATTTACTATATTTCCATGTCAATGTTTTGTATCGGCTCAGTTGCGTGGTCTCTGAAAGCGACATCTTTATGTTTAAGTGGCCCAAACCTCGTGGAGAAATGTACAAATCGCTTTGTAACCACGAAGAAAGGCGCTATGTTATAAAATACCTTGTAGATTGTATGTAATTTGATTCAGATGTTAGTATTCTGAAGTCATTGGCCCGAATTCACAAAGGAGGTTTGTCGACAAACCGAGGTTTATGTGCGTCATACGACGCGTTTTACGCGTTTTTTACAAACCTGGTTTGTAAAGAACAAAAGGAGGTTTGGCGAAACAAAAGGAGGTTTGAGCTCAAACCTTGGTCTGAGCTCAAACCTTGCTTTGTGAATTCGGGCCTTTATGTTTCATAAAACTTGTTATGTATAACAAAATTCTAAATTCTACGATAAATTTGCTCTCAGCCAATCAGATGCCACAATTTCAATATCTTATAACATTCATGTAATTTGTTATTGATATCAAGTTTTATGAAACAGGGCTCTGGTTCAGTGCATAGAGGTGTCCAACCGTGGAGAACACTGTTGCAGTTCCTCTTTAACAATGACTTCCAATACAAGCGTTTGACACCCACTTCCTTCCCGATCGACTTGCGACTTACCCTTCTTTATCCTTTATTCATTCAGAGAAGAGAATACAAGGAAAATAAAGAAAGAGGAGGAGGATGATATGGAGGAGGTAAAAACATTCAATAATGTGTCCATATGGCATGCTCAATAAGAAATATAAGCAAGGGGCAGAAAGCACAGCCCTCCCCCATGGTAAGAACTTTTTTAAAATAAAAATCACAGAAAATAGTACAGCGAAAAGTATGTTACAGTAGATCAAATAACCCAAGAGAATAACCTTTCCAAATTTGTAAAACGAAAACCCAAGAATTATCGTTATGAAGAACATTTTAAAACTAAACATCAACAGTGCAGTAATTATTTCGTCAAATCTGTCAGGATGTATTCCTCGGGTGTTTCAGTCTCATTAATTTTTGATTTGATCCTATTCAAATTTTCTTCAACCCATTTTTGTTTTAGATCATACTTTAAAGTGCACCCTACCCTAAAAAACTAACCTCTCTAAATGCTGTAATTACACATCCTTCCAGTTTGCCACAGACAATACCACAGTGTGGAAACCTACTTCTGTCTAAACAAATTACCGACCTACAATATCATTTTATTCCATTGAGAGTCGAATATCTATCTTTTAAAACTCCTTTTTGCTAATTTCTCGCTTGTTTTCTCTGTCACTTCCACTCCTTTCCGCGAGATTAACAAGGTTAATCCTAAATCTCCTCTACGCATGCACCTCGGTTCACAATAATTGGTTAGCGCCAGCTGCCGTCCATTTTGTTATATCCTGACTGGTTTCGGACTTTTACATCAATCTCAGTCTACCATCGATGAACTTTTCTAATTAGCATCACCGTCATCTATAAATATTGCGGTATTATTTGATATCATTTGAAACTTCAGAGGGCATTCGAGGTTTAATATGGAACCAGTATTGACAGAAATAGAATTGAAAAATTAGGAATGCTGTCCATCGGGGAGGGAGCTGCCATTGTTCAGGTAAAGTCACTATTTAAATCTGTGCCCAAACCTATTCTCCGAGACAAATACTGGACTGCCATACCCTTGAAAACCACTCCCTTGGCCTAGGACAAGTAGTACACAGAGAGCAATCCCATTCAACTATCTAGTAGTAAAACGATGAAAATACCCCCCTCATACCCCCCCCCCCCCCCCCCACCCACCCACCTAGTTCCTCAAACATGTCTTGTGTCCAATAGAAAAGGGATAGTACTGAAGAAGGGTAATTGCTTTAAGGTAGTTTTCGGGAGGGGCAGTCGTCCGGGAGCAACTATCCTGGAGATTGATGGCTAGCAGTTATTTTCAGAGGACCGGGTTGTCGAGTGGGCTTAGCCTGGCGTTGCCATTTGGACTGGACTAAAAAACAATTGATTACAAGTGAGTAATTTCGAATAGAGAGACATAATTCATATCTTTCTTGACAATTAGATCTGAAAGACATTATCAATGTTAAACGACAATATAGCCACAAAAAAAAAAAATCAAAAAGATTTAAAATCAACGAAAAGACAACCCACAAAAAGCCTGATGAAAATGCAAAAGATAAAGATATTACAAAGTAAATTGAGCACTTTTTAGATCGACGTTAAGATGCTTACTCATGCAAGAGGACTTAGAGCAGGCAAGACAAAAAATGAAAGTTTGATAACATGACTAAGATGAGTGTTCGAGCTCGGGGACAACAAGTACCTCGGTGTATCTAAGATGCAAAGTAAGCCCGTCTCACTATCGTCGCACCTCATGTGGGTATACCCCCTTCAATACCGAGTTTACTTAAGGGTGTCACGGGGCTCCTTCACCCCTCCCTTACTTCCGATAAATAATTCTGATTGACTCAACCGAGTTTCGATTGCAATTTCCCGCTTTTTTTCCTACTCTCTTAACAGTATCTTTTCCCCCTTATCATCTTGTAATACGAGCTAAAGGTCCTCTGTGGTGCACGAATTCAGGCTAAAATGAACAATTTATGCAGAAAGCCTGACTCTTGTGATGATTCATCCAAAACTGTCTTAATTCACTAACATTTTGGGTTTTTGACAAGATGTGATTGTAACATGATACTTCATAACAAAACTGCATAGTTCGTGTACCTTTTGAAGAAGTATTCTTGTTAATTTGATGTAGGTCTATATTCTTAACCCTTTTTTAGAGTAATACATTTCGTCGGATATTGCTTAGACCATGTTTTGTTACTTGTAACATTAATGACTTTAGCTTGGTTTGGGGGTCCATTTTTATGTCATTAACTCGATAACTCTGGAGAATTATCTTAGTGGACGTTTGTCTTGGGAGTAATCATCCCACTTTTTGACTTGTTTTGCATCATTTCCTTTAATGTTAGATAGTTGAAGGAAAGCTCCCCTTTATTGGTTTTGATGATTCTGGCATGGCGGCAATTGTTTTTTCCATGACCCTTGTTTCATTATTCTCCTGACAAAAGGCATGATAATTGCAGTCACATGGGAGTTCGTTGTTATACTTGTAGGGATCAATCACCTCTTTTCCTTCATTGTAATCAATATTTTAAAAAACCTAATGTTCGTCACCAATAACAAAGACATGACCACCAAAATGTTATGATCAATGTGTTTTAGCATCGCCACCACCGCCATGACCATCACCATCATCATTACCACTATATACCATCGTTGCCACCACCACCACCACCACTACCACCACAAACATCATTTGCATCATTGTTACAACTATCACCACCACAAACATCATTATCAACATCATTACCACCACAACTCCTACCAACATCACAAAACACAGCCATCGGCATCGTCATCGTCGTCACCACCGTGCCAGCACCAGTCCACCATCACCATCATCATCACATACCACTACCATCACAAACATCATCATCATTATCGTCATCATAACCATCATCACCACCACCACCACCGCCGCCAATCATCATCATCACTTTTAATTACACCGTCACCACGATCGTCGTCATCATTTTCGTCAATCTCATCACTAGCCATCCAAATCAACATCGCTATCATTCTTTTTTATTAACAAAACACTGCCCCGACTGTATAAAAAAAAACTAATCATTCTGTCAAGAATACCCTTTCTGTGATGCAAAAGAGTTTGCTTCAACTTCTGCAGCATGTACTTTTTTTTACCCTGCACGTCTTCATTCAAACTATACTCATTGTACTTTCTGCGGAACTTCGCTGGTTTTCCTGACACGAGTTAGTCACAAAGTTCTGCGCAGAAGTGAGATTTTGTTTTCTTCCTGTCTGCCGATCTTATCATTGATTTAATACATGATTAACCGATATGGATTATCACTGTTGGTGCATTCACGTCCCAGGTGGATTAGAGGGGCGGAAATACTCGCGATTAAGACATTTTAGTTTCAAATTAATTGAGGTATAAATGCAAACTTAGCAATATTATGCAGTAAGTTGTAGTACAACCCTGTTCTGGCAAAGGAGAAGTGAATACCGAACAATTCTAAGAAAGGGATTTTTAACACGATTTCTGCTGAATTTGATTATCAAAATATGAACAGTCATTACAATGCAAATCATTTGTTATAATGCTCTTACAATGCGTTTGAGGGCAATATACAGTGGCACATTTTAATGCATTAGGATTGTAATTGTATGATAATGGTCTTAGAGACTTCTGACAAAGTAAGTGTTAGGCGCTATATAAGCACTATAATTATTATTATTATTATTACTTTTACTTTCAATCCCAGTTTGCAGATATATTCTGAGCTTTTTAAAGAGATAATATACATGTAGAAAGTCTTATAAATGGAGATAACTTTGGAGAGTAGCCTGACCTGGGTATATTACATCATGGCTTATTCAGCAGTTTAGATCAAATCGAGTAAGAACCAGAAGCATTAAGGGACAAAGACTTGACGAAACAATGTAGGGTTATGCTCTATTTTGAGTCTTGTCGCATGACATTGATACCACCATTCGAATCCTGGTTCTAGTTATCGACCCCTGTGTTTGATCAATCCGATATCATTTCTCTTTCTGGCTGCGCCATTCCGCTGTAACCCCTACTGTCCGGCCCAGAATGAAAACCTGAAATCCCAAACAACTGTTAGGAAAGAACAAGAGAAAAGAGGGCACTTACCAGGCCATCTTTGTTCTCTGGAAAGCCTAAAACCAATCTTCTTGGAGAAGCTTTACAAGGTGTGTGTGCAGCAGCACCCCCGCTGGATGCTATTTCCAATAGTTTTGATATGATATTTTCTGCGGAAACCCGCGTCTAGACTAGAATAGCACCCCCTCTTCCTGTGGATAAAACCCTGTCACAAACCTGTGTCATGTGTTGTCGAACATTCTATCGGGGTCCTGGAACCAAGGGACGGGGGGCTGGCTCGGTGGACCGCACTCCTGTACCACCTAATAACCGGTAGCCAAGACTGAATGGGGGCGTCACTGTTTGTATTTATCATTGGCAAGGGTTGCTTCAAGTTTGTCCAAACGTCCAATGACATTGAATAACATGCCACGGTTAGCATTGGGCCATGAGATGACTTTTTTTATTATGTGTTTTGACTGCATAACATGTCACGATTTAGGTTGATACTAAGAACTCGCTCTTTGTTCTGTCTTTTAATAATTATAAATAATTTATACTGGCAAAATATAAAAAATATAAGTTAAGAAGAGGGAGAGGAAAGACTTATAAAGTCACTTAAGTGAAACGAAAGAGTGATATATACACCTGCCCGGGCAATATTATGTTAAGTCAAGTAAAGTACAGTATTAGGGAGCAACTTGTCCGCGTCCAGGATAGATGATGGGGTGGGGGAATTTTGTCCGGGGAATAAGTTTGTCCGGGGAATTATACGGACATTGGCGATGATAATTAATATGAAGAAGGAGATTATCATGAGGTACATAGGCATGATATTGTGATGGTGGAAAAGAAAAAAAGTTATGATGATACTACAGGATAATAGAAGGAGAAGAACGAGAAAAGAGGAACAAAAGGATAAGAGAGCGAAGAAAACAAAAGAATAAAGGTGATCGAGAATGCTTACCGATGTATGTATTATATACATGTATATGCATATATATTTAATGCCAGTGTTTTGTCTAAGATATTTTCATCTGCGATATGGCAAGCAGTATCACAAAGCTATTAATATACACATTGCACGCTGTAGTTAATTACATTTGTGCCTATTACGAAAATTTACTTTCCACTAAATTTCCTTTTCCCTTTGTGACATTATATGACCCTTTCAAAGACGTGTGACCTGGTTCTCCATCCGTGAAACATTGGGGGATGATAACTCATGGCATGTTTGTATCTATAAGTCTGATAATATTATCGCCTGCTCCCTGGCATGGTTTATCAACGCATCCCTGCAGTAATTTGTTGGCGGTAAAAAAACGAAAATGATAAAAATAAAACTTCCCCTTGAGGTTTGGGCTCCAATCCCCTTCTGATAGACACGAACAAGTGGTCTTGCCCGCGAGAGTCCTTTGTTTGATAGCGGTGAGAAGGAGAGTGATGAAAATAAGGGAGAGAGGGAGTATTGAGAGAGAGAGAATTGAGAGAGAGAGAGAGAGAGAGAGAGAGAGAGAGAGAGAGAGAGAGAGAGAGAGAGAGAGCGCGCGCGGGGGAGAGGGCTTGCACCGTGTCGGTTTAAATAATTATATATGATTACATTAAAATGAGGGGGGGGGGAGTAAGAAATATAGCTCATATACGTTTGAGCACTTATGTTTACTGTAATTTACATGCGATCGTAATCAAAGAATCTCATCGTCCATGATAATTTAAATGTATGGTATAATTATTATTATGGAATCCCGAAAATCAAATCAAATATGTGAGCGCGTAGATTAGGGTTTGTTTTGTGTATAAGCAATCTACAGAGAAGGATATTAATAAAATAAGGGAAAGGGAGAGGGAATTAAGAGAGAGAGAGGGAGAAACAGAGATACAGAGAGAGACAGAGGTCTTGCACCGTGATGGTTCAAAATATATGATGACATTAAATGGGATAGGAAGAAATACAAATATATACGCTTCAGCACTTACATGTTTGCTATAGTAATTTATGTGCATTTACAGTATTTATATTTACTCAAATTGTTCTTTCTTATCAACGAATTTTGTATCTTATTGTCCATGATAAAGGATGTATATATTTGGAATGATTATGGAATCCAGTAATTAATCAAACCGGATCAAAGCAAGTATGTAAGCACGTAGATTAGGGTTTGATCGGGTGTATTGAATTCCTTGGTATAAGAAATGTACAACAATGGTGGGGGGAATTAATTGAACTATATTTCTATAAAGAGGGGTAGGAGACATTAAAGATTAAACGAAAAGACGGAAAAATAGTAATATTTTTGTGTGTTTTTGTGTGTGTTTTTTTGCTTATAAAAATTGAAATACCTTCATATGAATATAAAGAAACAAATCAAGAATTCTTCTATAGGTCGAATTATGTATACAACCTAAGAAATAAGGAGATGAACAAGTTTAGATAACTTTGAGAAAAAAATAGAGATGGGAGGATATGGGATTTAAAAAAAAGAGTAAATGACAAAGAACAAAATGTTTTCAAACAGATTAACATAAGTTATACCAGACCAAAGAGGGAAGATATCATGACAGAGGCAAGAAGAAAAACGCAAAGAAAGATTGTTTGGCAGATAACGGACATAACAAATTGCTAGATGATGTCATGATGGTCTGTTTCTTGCCATATAAAACCTTGCAGACAAATAAAGAAACCTTTCGATACAATAAGGAGAGAAAGAAACAGGCATAATATATAAATATAGCTTCCCGCAATATTTTGTACTCGATGGTCACTGTGGTTGGTGTCCCATAAGTATCTCTCATGAACTCATGTCTTAAAAGATATAGTATCAAAGGAATTGAAAGAAGGTGCTTTTACCATCACAATACGACAGGACGAAGGATCTAGGATTTTGTACACTCTAAAAATTTGGGTAAAATTACACAATATCGAGTTAAAAGGAGAGTAATAATATGATAATTTTTATTATTTACCCTGGATGTAGTCACATCAGTATGGATTCTACTCGTGGAATATGCGCGTACTTTGAATAAAATATTACCTCGGATACACTTTACCTAACAAACACGGATATTCCCCTTTACCCCCATAAGGAAAAGAAAGAAATATGTTTGTTACTTCAATATATTCTGAGGTTTGGGTCCTAAGGGTGCAACATTGGATCTCAACAAATAAGGTAAACCAAGAATATCAGTTAATGAGAACCTCTGACATATAGAAGAAGATATCATTATTTCAAATTTTCATTTTAAATATAAAAAACGGTCATGACATAATCCCAACATTAGCAAAGTTGTACTGTTTGTTTCTCTTTGTTGTTGCTGTAAATAGTGCACTGTGTAAGTCATGTAACCTTCAAATTACATTGAACAAATTTGTAAAGATACCTTTTCTCTTTTAGATTTTAAATATGTGTTTGTTGTGTAATAGAGTATGAATAATGGTTGCTTCTCCCTTTAACTTCACTTATTGCACCACTGACTGTTCGTTACATACGTTGTGTTGTTTTAAATGCCGTAAATGGCGCATTTACTGTCATCGTTAAACGCCTACGACAAAATGCTCGAATTTACAACTTCATCTAGCAAAGCAGATTTCTCCGATGATCTATGACGGCTCCATTAAAAAGTCAACAGTTATTGGGATTCAAATATTAGTCGACTCCATGTTTGCTTTGCAGTTCTTTCCTCAATATGTCAATATGACTTTCACTTGAGTTCCACCTACGCAGAGCCAAAATCAGTCATGATATTTATCATTCTAAAGATCATGAATATTGTGTAGATCTGGTAAGGAACTGAGGATTGAATTTGATTACTGTGTTTGACAAGAACCAATACTAAACAAGTTAAAAGATAAAAATGAAAAGATTACGGTAGGATGTCGCTTGCTTTTCTTCTATAAACAAGGGGTTCAAAGATGTATCTTTTCTCACCGTACTCTATCAAAAATACAATTATGATTTTATAAAGCACGTAAAGATGAACTTCTCAGAATTCAGCTGAATAGTTTATGTACTTCAGCAATCCAACTTTACAGGGGCTCACTTGTAAGTTGTGTTTAGTTAAATCATATACATTTTTATTCCTCGCATTTTCTTTAGCAGATCAAATTATATGAGATAATTATTCCAAAATGGTAACGGTGCTCAATCTTTATTGTCACTATTCTTCTGTAACTGATTTAAACACTACTTAATACTTAAACGAGGGTCCCCGAATCACTCTGAAATAATATGTAGTCAGTTGTTACCTTAGAGTAGGCGTTGGCGCATCACCAAAACGTCAGTGTCACGTGATCAGTCTCGGATGTCCAATCAAAATACAGATACATCAACCATACCTGGAACATATAATAATGTCGTTTGTTGTTACTAATGCCTCTTGGTAGTGTTAAAAGGCATATACCAGCATGTTAAAATCACCGTTAATAAGATGGGATAATCTTTTTGTACTTTAGAAAATACCCTTAAACCAAAGAAATGCATCAAAGATGAATAACGGTAAACTAAAACAAATTGATATTTTAAGACTCGGTTAACCTTCATGAAATAGAATATGTGGATTCAATACTGATTAGTAATCTTCAATTACTTTATTCAGAGAGAACGTTTGTTTGTTTTTATTCGTTTTCTAAATGTTTATGAATTATGTCATGGTATTTTTACAGTGTACCACCATCTTTAGTTATTATTTTTAATACAGAAAACAGAGTTTCAGAGTACACGGAAAAGAAGCACATATACAATTTTTCAAAACATGATGAGCTAGTCTCAAGGGTTGTATTACTTCCGTATGTTAAATGTCCTCTTGATATTCAATGCTTATTTTGATAATCGTATCCGAAATTTGAGAGTTGTCGCCAAAGTCACAGATCAAAGTTTGAAGGGGTACAAATATTTAGTGGCTAAACAACCGGCCGATAATTCGCTCAGTGGGGGGGGGGGGGGGGGGGGGGGGGGGAGTTAGTGAGCACTAATTTATTTGTTTGGCCCTCGAAAATTTGAAAAATCACTCCCCCTCCCCCTTGAGCGCCAGGGGAGGGGGCCCATCTCCAAAAAAAGGTAAAATTAACGTGTTTTTACACGTTTTTTTCCCTCACCCTCCTGGATCCGCCACAGACCTTAGATATAAAATATTATTTAAGCGATTCATTTTATTAACAGATTACAATTTTATGAGGTACTTCTTTGAATTCCGAAGGCCTCCGTGGCCTAATGGATAAGGCATCGGTTTCCTAAACCGGGGATTGTGGGTTCGAGTCCCACCGGAGGTGAATAGATTTTTAAAATATTTGTTTGTAATTAGTTAGTTATTATTTTTATCTTAATTTCTTGTTGATTTGTTACAGCAAACGCTGTGGAAATCCTCAATTATCCATTGTGCATCTTTGCAATTCTGCCAGATGTTTGCATACATTTTATTTATTGGAACTCCAATATCGGAATGTCACGTGCCCATGAATCCAAGCTGAGATGACCAGCGCCAGATGGTTCATTTTTAACAGAATAAATTCTTAAGAGAAACACTTTCATCATCCGCCTCCGTGGCCTAATGGATAAGGCACCGGTTTTCTAAACCGGGGATTGTGGGTTCGAGTCCCACCGGAGGTAAACAGAATTGTAGATTTTGTTTCCGTATCGGGACAATTACCCCTTGGAAGATTATCCCCTAGGGCAATTACCCCCCCCCCCCCCACCATTGAAAATTAACCCCTAGCACAATCCCCCCCCCCCCCCACGTACAACCAAGGACAACAATAGTTATCCTCCTGGGGTAATTGGAAGGGAAGAAAGGAGGGAATGGGGGGCCCATCTCCAAAAAAGGTAAAATTTACGTGCTTTTACACGTTTTTTCCCCCAAGGGACGATATAGATTTCTGTGTCACTGAAGGGCATATCTCTTGATGTAGAGTGCATAATTATTTGTGGTATGAGCTAATCTTGTGTTTACGTTATTCAAATCTAGTTATTAGAGAAATAGCCTCAGCTTTATCGAAGCTTTAAAAACATATCGGCGATTATAATGTTAAAAAAGAGGGATAATTACATTTAAAAAGATGTAAGGTTTCAGACCTTTCAGTTTAAACTTCATAGAAGACTCAAAGACTGGACGACAACAAACTACTGCAAAAGAATTGATAAAATATACTTTCATCAGATACTCCGTTCATAAATGTATAGATAGAGAGATTTAATTATGTAGATAGGTAAATAGATAGATAGATATATAGATATATAAACGGTGTTAATATTTTTCTATTTTCATGTTTAAAATTATCATGATAGCTTCAGATATTTATAAGCATACAAAAAATAAAGATTTAGGTGTGCGAATATGATCTTTATTAAAGCGTAACTCCTTTCAAAATAGCATGGTCCATCTGAACCATGAAGACGCCTAAACATGACGTAGCCACAAGCTGGCGACATTTCATTTCTATCAGGGTTGGGTTGGGTTTTACTGTTTACCGTGTTGACATATTTTATTTCGGGATGGGGAGCTGGTGTGGTGGAGGAGTAGACTCTCATATCCTGTTTGATTTCTACTGGCTTGTATATATAAGGTTCACTTTTATGATCCGGTGTATCACTCTTTCTCTCCTATTCGCTTGGAATCTATTCATGAATGTGTGAAACTATGAGAACTAATAATATGTATTTCTTTCTCTCTCTCTCTCTCTCTCTCTCTCTCTCTCTCTCTCTCTCCTTCCCTCACTCTCTCTCTCTCTCTCTCACACACACTTTCTTCCTAACAATCTACCTTTTTACCTTTCTTTATCCCTCTGGTCCACTCCATCCCTCCCCATATAGCAACGTAGCAGACATCTGAATGACAATTCCGACCTACTCTTAACAGTCATGTTGTAATGTCTTTCATTATTCCCCAGAAAGGTCGATTAAAATCAAAGCCAAAGACTCTAGACTATTTAAGTAATTGCTCCGAAAAATTTGCCCGCATGATTTAGGGAATTGCCTAGCTAGTAGAAAATTTTAAATACAGAGGTTGTGATACGTCCATACAAACGAGTTGCAAATAAACCGAAACCATAACATCTTTTCTTATATAGGATATTATTTACCTTACTAATCAAAATTTGAGATCTAAGTACCCTAGTAACCATTCAATCTTGATTCCAGGTCAGTGAACGGCATTCGTGCGGAAGGGAAACTGCTTTTATGATAATGAAAAAAATATATCTACCAACCCATCATCTTCACTCCGCGATGTCTCACCTGTCTAATTACCTGTATTGGATACTTTACAGTAAAATGCAAATAATATGGTCCTCAGTGCTGTGTTACAATGACAGGGGGAGGTAAAGACTGACCTCATACGTTGAGCTTGTTTTTCCTTAGAGATGATTATCATTCTACTTCGATTTTTAACCTCCAGACTAAATCATGGCCTTTTTGTCAGCAATATATAATAGCGTCAAGTCAGTGTCATCATTGCCTCGTGGTCTTCGAGAGACATAAGGGTGATGATGAAGAAGATGATGCCGATATCACTACTACTGCTACTACTACTGCTACTACTGCTACTACTACTACTACTACTACTACTACTTCTTCTTCTACTTCTACTACTACTCCAGATAATGATGATAGTAATGATAATAATAATCATCATAATAATAATCATCATAATAATGATGATAACAATGATGATGATAATAATAATAATAATAATAATGATATTAAGAATAAAATATAATAAGAATGATAATAATTATAATAACAATAATAATAATAATAATAATAATAATAATAATAATAATGAGAATAAGAAGAATAAGAAGAACAAGAAATTTAATTCGTCATTGAAACGAATTAGGTGGTCTGTTATTTAATCTGACATAGAAATTACACGTAAACGGAAAATGGGATTCTCAAATCCCATTTTGTAGTTAAAATATCACCATGATCCCAACATCTGATTAAAAAATAAATGTCACCTTCCGTGTAAAAATTCTCTCAGCTACAACATAATTATCCGAACCTGGAAAAATCATACGAAATAATTGAGATATTGCTCGAACAAGACTGGAATATAGAATCAAGATTTCAGAAAAAGACACCTCCCATAGGCATAACATGCAAATTAAGAAAATTCTGACATGTCGCCTTTAATCGAAATTTTCACTATGATGACGTCATCAAAATGAAAAATGGTGGATACCTAATTTTGTAGAAAATTATTTTAGCTACAACGTATCAAAATTTAAAAGAAAATTGATTAATATTTACAGAGATACAATCAATTTTCCATAAATACGCTGACGTCATGATATGCAAATTCGTATTTTGAGTTCCAAGGCCATTATGATGATTTCACGATATACTTTATGGCCAAATGAGACATGAAATTACATTTCCAACTCATAATCTATCCAGATATGAAAAAATTGGGGGTTTACAGTCTTCCTAAAGACCTATAATAAATTTGTTATAGGCATGTTTTTGCCCATTTAATTATGCTATGTATTACAAAAGCTCGTGCGCACAGACATTTATATTGAACGGAAGCTCATTCCGCTATTAATGGTCATAAAGACATAAATATGACATTTAATTGTTCGGGAAAAAAATGGGGAATATCATGAAGGAAAAAGAAATGGCGATTCTATGTTGTGTATGGCCATGACGAAAAAAACGCGCGAGCAGTCGTGCGCGCGTGCAAAATGTTGAAATGCTTAAAATGTCCTGAAACGTACTCTTTTTTAATTAAAAAGTTATTTTTAAATTTTGCCCGTGCACTGACGCACGGACGTTGGCGTACGGGTGCGTTTAGTGACCTGAAATTGACCGGACGGATATTGATCTTGATCATAATAAATATGAATGAGAAATGACTTTCTGTTATGAATTATGATCATGAGTTCATGTTCACAAAATTGCGCGTGGATGACGTCATGAAAACTTGAAGACCTTGAAAAGCTTGCTGTCACGTCTTATGACAATGACCCATGAATGTGCCAAAATTGAAAGAAATTGATCAGACCGATCTTGAGTTATTCTCTGCACACAAAAAGTGGAGAAATACAAATAAAGAAATAAAGAACAATTATGAATAAAGAAAGAAAATTCTGACGAAATTAATAATGGTCTGTCGATGACAGACCACCTAATAAGGAAAATAATAAAAACAACAAAAATGATAATAATCATAATATCAACTATAATAGTACTAATAATACTACTAATAATAACGTAATAATAATAGTAATAGTGATGATGATATCGATAATGATTAGGTCTACAATCATGACAATCATTAATGACATTCTGTTCTTCCGAAATAAAAACTTCGTAAATCAAATTAACCGGTAAGAGTAGGGAATAACAACAAGATATAAAAGTCTAGGATTTAGCAGGGGCAGAAACTCTTGTCGCCCCCCCCCCCCCCGAGTACATCTCTGGCAATAATAACGAAAATGATGATTAAACCGCCCCTGATAATCGTTTATAGCGCCAGTGGTGTCGTCGTTAATCCAAGACAAATTAATTGTCCTTGTAACTGATAGACATAGGTCAAGGATGCTACACTAATTCATCATCATTTCATCCCATATAGTAATTAGTTAATTGAGTGAAATGCATTTTTAATTTTACATCGTTTGTGGTAGGAGAGAGAGGAAAATTTTAAAAGGCTAACGCGAAAGTTCAAAAAGCTATGACTGCTTTCAACTAATATACATGTAGTCTGTTATAACAAACTACACAGGAATACATCAATGAAATAAGAGGGTTAGGTAACACGAAATTCAAATGAATGTTTACAGAATAGGCCTACTTACCCTTACTTTAAGTACTTTTTTTATATATTTTTATATGCCACTCGTTATTACTGCTAATTCTTTTTCTCACGAGCATCGTTTGGTGTATTTCCCCGAGAAATAGCAATTAGTCACATTACTAGCGCTGACAGCAATTTTAAAATATTTATAAATTACCTTTGAAATTTGAAAAAGGAGAAATGAGCATCATTGATATGTTTAATCACAAACAAAAGGTTATATCCTAGAAATTAGTTTTATCTTTAATAACAATATCTAATCCAGGATTATATGTAACTAACTTTATGCGCTAATGAACCTTTTCAAAATAAAGTACTGCTTTCAAACGCAATTAGTATGATATGCACAATATTTGGATATCGTTTTTATTACAAAAATGTCTAGTTATCCAAATTTTATATTTTATAATTGCATTAATAATGTTTAACAAACACAAATTCAAAAATATTAACAAGTTCAATAATATTTGCTTTGCATCATATTACCACAGTCGAAATGTAGAAATACTCTGATAAATAAGATCATACCTAAAAATATACCAGACGAATATACTCCAGGGTTTCAAATACATTGTGTGAATCGAATTGTGATATTAATTTAAATGTAATCTGACATAATTAACTAACCAACGATTGATAGATCAATCATTAAATGTCAGTCATTTAGATAATGACTCCGTCTCTTCTGAAATCGTGATGGCTGAATCAAAATCCAATATTCCGACTCATGATCGTCCTTCAGGTATCTACATCAACAATTCATTCAGATTTTGAATTTTAATCAAGAATGGATCGTACTGTACCATACCAGTGATCATGATGACGTTAGGGTCTGGACATTATGGAATGTTCAGGTTGTTTTTTACACTTTGATGTATATTGTGAGCAATACAGTAAAATGCTTCTAAAAATGATTTAATTAATATTTTTCAGGAACCAAAATGTTAAGGGGCGTATGCCGTCTCCCCTCCTCGCTGGTTACGCCACTCAAACTATTTAATGTGGTAAACTGTCACTGTCACCATTTTGCACAAAGATTCTGCAATGTGAATGTATTAAAAAAATCCAAAATGTTTTTGGAGGGGGCACATGATCATAATTTCATGCACACGACTTGTTTTTTCGAGCGCGTGGCTTGACCGTTTGGGGGCACTTCCCCCCCCCCCCCCCCCCCCCCCCCACTCCGCGAATCCGCCACGGCACGTTAATGCTCGGGCAACATTCATACTGTCATCACTGAGACAGAGGTTCCCCCAATAGGACACTGGAAGCCAGATAACGTCATCATGATATATTACCTGTCTGAAGTCTCCTCATAAACCCTGCTATCGTCCCTCATGAATAATTTACGTCATACAATCGATTTAGATGAAGCTATCGCGTTGTTTGGATGCATGACACTCCGCATTACTTCACCATCGCAACGACTATCTTTTTTTTTCGCAATCTCGCGGTTAACTGCACAGAGCACTTATAATCAAAACGGTAGTCACTGACACGACTATTAAAAGGATTATCTTATGTTTGAAATTTACAAGACTTCGGTATTTCAATAAATTTAATATTCTCATTGATACAAAGCGGATCGCCATCCCGAGGCGGTCAAGCACCCCTGTTCGCCCACCTTTAGCGGATTCTCTCAGGAGCTTTTACAGAGGTTTTCGTTCTGAACCGAAGGACGTAGATGATTCCCTCAAGATGTCGGTTGTTCGGGCCAGACTGTTATCATGGTGAAAATTTAGATATTTCAAAACTTAGTTTTCGTTTTGATGGACGTTCCACGGTTCAGATTGGATACAGTTACTTTAATCAATTCATTTTTAATCCATGCAACAGTTTTAATTCGCGTTTAACCGGACAATGATCACTGTCATGTCTCTCTACCGGGCTGTACCCCTGGATCTATCATAAGAAGACACATAGTGTAAGTATGTATTTACTTTGATATTCTCATCTTTTACAAGAATTGTTTTTTATCATGGAATACATTTTGCATCTCTTTTTGAGCTCTAAGTTCTTCCACGCAAGTACCTTGAGGCATCTGAAGCTGTGGTTAAGCTAGGTCTAAAGAGGACTTTAGCAGAGGGGTTATACCGAGGCCTAAGTTTACCCTTGCTTAAACGTGACCTAAACCCAGCGTCTGGTTGACCTGAATTAGAATATATTGTACATTGTATATTGTATATTGTATATCTCATTCAATAAATGCAATTGCTTACCTTTGAAAATTTCCGACGTTGTTTGATAAACTTGTATGGATTAGCTTTTGTCATGCATGATGACAATGAGCTACCGTATTGCTATTTTTTGTCTGGATTCGACTTTTCGCCCAACTTCTTTTGAACACGATCACAAAGACCTTCAAGAAATCAAGGGCAATTTCAATACCATATATTTTGGTAAATAATGTAGATAGCGTGAATACATTGTTTTTGACAGATAAGAGTTTTGTTTTCGAAGAAAGAAAAGAAGAGTTTGTACCTAAGGAATTGCAGCATCTTGATGTTAAAAAAGCATGTGGCGTTGATGGACTGCATCTTAAATTATTGCAGAAGTCTGCTTTTTATATAGCCTCTTACAAAAAGTATTTAATAAATCACTCGAAAGAGGTCGAATTCCACAAGAATTTAAAAAAGCAAAGATAACCCCAATTCATAAAGGTGGTACTTTTGAACCACAACATTTTAGACCTATTTACTTCTACCAACAGTCTCTAAAATATTAGAAAAGGCAGTACATCAACAGCTTTATGCTTATTTAAATAACAATTATCTATTATGTAATCGGCAGTCTGGGTTCAGACCACTTCATTCGACATCAACCTATTTGACAGAAATGGTCGATTTTCTGTTAGATAATCTAAACTCTGGTAAAATTACTGGGGGTCTGTTTTAGACCTACAAAAAGAGTTTGATGTCATTCCAATTGATTCAATTCTCGATAAAATGTATCATTATGATATAAAAGACTCTAGGTTCCAATGGTTCAACATGTATTTGACCGAAAGGCAACAATGTGTCTCAATTGTAGGAGCAACATGTTCATTTTCAATGTCAAGACGGGTGTCCCTCTGATTTTTGTTTATAATTATGTCAATGATTATAGGTAATTTACCTTTACATAATAAAGTTTTGTTTATATGTAGATGCCACTGCTCTTCTTAATCGCGATAATGATATGATTAATATTCAGGCTAATTTACAGTCCGATCTGGATTTATATAATTGCAGAATGGCTCAGACTTAATCGTATGTATTTACATTCACAAAAGACTAAGATTGTGACTTCTGGTAATAAACGTAAATTACAAAATGGAAAAATTACAATTCAATTTAAAAAATGCATCTTTAGAGCATGGCGACAATATATTCAATACCTTGGATTAATTATCGACTTTCAATTAAATTGTACATTACATAGTCAGTATAATTTATATCTCGTAAAATCTCACGTTCTATCGCTTGTATTAGAAGAATCAAACATTTGACCCAAAACAAACAATATTGAAACAGTTTTATTTGGGATTGATATTATTATTGTTGGGAAAATTGTTAGAAAACTAATATAACAGAAATTACAGAATATAATGCTCGTTTGGTTTTGAATACAGATTATTCAACTTCACAATACTCTTTATTAACTACTCTTAATTGGCAATCTGTTGAACAAAGAATTAAATATAAAAATTGTCTTTTAGTCTAAAAGATTTAGAATGATTTGCACCAAAATACCTGAAACAATATTGTCTGTTATGCGACCCATTGTTTATAACACTCGCCATACCACCCAAATCCGTCTACAAATACCATACCCTAAAAAAGAATACAAAAAACGATCCTTTCCATTCACGGGAAATTCTTTATTTAATAAATTGCCATTGTCCGTCCAACTGAATAGCAAATCACTAAACAATTTCAAGAAACAATGTAAACAATTCTCTAACATGCTTTTAACAAAAATGACAATCTGGCTACTGGGGTTGGTGGGGTCTCGTCGTGCATCCCATGTGCGCCCCATGTATAGTTTATTCAAAATGTATAAAAGTTTGTATATATTGAATTGTATTGATGTTTTCATTCATGTTTTTGTTTGTATCATGTGGAGAGCTCAGTTGGAAAGCAGTTTCTTTTAATTGAATCGGACTACCCTCCTCCGTTTTATCCATTGTAATAAATAAAACATGAATAAATAAGAAATAAATATTATACGAACGAAATACGCCATTGAAAATAATTCTGATCGCACATTCCATTATGTGATGAACAAGCATGCATTAAGTTGATTCTTCGAAAGTCGGTGCTATCGTGTTGCTGGTTCCTTACACCATTTTGATGCATTACTAATCACACGTGTTGAATACTTGGACAAGATGAACGAGATTCATGTTTTCTTTCTATTTCTTTTGGTTTCTTTTACTTTTTGAATTCGTGATTTAAGTGGTCGAAAGATGGTGCATACTACAGTCATTTTCATACGAGAACATAATTATTAGTATATCACTGGACAATATTGAGGTAGTCTATGCTACGGTTTTTTTCATGTTAACAAGACATATTATATGGCACTTGCTCTTTCAAAAGTTCTTCGGCCGAATTGTGAAACATCTTGCTTGATATTGTCAAACAGGCAAGCACAACAGAATCATTTAAGACTCCGTTAAAGACCTATCTTTTTGTAAATTGTTAATTTTGCTCCAGCTGTTTAGTGACTTCTTTGGTTATAGTATCATGTACATATTTAATATTTAATTTAATTTTCATTTAATTTTGATGTTTAAATTCGATTACCTGAATGTACAATCTATTAGTATGTAAGCTATATAGGAATTGTGTATCATTATTGTTGTTTGTGATTAATTATTTTCATGTATCAGGCATAAATGTTTATTTCTATTCTGCCCTTTTCCTTCTTTTCTAAGCGCATAGGGACTTTCTTTGTGTTAGTGATATGCGCTATACAAATAACGTTCATTATTATTATTATTATTATTATCATATATAACCAACATCAATAAATACAACTATTTCGTCTTAAGCAACTTTAATTTTTTAGTATCAATGTTTAACTTAGCATAAATAACTTTAGATTAAATATCGCTGCCAGAAATCAATTTATTTGACTGTTTTCTTGCAGATATAGAACACAGCCGAGCGCGTGCATTTCACCACAATTTAGAACATAGACAAAAGATTACAAACAATTAAAGCACAAAAGCATATTATTCTCAATGTAGGTCATCCCCTTATTCTGTGTTCATAGTCCTTCAGAATATTTTCGTGCATTTTTCAGACGAACAAAATACAAAGTAAATACATTCATGATCAATACAACATGTTAGATTGTACAGTTACTTTAAAATAATAGGTTATCTGTCATACAAATCAATATAAAAGGCTATATTTTTCTCGCATTCTTGTATGAATAATATCAGATGAAAATGTTTTAATTATCTAGTGCTTTCACAATTTTTATATTCGTTTTATAATGGATTTATATTATTCTATGGCTGACAAAACGATCTAATCAAGAATAACCTTGAAAATACGACCGTGGTAACTAATCATTAATTGATATATTTATTGGATTCCTTCTGTCGATTGTTAATGAAATTGGATTTTATTTATTGAAGAAGCGATTGCAATCTATCCATTAAATTTCAAAACATCCTATTCAAAATTTCATCACAATTGAAATAACAGTTTTGTTTATGTTGCATGTAACAAAGGGTATTGTGCAGAGGAAAACATTGTGTGATCGTTTTGGAATGTAAAAGTATGTTTTGAGAATTTATAATGTTCTGTTGTTTTGTTCATGGAAGAAAATGTAGAAAGAGCAAATGAATTAAACGTTGTAAAGTAATTTGTATATTGTTTTTGCGCATACAAAATTATGTCCCCAAATCCGTCAAAAAAAAAGTCTCTATAGTAATGATATATGGAGCTTTTAATTATATTAATTACTTTGTTCCTATATGAAAGAGTACCAGTGTAGTACCGTTTTAATCTTTTTTAGGGAAAGTGTAGCGGTTAAAATATGATGTAGAATTTATTTCGGGGGGAGGGGGGGGGGTGACAACCGTGTGTTTTAAACTGTTGTTGTCAAATACTATACGTATCATATTTGGAAGATCAAATTCTTTATTTTAGAGAATGTAGTTGATATTACATTATATGAACTTATCTTTCTACAGTAATCAAAGAAAAACATCTATATTACATTTCTACTTGAAGTTCAAACCTACTAACCAAGATATAAGTTTGAACATCTCATTGATCGCATTGATTACAGTTATTGATTGCAGGCGGTAGAAGCATGTGCCCTCTATTTGGAGCTAAATTTGGGGCAGTCACCCTCTTTCCCGTTATGTCATTTTAAAGTACAACAATAATATTATTGATCAATAAGGTAGAATTTTTTTTTTTTTTTTTTAGATGCGTAATCGATTGCACATTTGCGGATGAACATGATAAAAGAGGGTAAAGCAGGTGCCCAGGGACTACCCCTCCCCCTCCCCTCTTTATTATGCACTCTTAAAGGGTAAACCTTCTACCAAATAAAGCTGATTTCATTGAAAGCATGCAGAAAAAATAGATAAATCAATCAAGGAGGTTTGTGGAATCGTTATTGTTTAGCCATTGGGGCGGGTTGGATGGAGGATAAACATTTAGAAAATTGTCGGCCCAACTTTGGCACAGCACTATTCCTCCTGTTGCATCTGTTTTAACATCATTCAGAATGACTTCACCAACGATAGTCAATATCATGACCCATATTCTGAACCTGGAAAACCTGAAATTATCAGCCTTTTCCTTCCAAGACAACCAAGAAATACATCAATTTGCAACTCTTTCGACGATGAAAATTGATTATCTGACCTAAAGATCACATATTCAGCAGATTGCTCCCCGTTAATTCAGCAAGTATATTGAAGGCGAAAATCATTTTAGTCCAATGTGGTTTTATTGCTGCTGGCTCTGTTTGACATTGTGCTTCAATTCCGAATTTTCAAGTGCATTGGCGAATTCTTATCATCGAAATTAAATATCGGACACGAACCGCATGTAAAAAGTATTCGTTCAATCCGCTGAGGACTTGCAAAGCCATTGTTCTTTTTTTTCTAACAACGTGGGGTGGAATGAAACAAATTATATTTGCTTGACCAGAAACGCTTTCTACCGCTTTCCCGATTTAAATCCAATCGCCCGTATACTCTTCGCCGGAACATGTTTAGTTTGATTTGATTGGAGTCGATTTTCTTCATTACTGGAAGAACGTGAATGATATTGTATTTATTCTAAGATGTATATTTTTTTCTTCAAATATAGAAACACGTACTTGAACATACTCTGAAATATAATTTCCGGCCTTCTTTCTTGGGTATACACGTATGATTGTACAGTGACGTAGAGCCTGTAAGCTTTATTTGCCCCCTCCCCTCTCATCGAATGCTAAAATACGAAAAAGATCGAGACAAATATGAAAGCACAAAGGGGAAAGAGAAGATAACAAGGTAGATTGCTCTTTAACACACCAAATTTCAGTTCGATATAATCATTCATCTCGACCGTTTAAGGGACACAATTTATAATGAGAATACCGGCCCTACCATGATTTTGTTTTACATGTTACGCAATATGCTTATAAAACGCCTCATTGTTATAATCCATTATTGCATTGTATTCATAATATCTGATAAGAATTCAATGAATTCAATTAGATATTGATTGCATTAATAATTGATTGAATGTGAAAACGTTTGTAAAAACAAATTAATGAATGGAAGAAAAAAAAATGCAAGACGAATGAACAAAATCTGTACAAGAAAAAATGTAAGCAAATCTAGAATTTAATCCCCCAAACATAATACATGTACAAGGCTTTAATAGAAAATAATGGGTTTATACTTATAATAATAATACCAGTGTATGATATAGCGCTTTACCATCAACTGACTAAAGCGCTTGCAGTACTAATATTACGCCAGTCAATGGATTCAATTTCTATTCTGCACATTAAAAGTGCACATTCTCCACTTCCTTGGATCAGCATTCCAGCTAGTCGCCTTTTTACAGGCGCACACATAATTTGTTATTATGCTAATCAAACCACAATGACGTTCGCATCCTACCGTGTATCCAATTAAAACATGGGTGGGGAGGAGCAATGTAGAAACAAACTGACTTGCTCAAGGATATAAGTGCCATGTCGGGGGTTCGAACCCACGACCTTTACATTTCAAATCAGGTAATTAAACAACTCGACTACGAGGGGGAAATATTATATTCCTAATAATAATCAATTTAACATGTTTGTTTCTTCTTTGGAAGGACAACTGGAAAAGATTCAGAGTAGGCGCTTTGACACTTCCCATTATTTACCCGCAAAATGGGTCGATAACCCTTTCGTAATATTGACTTAGCCTAGAATGATGACCGTTAGATGGGCTCATCATGTTTCCAATTACATGTTGATGCCGTCAAACTAACGCCGCTCAAACTTCAATTAACAAGATTGCTGGTGATGTTGTCAAACTGCAAAAAACATGTGCAAATATCTGATCATAAATTATACATGACACACAAACCTTCAATGTTTAATAATATTCTCATTAACGGAAGTAGGACACGCATACGGTGAATTTGCGGCGGTTTCATATCGAATTGAGGCAATGTTATATTTTATTGTTAAAGTTACAGAGAGTCGCGTGGCTGAAATCATTCTCTATAAAAGAAATGTGAATTATAATGTTTCATTATCTGATATGGATTAAGTAGTTCTATGAAAAATTTAAAAGATAACTATCACTACTTTAGACGGTTTTAAAGAATAATAATAATATTCGGTACTTATGTAGTGCATATTATACATTATAACGTCCCTATATGCGCTTCTAAAAAGCTTTGGTATGACCCCCACCTTTTGCATGGCTGCTATTACGGCGCTCTAGCATTTCAAAGAATTGATCCCTGCCAGGTATACCCATTTACCTCGCCTTGGTTGTCACGTGCTAATTTACAAAAAGAAACAGAAAGTCTATACGAGCACAAAAGAAAGAGCAAAGAAAGGTGCCTTTCGGGAATATATATTGATAGGGGGCAAGAACACAATAAGAACACATTTTTGTTTACATAAGGTAAAGGGGGGGGGGGGCAAGGTCGGTTGTGACCACACCTATATCCGCCGCAGATCCGATGTTATACCTCCGTCACACTGCCAAACCAGCTCCAAATCGGAGTCCATTGGGGTTAATTTAATGTTTGTTCGGTCTTTTGTCAGCCTGTTCTCGGTCTTTCTGATGTGACTGGGGTGTGAGGTTGACATTAATAATAATAATAATAAATAATAATAATAATAATAATGCATGGCCAACCAGAGAATTTGTTTATGTTGGGGACTGGGGTAAAATGCAATAAATTATTGAAAATTTATTGCATTTTCTGTTTTTTTATTTATTTATGGAAACTGCCCCCTACCCTAGCCCCCGCCGCGTACAGTAATGGTTTAGTGACAAAGCAATGGCCTCGTAACTGTGAGGCTCCAGGATCAAAACCGTGTCGATGTGCTATATTAGTGCCCTTTTGTGGGGCATTAATCCTCATTACTGTCATTTATGACTTTAGGGCGTAGGTCCCCTATTTGATAAGCATAGAAGCATACACATGCTGTAGCAGTCACGCAAAACACACATTTGCAACTTATTATTCAATACAATCTGAGAATGTATACTTTATCTAGATCTATTATTTTTAATTTTTTTTTTTTTTAATTCGATAAATTGGGGTAAAACAAAAATATTCCACCTATATGAGCGCCAGTGTAATAATAATAATAATAATAATAATAATAATAATAATAATAATAATAATAATAATAATAATAATTTTGTTAAACCATGGAAGCATCAGCAGCGTCCATGCTATTCTTCCCGAGGGCCCTGTAATTACTATACATTACACCAGCCATCTACACCTGGGTGGAGAGTGGTCAATGTAAATTAATGTCTAGCCCAAGAACCATAGTCTCGGGCTGGGATTCGAACCCTCATTCCTTGGATTGAGAGTCAAGTGAATGAAGCACTGTATACCACGACACTAATCATTGATGTGTTTTTTAGTCATAGAGACAGTAGAATCCGTGGTTTTACGAGAGAGTTACTTGGCGACACGAAGTACTCTCGTGTTCTATCTCCGGTGAACGATGATAGTACTTGGTTCGTTGAAGCGTTTTCTGATCTCATGATAGGTTTGACATATCTCTATGTACTTTGGACTATAGATGGTATCCTGTACTCAACATTAAAACCACTCTCTTCTTGAAATCAGTGCACTGTTTTAGGAGAATGCCAAGAGGGACCTCCCCGGCTCCCCCGTTGTAGTAAGTTGAGGGTTAGGCAATGCGAGTGTTTTTACGACTTACTTTAATAGGGACGACCTGCTTGGAATGTCACGGTGCTAATTTTGCTTCTATTTTTTTTTTTGGTAACGTTTTAGCAATAAAACTGACCAAAATGAATAGCGTGGAGGAATTTTCACCTAATGGGTAAAAAGGTAAACGTGTATACGTGCTAGAACGAGATGAACCCTCGATGAACTTCTATCTCACTCTAATCGGTTTTGGTAGTCTGAACCAGGTTGTTTCATAGTAAGTGGCGGTATAATCATTAACATTAAAAGGGATGAATCCGGGAGGGGGGCTCCTGGCATTTTCTAACTCTGAGAGGGAGTTAGGAGGAGAACAATCTTCCTCATTCCTTTAATGTGAATATTTTCCTGGTGTTGTGATTTTTGGAGTGTCACCGGCTCTCTTAGATGGGGAGAAGGTGTATTTTCCAGACAATTTTATTCAAATTGTCTCATTCATGATGACAGATGGTAGTTTATTGATTATCGTTTCAAATTGCCTTGGTCATGACAACTCAATAGTATCCCTGATTAAAAAACCCATTACCGGTATGCAAAACTTAATGAAATATCAACATCCGTTCCATAAACTCTGTTTGTAAATCAGACTTCTTGGAAATAACATAAATCAGTCTCCCTCTCTCAGTCTTTCTCCCTCTCTCATTCTCCCGTTTATACGAATGTGACATCACACAATTACCATAATTCCACCTCACGATAGTGAAGGAGGTCTGTCCTTTAGATGGCAAACATCATTATAATATAATCCATCTCCGATTGGTAAGCTGAACAAGCAAAATAAATGTGGTGTGTAAACATCAAGAACTCCGGCATTGCTTTCAATTAAACCAGCCGGTATTGAATCGACCTGTTGCATTTTGGGATGGTGTGTCCACTATCCACTTCTAGTTGTCATGTTGAGGAAAGACAATGGCAATTGATGGATGCCCTCTTCAGTGCGTGACAGATTATCTGTATACATGGCGACAATATACTGGAATTCAACATTAATGTGAATGCTGGAACATAATGAGGCTTTAGTCCAGTAGACGGTACCATATACCATGTACATGACCTGGAAAAGTTGATAAGTACAAGGTTTTTTTGTTGATTTGTGTTCTAGATGGGTATTGAAGTAAATTCAGCTTGGTTGCCAGCTTGGCAACCTTGGGCAACTTTTTTAATAGCCATATTAGCATAATCATCTAAGTACCATATGTGCAATATGTAATAATGTTGCTAATCTCAATCCAGGAAGCCTGAAAACATGGATAATACGACTTTTCAAGGGTTTTCTATGACAAGGAATCCATTTATGGCACCAATTTTTATTTTTAAGTAATACAATTGTCTTAATAGCATAATTAGCATAATATGTACAATGTATGGACTTCATTGTCATTGTTTATCTATAAAGCCTAAAAATGGTGCAATGCAACATTGTAAATCAATTTTGAAAGATTAATCATTAATTCATGAGAAGATATTCCATGTATATGTAGTATAATTAGCCTAATTAGCATAATAATCTAATTAGCATATATGTGCAACTGCAATATGTTACAATGTTGCTAATATTAATCCAGGAAGCCTGAAAACATGAATAATATGACTTTTCCAGGGTTTTATATGATGAGGAATTCATTTATGACACCAGTTTTTTATTCCAAGTAATGCAATTGTCTTAAATAGCACAATGAGCATAATGAGCATGCGTACAATATAATTATGGACTTCATTGTCATTGTTTATCTATAAAGTCTAAAAATGGTGCACTGCAACATTGTAAATGACCTTTTGAAAGACTACACATTAATTCATTAGAAGATATTCAATGTAGATGTCGTATAATTAGCCTAATTAGCATATACACTGTATGTGCAATATGTAATAATGTTGGTAATCTTAATCCAGGAAGACTGAAAACATGGATAATATGACTTTTCCATGGTTTTCCATGACGAGGGATTCAGTTGTGATACCAGTTTTTATTTTTAAGTAATGCAATTGGCTTAATATGTAATTATTGTACTAATAAGCCTAATTAGCATATTTGTAGAATATCAATTATTTGGGACTCATTTAGCTTCACAAATTGTATGTCCAATGTGGTGGTTATCTTGGTTGCAAGGCAATGTTGTCGAACCTCATGAAATGTCTAGGAAATGACGGGGTCACCATACGCATTGGAGGTTGGGCTTCAGTCATTGGATTTAGAGAGACAGTCGGAAACACACTGAAGATGGTTAAAGCAGATGATAGTAATGGAATTGATGATGTGATGAGACAAGTACGTATGTAGGCCAGGGATGTTTAATACAACAGTACGAACTATGATCTGTCTATGTTATGTTTACCAAGGCTAGAACCATTGAGAGTACAAGCCCGACGTTGCTCAAGCTTGTGGCAGAATTCTTGGAAAAGTCATATTATCCAGGTTTTCAGGCTTCCTAAATTTAGATTAACAACATTAATACATATTGCTTATATATGCTGATTAGATTATTATGCCAATCAGGTTAATTATACTACATCTACATGGAATATCTTCTCATGTATTAATGATTAATCTTTCAAAAGTGATTTATAATGTTGCATTGCACCATTTTTAGGCTTTATAGATAAACAATGACAATGAAGTCCATATATTGTACGCATGCTCATTATGCTCATTGTGCTATTTAAGACAATTGCATTACTTGAAATCAAAAATTGGTGTCATAAATGAATTCCTCATCATAGAAAACCCTGTAAAAGTCATATTATCCATGTTTTCAGGCTTCCTGGATTAAGATTAGCAACATTATTACATATTGCACATATATGCTAATTAGATTATTAAGCTAATAAGGCTAATTATACTACATATACATGGAATATCTTCTCATGAATTAATGATTAATCTTTCAAAAGTGATTTACAATGTTGCAGTGCACCATTTTTAGGCTTTATAGATAAACAATGACAATGAAGTCCATATATATTGTACATATTATGCTAATTAAGATATTTAAGACAATTGTATTACTTAAAAATAAAAATTGGTGTCATAAATGGATTCCTTGTCATAGAAAACCCTGGAAAAGTCATATTATCCATGTTTTCAGGCTTCCTGGATTGAGATTGGCAACATTATTACATATTGCACATAATTATGCTAATTAGATGATTATGCTAATATGGCTATTAAAAAAGTTGCCCAAGGTTGCCAAGCTGGCAACCAAGCTGAATCTACTTCAATACCCATCAACTTTTCCAGGTCTGAAAAACTTCTACTTATAAGAGGCGTGGTCTAGCTTCAAACATTATGATTGAGGGGTATTGGTATTATGGTTGGGGGCGGTAACGGTCTTGGAATACGAATTAACAAGGCCATCAACTAAGGGAAGGGTGAGGAAGATGATCATCTCTTTACGTCCCCCCCCCCCCCTTCTTCTTCTCTCTCTCTCTCTCTCTCTCTTTTCTCTCTCCCTCCCCGTTTCTCTCTCTTTCTTTTCTCTCTCACAATGACACATTAATGTAATTGCTACATGAGTGCTCTATTACAACCATTAACCATTATGGGTGCTAATCAGGTACGATCTTGCACTTAGCACAATGTGTTCACATCTTAACCTGACATGAATCTCCCCCACTATGTAACACATGCAGGGGCGGATGTGTGAATTGTGTTTGTAGGGTGCCACTAATAAGTAAACTCTCCGCATCATGGTTAGTCTATAGATGTCAGTCGTTATGCTAAACAGATGATCTGAACTATAAGATTTATTGCACGCAGTGTGCCCCGTATACTGTAGCAAGTATAAAAGGTTAGGCTCCACGCAAAACTAAACAGTAAAGTGTGAAATTAGACCTTCCGTGGATGTTGAGTTTAATTTTACAGACGTAACTATAATCAATCAGATTATTGACTAAAATCAGATATTATTGTTTAACTCTAAGTTTACTATCTGAACGACCGGACTTAGATTCAGACCCTGATCCGTAAAGAGTCAGTTTTATAGTCGAAGACAGAGACTCAAAGTACCACTGGCGGTACCGCTAGACCAAAACACATCTTCCCTTTTGAAGCTCGGCTATAGGCATCACTCAGCACAATTTATTTTGTTACACTGTCAAATTCGAGTGTGTGAATAGAAAGTGGATGCCTGAAAACTCAGTAGCGAGCGGGAAAAAAAGTTAATGAATTATCACCAGGACACGCAAGGCACGAGAAAATACATTCTTTGGGGCGCATTGGAGGCACTAACCAAAGAGTCGTTAAACGCCTCATTATTCACCGTTAGCGTATTCGGTAATTTGCTCGAAACAATTATTTAAAGGTTAATGGTATCGAAATTTGCGTTAGTAAAATCTCTGAGTATAATATGCCGAAATAGCGATTGGCGTCTATAACTACAGTATAATGTTGCATTCACTATTGTCCTGTCTCTCCACTCTTGGACTTACGCCAATTTTCCTACCACCCCTATCTTTCTCTCTCTCTCTCTCTTATCTCCTCGTCCACCAAATGCCACGTCTTCCACATATTTCTCTCTCTCTCTCTTCTCTTCTCTTCTCTTCTTCTCTCACTTCTTCTCTATATCTCTGTATATCTTCTTGACTTGTTGTCATTTTATAATCACTACTTGTCTTATTATTTAATCATCCAGTCTTTCATAAATCTTTTTCTGTTGCAATTAAATCAAGAATAGAGCGAAATGGGATAGAAAATGTTATGGTGTGGAAAGACCGATGGTTTTTTATTGATTGATTGAGAGAGAGAGCATATAGCTCTCATGCATTTTTTCCAATATGTACAATTAAAAAACAAACAAGTTAACAGTATGTCATGCATAATTTCTTGTTTACATCAAGATAACAGAGTAGTAAATACATTACAGCTAGTAATACAAATAAATGATAGAAAATGGTGTCCCGAAAAAGCCTCAAGGGCTTGTAAGGTAAGGAGGGGATTACCAGAGTAAAAAAAAAAAAAAAAAAAAAAAAAAAAAAAAATTGTATACAAATGAATCATGAATAATGCTAACGACAGCCGGAGGGGTGTGGCCGTTGCGACGCCACACTCCAGCACTCTACAAAGCTGAGTGGCAAGGTAAATTGACATTATTTAATTTGATCATTTAGAGAGAAGGAATCTTTTCATTCATTTTTTAAAGAGTGCATTGAATTGTGTGTTTTGAATGTCAGAAGGCAAGGAATTCCAGATAATGGGGCCAAGGTAACGAACTGATTTTGAAAGTATATTAGTTTCTGTTTTCCAGAGATGGAATTTGGCTGACTGTCGAGTAGAGTAAGCATGGACATTTTGGTTTAAACAAAACATTTGAATAAGATAAGGAGGGAGGCGTTTGGTAAAAAACTTGTGCATCAAAGAAGCAATCGATAATTTGTTAGAGTCATACACATTTAATGTTGAAAAACGGCGAAATAAAGGTTTTATTCGTGATCGTGCTATATAATTTATTATATACTGAATGATTTAAAAAGTTCATATTTATTTTTCAAGGACACCCTCGCACAATAGGGTAATGTTTCCTCTCTGCCTTAATTCAAATTTTACAATGGTGATCGGTTTTCATGTAATTTTTTATCGTAGATTCATGATAGTCGAATGGATATCAGTTGGATCCTTTTTATTCTCATGATTTCAATGCAGGGGTATAGTCTTCCCCCTGGTACTAGGCTCACAAAGAACTTGATTATTAACCTGATCGCTCATACTCTGACACACTATCGAAGAAATCATTTTGAAACTTTGTTGGTTCGTTACTCTTCGTAAATGGTTATCAATATTAACGAGATGAAAGGAAAATTAAGCAGGTTCCGAGCTGAATGAAATGAAAAGGTCTTGCAGGTGTCATACCACCCCACTCGTGTTCTCTCATCCTCTTCCTTCTTCATTTCCCCTCCTTTTCCAATTTGGTTGAGGGCACGTGCTGTCATGTCCTCACCATTATACTGTAAAATGCTAATAATAATTATAAATCTATATCTATATCCTTGGTCATCTGCAGGTACAACTTCGGCAAGAATCGCCAACCAGTCTACGGACCTCGCTGAAACCATGAATATTTCCTCGACCTCGACCTACGAGGATGACAACTTCGGTCAGCGAGTTAGTATGGCCGTGCTCCTCTGTATAATATCCTTCCTGGGCATCGTCGGTAACACGCTCACCATCTTCTCCGTGATCGCCTGCAGGAGGTTACAGACATTACCAAACGCCTTTGTCGTCAGCCTGAGCCTCAGCGACTTCCTCAATTGCTCCATTAATATCCCCGTCCAAGTGACAGCGCTGACGCAGAAAGCTGATGGAACGATTTTCAATTTTGTCTGCATGTCATCCGCAATTTTGAATTATTTACTGATCACGTGCAGTGTATCTATGCTGGATTTGATTGCCATAAACCGGTATATATTGGTCACCAAGTCGCATCGGATTTACACGTTTCTCTACAACAAAAGAAACATGTTGATGACGATTGGTGGAGTCTGGTTCTCCTCCGCTGCAGTTCTAATAGCTCTCGGACCTACGGGTGTTGTTCTTTATGGTTACTCGAAGGAGTTGTCATTGTGTCAACTTAAGGAAGAGAGTCGCGTCATTGATGTCATCTGTGGATTGCTCTTCTCGGGTTCGTTCATCATCGTTTCATCCTGTTACACCAAGATATACATTCATGTAAGAAAACATTTGCGCCAAGTGGCCCACATTAGACTCGGCCCCGGCCGGCCGACCCCGAGCACATCAGCTCAGACAAATTCATCTGGGAATATCAGTAATATCATACCCGTCGATACAACTGGGAACCGGCTCGGTGAGACGGCTACTCCGAGACCTTATGAAAAAGAGGAAAGTCCTGTGGATGAGACGGAGAATCGGATAACTATGAATATGATCATCATCGTGGTTTGTTTCTTTCTGTGCATATTGCCTACGTTAGTGATAGTCCTGCTACCTGGTACACAGAATGCAGGACTCTTTACGGTGGTCTTCCTCTACTCGGCATCGTGTTGCAATCCTATCATCTACGCTTGGAAGCATCCCGTCTTCAGGAAGGTCTTCAAGTGCATCTTTAAGAGGAGGTGGGCTGAAATTGAAGAGCCGTCGCCATGGTTACGAGCTATGTTACCGAGATGATCGGGTCATGGAATCAATCTGCCGTGTTATGACAAACTTTTTAATATTCTTCTTCAAAATTGCCATTGAATGAATAAACATGATAAAAGAATGGACAATATCTGGATGTGATTCGCAATGTCAGATGAAACTGATGTAAATGTGTCTGAGTACCCGGGATTAAAATAATCGAATCGCACCTTTTCTTGTTTATCAACATTTTCAGAGATCCATTAAAAAGCTAAGCTAAAGCTTACTGTTCTGGAAATATTTCAATCCCGCCCCCCCCCCCCCCCACTCAGTGTTATTTAGGGTATGCATATGCTCGTACCCTCTTTTTGAAAGCACCCCCTATCTGAGGACTGCCAACATTTCCGAACCCCCCTTTCGCGGGCTTTTCGCGGGCTTTTCCTGCCTTGGAGACCCACCTAAATCAGGAAAAATGCTCAATGTACCCCCCTAAATTCGGGATAATTTCTCAGGAGTCCAAAGAGATGAGAAAAAAAAAAAAAAAAACCTTTTTAAAGAAATCTCCGGGTGAAAAGTCAAATACACCCCTTTTTTTGCAATTCTCGGGCCGGACTTTGTCGCACGAAAAGTACCCCTTTACCGGACATTTTGGCAACACGCATGCGGTCACCTCTGAGTGGGGGGGGGGGGGGGGGCGGGATTTCAATATGAGAATCAAATTGGGCAAAGGTGGAACAATTTCATTGATGAATATTTAATAAGAATAATAATAGTGGGTTCTGGTATAGCGCTCATGTGTGTCAGACGTCACCCTCCTGCATGCGCTCCCGATTATTACCCTGTATGCACGGCTTTAGCATGGCTGCCATTAAGTTGCTCTAGCATTTCAAGGAATTAATTTCTGCAAGATAATTGGTGTATTTTCAATGACATTTTACAATTATTTAATGAATTTGATAGAGCAATTTATACTGCATATACGCTTGATAAGAATCATGAAATTTCACTTCTAAAATATCATCGCCATAAAATTATTGATGGTCTTAATTTAATACATTTTGTTGGTGTCGTGTGTTTTTTTATAGATTTTTTATGTTCAAGCTGTAAAAGACATTTCATATTCTCCCATTTTGATTTTTATCTCTTATTATCAAAAGATTATTTATTGAGACAGGGCTGAAATCTGCAGTAAACAATCGGTAAATAACCAGAGGACAATTACACCTATACCAAAGAGATTTACATAATAATTGTTCATGCTAGACTCCCTTCTATATTGCGTATTCGAGGGAGGGGGTCCTAGGGGTATAGTTTTAGATAAATTTGTTGAGGTCATAGTCAGATAGTCCACGGGATGCATGGTTGCCCTAGAATAGAAATAATTCGCATGTCTACCATGTTGCCATGAATTATTGTGTCAAAGAGAAACATGACTTGTATGTTTATTGAACCAGTACTGATAAAAACTGAAGATTCATAGAAATCTGCCAAAATGATCTTGTAAAAAGAGTTTATGTGAATCCTTTTGCATCTTTAAAAAAAAACTGAGGAATTAGTCAACGGTCTCATCGAATAATCGAAAATGCTGAATGCGGTTATTCTTTCAAATTCAAAATAATGATCTTTCGAAAAATTGAGACTTTGCGAAATATATAGAATCATGGTAAATCGAAGGAAAGAACTGATGTCCCGTGATATTGGGTTTATCAGCTCTAAATCAGATCAATAAATAATTTGTAAGTCTTTCAACCAGAATGAGTGCGCTCATTATTGTTTTGATAACAGAAATTGGTGGAAAATTGAACTGACGTAAAAGTTTACAGAAAATGATTCCCTACCAATAAAAACGATATAAAAACCAACAAAATCAGTTCTCATAATGTGTTACTTAAAAGTTCAATCTTAGAATAATTTTCTTATTTGAGGTCGTATAGGATCTTCAAAATGTGTTGGGGAAAAGCAGTGAGTTTTCTGCTTAGTATCAAATTGGCTCTCTGAACGAGGGGGGCTGAATTAGAGAATGGAGAAGGAGAGAGAAGGGGGAGAGAGAGATGGGAGAGGGGCATGGAGAGGTATATGGAGAGGAAAGTGAGAGACACCGATTGAAGGAAGGTATAGAGATATAGCCAAAATAGAGTTGGGAGAGAGAGGGGGAGAGAAATGGATAGAAAGAGAGAAGGGAGAAAAGGAGAGAGAGAGAGATGTGGGACAGATAGATAGTCAAGATAAAGCGAGGAGAGAGAGAGAGAGTGACAACAAAAAATAGAGGGCGGTTGGGTATACTGTTATGCGAATTTGACTAAAGTATAAGTCTTGTCAAACATAAACAACGTTATCACGTTTAGATATATTAAAGAACTTAACAATGGGATTTTGGATAAACAAGAAGTTTTTTATTTTAGTTCAAATTCATAAGTGGGGGAATACCATTATTTTGTTTCTATAACCTGACAACATTTACTGTCAACAGTTTATCTTTGTTTGAAAGATTGACTAGATAAAATGATTCTGGACTCACTCGTCATGCAGGAAACCACTGGTTCCCATTTACACACAGTGGTAATACCGGAAATTCATGTCCGCAACGGACATCAACAGACTTCAAAAGAACTATAGCACAATGCATTCACCTGTTCTCTTCACATTGGAGCAGCTGGCAGTCAACACCTCTTCAAAGGTGAGTACATTTATTGTTTGAACGTGCACTATTATCTGTGTTTGACTGCTTTAGAAACATTAATATCATTTCATGAGCCATTACGTCCGCTGCAGGTGCTTTGATACAATTAAACATGTTTTTCCATTTATGTATTAATCGGGGAGTGTTTCATAATCATTACCGTCACTGTGAGCCTTAATATTGTCTGTTAGCTTTTATAGGAAGCAGCACATCACTGCTAACGTCAATTACCGTGTGAGTCACACAAAAAAAGTTTACACCTATAAAATTGCTAATTATTTTAAAAATCATTTATGAACAGTAAATTATTATTCATCTTATGAAAGAGCGTTTTATCCCAAATCATTTGGTATCATTTTTGTGTGGTATGTGTTCACGCTTAGATGAACAGGTGGCATTGTTTGCGAGAGTGCAAAAATCGACTTGCGCCAAAGTGATTCCCACAGCATGTATTATGTTGGGATTAGCGGAGTGAGAGAATGAATTGAATGTATCAAATGAAATGCATTGCATATGCTTTTTGCTGAAGCAAAGTCACACACACACACACACACGCACAAAATGTTCGTTGATCTTTGATATTCGATATTTGATATGTGTGGCATGATTAATTTTGTTAGGGATGTTATTTGGGTCTGCAAAAACCGATGTTTTATTTAATCATCAAAATAAACAACTTTGGCGCAATTCGATTTTTGCATCTCGCAAACAATGCCTCCTGTTCATTCAAGCGTGAACACATACCACACACAAATGATCCAAATGATTTCGTAAGATGTATAATAATTTACTGTTTATAGATGATTTTTAAAATAATTAGCACTTTTCTAGGTGTAAACTTTTTTTTGACTCGCACTGTATAAAGGCTTACTTCGAACCATCGAGTCATTGCGTTCGGGTTCAGGTGGTCGCGTCACACGACCTTTCGTAAAACGAAAGCGACCTTTCACAAAGTGTCGGGTGAATTGGACCAGACCATTTTGTGAATGAGAAAGGTTTATTTCACAAACATTGACTCCCGACATTTTGTGAATAAAAGGGGCATGTTTTCACAAAAGGTCGGGTAACGCGACCACCGGCCGACTCGACGCGATGATTCGAAGTAAGCCAATTTAAACGTCCACCATGTCCTCATTAAACAAAAATTGATAATGGTGAATTCTAACGACAAATCAGTGACAGATTTTGTTACCAACCAAGATTAAGATCGATTTATCCGATTGATTTTCATAGTTATCAAGAATATTCTCCTGAAACAAAAAATTTAAATAACATGAATACTTTGCTTCTCTGATATGCCTCCGCCTTTGTGTACATGTACATCTATAAATGATCCCATGGCCTTTCAAAATCATTCTGATCTCATGAAACCATATGCTTTTCATTTGTTTATTTTTATGTTTTACATAATTATGCTTCAGCTCAGTTTGGTCCACATCGGTTCAATTTAGAAAAAAATTATGACTGTATAATAAGATATTTTCTGAGATTTGTATCTTTTACGCTTTCTTGACATGTAACCATTGACCTTTGACCACTTACACCAAAAATCTCATCAGTTCATTATTGGATGCTGATACTTACTTCATTCTAGTTCAGTATGAATTTCTTCAATGGTTTTCAGGTTTCGCAGTAACAGTGGGACGGACAGACGACCCGAAAAACATAGAGCCTCCTTCTTTATTATTTTTTAATTTTTATTGTGTTTTTCGTTTTCATTTCTTTTTTACATATTTGTTTACTTTATTCATTATTACTACTAATATTTTTAGTTTTAGCTTTACTTTGCTCTGCCCCCCCCCCCTCTCTCTCTCTCTCTCTCTCAAATAGAGGTTCTTGATGGGTTGGGGGATGTTCAAGCCTACAAACAAATCTTCAAGCCCCTCCAAGAATATGTAGAAAATGTATGCAAGAACCCAAAAGCCCACACCAATACCATTCTTCTAGATCCACACCTGCCCCCCCTTTTTTTTCGCTCTCTCTTTCTCTCTCTCTCTCTCTGTCTGTCTCTCTCTCTCTCTGTCTAGTTCCCTACACTGAAATTGTTGTTTTTAACGTTCATGGGGCTTTTTGAAACTTACTGTTTTTCCTTTGCCTATACCTGTCTCTTACCATGTCTTTTTGCTTGTCTCCCTGTCTTTGTCTTTACTCTGACCTCCTCCTCTTTTTCTGTCTAACATCTACCTTCGTCCGTCTTTGTCTGCCCCTTGCCCCCTCCCACATTAACCCTCTCTCTCTCTCTCTCTCTCTCTCTCTATTTTCTCTCTCTCTCTTTCCTTACCACCGACTCTCTCTCACAGCACCCTGCTCAAGTACGTAATCATCATGGTATACTACGTAATACGCAAGGGTCGGCCTGATGATTGTGGCGCTCTCTTCCGACTCATCAAGGAGACAGCGGAGTTTAGTAGTCAGAAGAAACACCCAGGAAGCGATGATAGAGACACTACCGTAGAAACCAGTGAAGAAAGTAAGCTATAGAATTCAAACTAACTTAATATATAGGTTAATCTTTTAACCCTATCTCTAAAATCCACTAATCTCTAAAAAAAACTTAGATGCCAGAACGCAAATTGCATAATTAAGTTGGTGCTCTTCAGGGGTGAAAGTTTTTTTTTATTTTTAAATGAATTAGATATGTCAACTACTATATTTTAGTATTTTTAAATGAATAAGTCATACATTATTGTTCCCGTGGTATATATTTTTCACCAATATAATTGTTATCTTCTCAGTTATGATTATTCCTCATTGAAGCTAAAGCTTGGTGCATGAGACATATACAACTTCACCTGGTACTTCACATGTTCAAGAAAATGGCTGCGCCCATGTCATGCTAAAAGGCATCACATCATGCCAAGAATATCTTCATTTAATACATCTCTTGTACATTTTCGTAAGGAATAGTGAACATCAAAGGGCAGGAATACATCTAATTTTGCAGAATATCTACATTATCTTATTCTTCGGTGTGAGGACCGTGAGGTTTCTTGTAAGGAAACGATTTTACAGCTTGGGGAATATCACTTTAATGAAGTTTCAAAAGTGTATTTGCTCGCAATACATAGAAACGGGTAAACTTGATGCTTGGACAAGCGACATTCACCCGATGAATAATTGCCAGTATGTCTGCATGTCTACAATCACCACCATCATCACTATGACAACAAAATTCATTTCGCCAGTCATTGCGTATCAAATCAGTACATTGATGGCTCATGGTTTGTCCATGATTAAATATTGATAAAGACCTCAACTATGTCGATAGTGACATCTACAATATACCTTGTTTGATGGAGAATCGGAGACACTTTGTAGATTTTGTATCGTCAAAATGCCTTGTAATGTTATTGCAAATTCTGTCCGAATCCGAATCCTTATTTCATATTTAGCAGGAATTATTGTGCCCCAATTTAATTTGATCCTGTTTCACAAATATATCATAATTATGACTGTATCATTTGAAATATTAGAAAACATTATTTTTCTTTTCACACAGACTGTGATATTGGTGTACATTCGATAGTGTAGACAAAAAGGGGCAGGGGCAAATCCCTCCTCCACCACCCATTAATGAATAATTAGGGTTTTTGTCATCACACTATTGTTTAACACTCAAATCAAATATCATATTATACCCCATTCACAGTGGTTTTGAAATTTGTAGCGGCGTTGTAGCGGAGCGGCGACACCGCCATAACACCGCTACAAATGCATTCACAGTAGAAAAGTTATCCCGCTGCAGCAGCGGGATAAATATCATGTACCCATTCACGCTGCAGCGGGTGATTTTTATTACCTCCAAAAAGGTAAACATGTCAAGTTGCTTTTTGTATCCTCGATCATATTACTTTTTAAAAAACTAGCATTTTTATTGCTTCCAGTCAGAATATTTTAATTTTTTGAAGTGTGAAATATTTTTATTTGGATAATTATAATATCTACATAATAATAAAATCAATTTGAATCCACTGGTTACTTTATTTCTATTTCACTTTATGTTCCCCATTGCTGGAGAAAAGAGGTCAGTGATAGGTAAGTAAACAAATCACACGTGTTTGTCGCGGTGTTATAGCGGAGAGCCTTCACACTGAGTAAACACCGCGACAGCAGCGGGACTGTCCCGCTGCTGTAGCTAGGCGAACCTAGCGATAGTTTGTCGCGGCGTTATCGCGAGGCGGTGTTATCCCGCGATAGTTTATAACGGGTCCGAGCCTTCACACTGAAGACAACACCGCGACAGCAGCGGGACAGTCCCGCTGCTGTCGCGGTGTTTGAGGCCACTGTGAATGGGGTATTAGTTTATTGTCCGGTTCAAGTTGCCGGCACGTCCTCCTGAGCTGCACCACTGATTTGTAACAGCTGGTAAATAATTATAACGTATTCCCCTTTTTTCCAGTTTTGAGGAGAGATGCGTTTTCCGACAGACCCCAATTTTCCTTCTTCATCGTGGAGTCCTATTTCTCAAAAGAACAACTTGATCGAAATGATGGTGAAATCATTGGCTTCTCGACATTCAATGAAATGTACAGCATCTACAAGGGCAAGTCAGGCTACATGAGCGGTATGTTTGTCACTTCTAAACACCGAGGTAGGTTGAATGGAAATTATAGTTATCATGGTTACGAGACGCAATAAAACCTGTTCATACAGAGAGAGACAAGTAGAGTTTGTCCATCGGTATACCAAAAAGAGCATCAAATTCAAGGGCTCAGTCTGCTTCATTCTTCATTTCCGTACAATGATTGTTGTAACTTTCCATCTCTCTGGTGATCCTTATATTATTCCCTCCTTCTATAGATCATTATTTAGATCAATTGAATTCATGCATCCAGTCGTTATGGGTTTCATATTGATTTGAGGCAGTTCCGTGTTTGCATTGATTCATTGATATCATAATTATTGATTATTGCGACGATGAATTTGAACAAATGAAAAATTCAACGGACAGTGTCTGGTACGTGCTGTTACCTAGTACTCTATAATGATAAAGTAAGATCCTTTCATGCAGTTTCCAGGGCAATGTTATTGACATCTTACCATATGGAAACGTTGTATCATCCGCTCAATCTGACTTGCGTGCATATTAATAAGCATTTTTCCATGAAAAAGTGAAGTTTTCTAAAATGTGCGTTTCTTTCCACCATTGGGGCGCCCGGGAGTCACTCGGGTAACATTTCATAAAACATAATATAAAAAGACCATATGCAAATTTTCTGTACTTTTGTCGGAAAAAATACATTTATCCAGCACAATGTCGTCTCTTTTTGCGTTGGAGAAGAGCAAATAGCGAGTTTCAATCACACTTTGGCCGCTCTCGCAAGCTCTCACTCGTTTCACTGTGGTCAAGCGACTTTGGGGCAAGCGGTTAATGAAAATACTAATCGTTAGCTTTCTTCTGGTATTAAACTTGTTTTGATTGAATGTATAATTTTGTCGGAATAAAGGAAACAAAAAGGCTCGACCAATAACTTATCAGCGTCTGAATTGACCTTTTGACCTTGAATTCCCTGATGAAAGCGCACTAATGACGACGTCATCTTCGCTAAATCGGTGTCTTTTATCGTAAAATGCGACACTTTCACAATGTTTATACATCTTTTTTAATTATTAGTAAGATATAACATATTTTTTCTGATATCACTGAAGTTTTGGGTTTTATTTAATGAGTAATTTTAAAATAAGAGCCATTTTACTGTTTTAATTTACTGGATCGTACAATTAAAGTCGCAGGGTAGAAAGATGCATTTTCCAACCGCGCCAAATTTAATTTACGTTCCGACATTCTGTTAAATGGGTTCGTGTTGTTAATAATCCACTGCTTTCTGCTCCAACAAACGTCCACATGCGGAGTCGTTTATCAACTAAATTATTCAAATGTATGGATGCTTCCTAGCTTCCCAGGTGTTGTTGAAGCATTTTATTCACCTGCTATCATTCTTTGTACTCCAATTGCCAGAACGCAAATTTCATTTTGGTTTTATAGTTTCATCGGAGTCGTTTATCAACTATATGTATTCAAATTTATGAATGCTTCCTCCCCGGGTGTTTGTGGTGTTTATGCATTTCATTCACCTGTTATTATTCTCTGTAGGCTACTCCAATTGTTAGAATACAAAATGCATTTTGGTTTTATAGTTTCATTCGATAAGTAAGTCAATAAAAGAGTATGTTGTGCACTGAATAAAAACAATGTGTGTCCCTATTGTACAATGTAATGTGTCCCCTCATTTTGTAATAGTTAATGTACCATTAACATAATGGAACTACCTGCCCGATGAAGCCAGTGGCCTGTGACCCCTGAGCACTCAACACCGTGTGGGAGTCAGTTTGGGTTAACTTCTTTTATGAGACAAATACAAGCAAACGTTTCCATATGCGACAAGAATCATGTCCTTACAAAAAAATACATTGTTATAATAATGTTTTACTTTTACTATTAGGCCTAATGTTGCTCGTGTTGTTCTTGTCGTTGTCACTATTATCATTACTATACAATGTATATATTTTTTAATTATAAAAGCTTTATGACCCAGATTTAAAACACATTACGTGTATTTTGTATTTATATCTGATCTTTGTTATATTGAATAATAAATATGCATTATATATAATTTCATAATTTTCCAAATCTATTCTATATAATTATTATGTGTGTGTATATGTATTTTTTGTATTTTTTTGGCGCTAGGTAACAGCTTAGCCCCGGTGTTGTTTAAGACTACTGCAAAGGTAAATTGAGACCTTTCTATTCATACAATGAAACATTATACCATTGGTAAACAGCTATATTCTGTGAATGGGGACATTATCGGTTTTTTGCTAACTTTCGTAATGGATTAGGCGGATCCACATGGAGGAAAAAAAAAATGATTAGAATTCACATAAAGTATTTATCGGACCCTATGATAACTGCTTGTAAAAGACTAACAATATTATATCCTCCCCCCCCCCCTTTTTTTCCCCCTCTCTCTCTCCCTCTCTCTCTCTCTCTCTCTCTCTCTCTCTCTCCCTGTTAGGCATGTCTGGATGCAGGGTGTAACTCGCTCATGTGGGGCGTATCGAGGTGGAATTTTGGCGGGAAAACATTCTACCAGAAACTCGGAGCAATCAACATGACTGATCGAGAGCAGCGAGAATTCATGACGCTAAACCAAGAGAAAATGACCAAGATGGTGGAGGAGTATCAACCGGGCATCTCCGGCGGTGTTGAAATCTTATACCGGTAACAAAAATGACTCCGCAAGAGCAGCATTGTGGTTGTGAACTGAGATATTGACATTACGAAGTATTTTCTCGCCAAGTTTCCGTGTGGATACTTATGACCCCCCCCCCCCCCCACTCCCGGTCTCAACCAAACCATAGTGTATAACGAATCGAATGTTAGCGTATATTTCAGGTCAATCATTTTTGTAAGCAAGTTTTATGTTTATCACGGCCCCTCACCAACATGCCAAAATCCAATTGCGCTACAGTTACTTAGGGGGAGGGGGGGGGGGGGGGGGGTAAAGGCCAGTCGAATGGCGGAAAAGGGGAGAAAGGGAAAGGGGGAACGAAGATAGACCAGTAGCCATTTTAGATAGATGCTTTGGGGTCTCAAGCCCACTCCATATTGATCTAAGCCCCTGCACCCCTCCAAAAAAAAAGGGAACAAATGCGCATTTATGAATACAAGAACCTCACCCTCCCCTGAGCTGATACCATAATTTGTATAAGTAAATCTGAATTGTATTCACCGAATAGGATTGGTGTCCCCACACCAATGGATTAGTTCTTATATCGATTTCTTCAATGTATTGTAATCGGGATGATAATCTTTACCACGGTTGAAAAATTCAATATAGCACCCCCCCCCCCTCCCTCACACACACGCACACGCGCGCACACACGTACACATAAATTTTCTCTATTTCAAGGCGTCTAATTCGATCAGGAAAGGAATCCCCCAATTTTGTTGTTGTTGTTGTTGTTGTTTTTGGTTCTTTTTTTTAAAATCTCTATCTCTCTCTCTCCGTGGAGTTTTTTTCAAGCATTTATTTATTTTGTTAACTTCAACAGATAAAGCATTTTGAAAGGAAAAAAAATGAAATGTATCATTGTTGTTATTACTATTATTGTTTAAAACGTATACGGAAATGTATGAAAAAGTTGATTTGTTTAGCAATCGATGTTAATTAAGAATTGTACTTTTGTATTGTATTTTTATTATTCTGAATGTGATGTAAAGTCATTATGATGTATGATTGCATGCTTCATTGATCCACTACCTGGTATTGAGGAAATAAAACACAGTATACAAAATTAAAAACCTGTTGTTTATTTTGACACGCCCCCCCCCCCCAGCCCTAGCCTTCTGTTCATCCCATATTCTACCCCAAATCCCCTAAATCCTGAACTAAATCCGAATTAAGCCCAATTACCTCCGTATTAATGAGGTTTTTGAAGAAGCAGAATGATCATCCTGTATTGACCGTATCGACTCCCTCTCGGGTTATGAGAGTACAAACATATTTACATAATATCAATATGACAATAGTATAACAATGATAAACATATGATAATATCAACAAACAAAGATAAACGTGTGATAATATATCAAATTATCAACGTATGTGTTTACATCTACTGACAGGACGCTTCTGATTGGATGTGATCTGATATTTGCCAATACACCTGCAGTATCAAACTTTTTATAAAACAAAGATATCTTAGTGATTGACATGTCATCCATGACCAAGGTATTGAAGAATACAATCATGTACAAATAATGAATATTATTGTAACCAAGTAAATAAATTACATAGTATTTGAAGTAGGCCTATATCATCATAAAAACAAGAAAGAAATTAAAGCAAATATATTACAAATAGGCAAATAGTCACTAATCATATAAACGAGTAATTGAGAAGAAAAAAAGGGTTCGAATGAATTGCTTAATAAAGAATTATAATGAATGAAAGTGGGGTCCCCACAAAATAAACAACAGAAATAAAGGAAAATAAGAAGTTCCTATAAAATAAAGGCCACTGATGAGACATGTGTTTTGTTTTGTGAAAGACTGCCGAGCTAAGATGAGCGACTCTGCATTTGACTTCTGAGTGAAAAGATAGCGTGAGCGTGAGGTAAGTTAAAGAGAATTATAGCCTTTTAAAAATTGTATCGATATAATAATCACTATAAATATCTTGCAGTGCTAAATAAGGCCATGACTAGAGGAAATACGGATCCAACTGAACGACTCGCGAAGAGATGTTGATAGTATTGTCCCATACGTTCAATTTTGTGTGTGTAGTCGGGTAGCTAGTAGGCCGTAGGGGGCTTTCAATGAATTTGTATTTTCTGCAGTCGATTGTAGTCTTCTACATTTCTAGACATTTCTTCAATAATGTATATTTGCGATTTGTCTGCATTTACGAGGATATCCTCATTTATGCGGACGATCCTCGTTCTCGGACCAGAGCCCCTACTGATTTCATATCTTTAAAATTATTTATGGAATGATTTTTCAACCATGGGATTTCAAAAGAGTTGATAGTGATACCACTTTTAAGAACTAGAAGAGTAGATCTATGTTAATACTAGTGTCCTATGCCGTAGGCCTACATATATATGTCTGACAAACATCAAAAATTCTTTCTCTTTTATCTTGATGTAGATCTAGGTTTATTTGTGAATGATAATATTTCATGAAAGTAATCAGTACTTTTTTGGTTTAGATTTAAACTATTTTAATCCACAAATCCTTGACTGATTGTTGTATTTTAAATGCGTACATCTCATTTAATTGTTACTTCTTTTTCCTCTTTTTTAAGTTTTAGGGTTTCTTTCATTTCTCATTCTTTTTCTAATTTTTTTCCTTTTTATTCCTCAATTCCATATTCCCAACAAATGCAGTGCATCTTCTTTTCATTTTAAGCATAGTCATAGATGTTTCCTTATTTTCATTTTTGTACAGGTTGGAATCTGAGGGAAAGTTTTTAGTGAGCCGTAACACTTATCTTGTTGTGTAAAAATACACGTCTTCCACGTTCCAAGCTCATTGTTTTCAAGATGCCATCAAAGAGCAAAGGGAGGAAGAGTGTTGCTGGCATCAAACCAAATCCATCGTCCTCCCTATCAGGAGCTGAAGATGAAGTTTATTTTGAGGTGCAGAGAATCTTGAGAAACAGGATGTGTGGTTCTGAACTACCAACCAGTCTTCCCCATCTAGAGGATCAGAGAAGGTAAGACTTCAAACAGTAAAAAAAGGCTGGGTAGCTTTTCATGAAACCATCTAGAACAAACTTCATTAAATCTCTTTGAAAAGTCAACGGAAATTATGAAAACATGAAGAAAAATTAATGGCATGTTGATGGACTTGTATCTGAAATTATTCCCTGGTCTTTTGTCTCGTTAACGTGTAATGCTGTAAAAAAAAAAAAATTTAATTGTTTGATGGTTGGCAATAACCAAGATTACCCTGATTTTTACATGCAAAATATAACAGTAATCTAAGATCTATATTGGTTATATAGAATTAGATGTGAATGTAGTCGTGATTATATATAAAAAAGAAATGAGATGCATTCTGGCAAGACATGTCTCTCTCATATAAATCTAGTGTGATTTGATATGATTTAGCATGCATGTAGTAAAATAAAACCCCTGATAGATAGTTAACTGATGATAATTGTTTTTCTTTCCACTCACTGCAGGCATTTGATGGATATCATAGAGCGATGTGCTACTCAAGGGGAGAGCAACTCGGCCTTAGTGATTGGTCCTCGTGGAAGTGGAAAGTCAATGGTAAGGCTTGGAAGATATATTGAATGCTTACTCATGGTCAAACAAATAATGCACTTTAGATTTAGGTAACATTTTGATCATTTCAACTGCTGGCCTAGGTTGTCTAAGTTTTGGCCATCACTTTGAGTTAGGTTAATCTTTAAAATGTGTACTATAAATATTTTGATATTGTATTGAAATTCAGAGTCAGGTACTTGGAAGCATGAAAATCCAATATGAAATATAGTGATGATTCTTTTAACTGTAGGCTATTATTTGACCTTTTGCAATTGTACTCTTTAGGGTTTTTTTCTGTAACAAGATGAAGAAATAGTGTAAAAACGCTTGAAAGTTTACAACTTTTCTCCTTATACTGTTCTACTCCTACCGTTATCGTTTCCTTTATTGGTATAAAAATTCACTGTGGATCTGTAATCCGATAAATTCTTAATGGTGTGAAATGATGTCATAAGAATTGAGAGCCGATGAAGGCTGTAGCTGACAGAGGTAAAGATTTTTGAATTGAGAGTTTGCAAAAGTTAAACTCCTAAGATAATATGGTTTCAAGTTTGATCATCGATCTTTCTTCCCAGCTGCTGAAGCATGTCCTGGCTGAACTGGTGAAGAATCGTAAGGTTTCCACCAACCTGCTGCAGGTACGTCTGAATGGTCTGCTCCAGACTGATGATAGGATCGCTATCCAGGAGATCACAAGACAACTCAAGCTCGAGAATGTTGCAGAAGAAAAAGTCTTTGTAAGTTGCAGGATTGAATGCTCATCACTGATGCTATGCGATGCACTGTGTGCATGCTGCTAGGTCAGGCAGATACCAGCATGCTTGTGCAACTGTACCTAGCATTTATACTACGTATACCCTAATCGAAATATCCATCCACTCTTGGTTTTACTACAGATACCCTCTGAATTAAAACAAAAATGTATTAGCAATTCATAAAAACCTTGTCTACCATTACTTATTTGAACAAATTTAAATGTCAAGATATCAATTCTTCCTCGAAATAACTATTGAAATAACTATTGAAATATACTATCGAATCATGGAACTATTTACGAAATAAGGACAATCTAAATTCCAACACTACAATTTGATGTACAATCGATCGTAGGAGATTTTAAATTCCACCACAATGGTTACAAAATGGCCAATAGCCTGAAAGATATAAGAGGACTCATCAAATTGTATTTATTTGTCCTTTAGAAACAGTGGTGTTTGGGGTAATTTTGTTTCTTCTATATTTTGCAGTTAATCAGAATCTTGTTTCTACATTTGTATTCACAGGGTTCCTTTTCTGAAAATCTAGCATTTCTGCTTGAGTCTTTAAAGAAGGGTGAGATTAATTGATTATTTTGTTATGTACTTGTAAAGTGAGCTAATTTGACTAATATTTATTTAAAAAAGAAATGATTAAAATTTGTTTGATTAAATACCTTTATCGATAGAAGAGTGTATAAGGTAACCAATTCGTTTCATTAAAAAAAAAGTCTTTACTTTGATTACACCTCTCCAGTCTCATTACTGGCAATGTTATATGAAACAGCAGCCTGTGGCAAAGATATTAGTTTTGTGTAAAATCTGGCATGCATTAGGGAACAAGAAATAGCAGTCTTGAATTTTAGTCCTTTCACTTTATCACTTCCAACGTCAGCTTACGAGCATCCGAATTTAGAATTTAATTCTGATTCTGTATTTCTTTTAGTGAGAGGTTTGTTAATTGTCTTACCAAATGTAAAGGAAAATAGTAAATTACTTGAACAGTTCACTAACTCATTTGCACAAGAACTCATGAACAACTTTTATTCTGTGTTATTCAAATGTGTTTTTGTGGGGGGGGGGGGGGGGGGAGGGGGATTAGCATAAAAGATAAAAAATAATTTCCTGAATGCCACCACAAGCTCTCTCTCTCTCTCTCTCTCTCTCTCTCTCTCTCTCTCTCGCCATACCTCCCTCCCTCTCTCTCTGTCTGTCGGTATGTCTCTGATAATCCTAAAAGTTCACATGTGCTTTAATCCATCAGATTCCAGTGGAGCCCAGTCCATTCTGTTCATTGTGGATGAGTTTGATCTGTATGCCCACCATAAGAACCAGACTCTCCTCTACAATCTCTTTGATATCTGCCAGTCAGCCCAGACACCCATCACAGTCATTGGAGTAACATGCAGGCTGGTAGGATGCAGTCAAGATTTTTTTCTCATTTTTTCCTTTAAATGGGTGCTTCGAAAGCAATTTGTATTTTGCGTGTAAATAAGCTTCAAGGATTAAGTTGAGTTCAGGGCCTCGTTGCACAGAATTTATCATCGATGGTAACTTTGCCATCAATGGTAGCTACCATGGAAACCTTGATTTTGATTGGCTGTTGAGCCCTGTTACCATGGTAGTTGCCATTGATTGCAAAGTTACCATCAATGGTAAGTTTTATGCTAACGGGGCCCTGTTCCTCGTCTTATAAAAAAGTTGTAGTTGATTACAATAATTTGCAATTTATATCAATCTCTGTACATATGCAATCTCATTACTATAAAGTGTTATCCGAAATAAATTCCCTGGAATGCCATGCCACTGCTACGCAGATGACAAGTCTCATAAACAAACTCACGACCTGCACAACTCCCAAGAATATTCAAAACCCCATCATACAAAACAAGAATAACATTGGGAGATTGAGCGTTTGTATGGTGTGGAATAACTCACCGTTAGAAATGAGGAAATCACCATCTTTTTTAAGTTTCTAAAAAAACAAAACTAAAAGCACATTTGCATAGTGTCTGTGCTTTACAAATGTATATTGCATGTATTATGTTTAGTTGCAACTCTGTTCTAAAGAGTTTAATTATAAAATACCACCAGAATGCTTATAATTATCATCGGTTATGACAAGCAATTCATTTTTTAAATAAATTAAAGTCGTATGACAATCTGATCTTTAATCACGGAAGAGGTTTACGGTACACCATGTGTAAAGTCCTCGAGGGACTGAGGAAAGTAGATAGAAAATAGAAGTGAGATGGAAAGGCGAGAAAGTGGAGGTTGGAAGGAAGAGTATCTTTCGGAAGTGAGTTTAGTCCTGAAAAGGACTGTAAACCAGAAAGTTGTAGGCAAGATGAGAGGTTTGAGTAGAAGACTGGATTGAGTTGGAGAGTTGAGTGGGCGAGTAGAGTTGCAGAGCAGGAGCAGGAGAGTAGACTCGACGTTTCGGACAGGTTGACTGTCCGTCTTCAGGAGTGAGTGTTCGCTAGGCGTGCGGCGGTTCTTATGGCGTGGATGCGGACTTGGGGGAAAGCACTGAGCCGGCGGGCTCGGCAGGTTGGCAGGCAGCTGTCGGTGGTGGCGCGCGGTTGCGTGAATTGGCGGGAAACGAGTGGGCGGCGGCTATGCGGACGTCGTGTGGTAGGTGTCGACGGGGTAGCGGGGGGTTGTGTCGGTCGTTGAGTGGGTGTATCGATCGGCGGTGTATCGATCGGCCACTTCACCCACACAAGCACCGCCCACGCCCACACCTCGCTACAACCTACGCCAACGCCGAAACCGCCGACCAACACACACAGACCGACACCACTAATAGCCATCCTCACCAATAACCAATAACCGCGCGCCACCACCGACAGCTGCCTGCCAACCTGCCGAGCCCGCCGGCTCAGTGCTTTCCCCCAAGTCCGCATCCACGCCATAAGAACCGCCGCACGCCTAGCGAACACTCACTCCTGAAGACGGACAGTCAACCTGTCCGAAACGTCGAGTCTACTCTCCTGCTCCTGCTCTGCAACTCTACTCGCCCACTCAACTCTCCAACTCAATCCAGTCTTCTACTCAAACCTCTCATCTTGCCTACAACTTTCTGGTTTACAGTCCTTTTCAGGACTAAACTCACTTCCGAAAGATACTCTTCCTTCCAACCTCCACTTTCTCGCCTTTCCATCTCACTTCTATTTTCTATCTACTTTCCTCAGTCCCTCGAGGACTTTACACATGGTGTACCGTAAACCTCTTCCGTGATTATTCATACCACCATGCAAACCTTCAAACATAATCTGATCTTTCTTCTTAAATTTATTTCAGCCCCAAATGGTTATTTAATTGATATGACGAATGACTAATGTTCTTAAAATATGTTCCCAATATCTTGACTTATCGTTTTCGTACCCATGTCTCTTCATAGGATGTTGTGGAACTGCTGGAGAAGAGGGTCAAATCTCGCTTCTCCCATCGACAGATTCACGTCTTCAACACCTTGACCTTTGACCAGTACTGCGACGTCTTCAGGAAAACCCTTATGTTGCCCTCTAATTTCATGGACAAAACATTTGCCAAAGAATGGAACAATCACATCGAGGTATGTTATTCTTACAAAAGAAGTACCATCAGACTTTTATCTAATTACTGATGAGAGAAACAAATTTGACGAAGATTTATATCCATTGTATTGAGGTGTCATTTAAGGGGTTGTTAGATGGTTTATACCTGGTTTATTTGTAAAAAGCATTGAAAATCACTGTTGTAGGTGTTACCTCAACAAAATGTGCTAAGGAGCCTGCCTTTACAATATCATCATCTCACTGGAATTTCTTGGCAGCTGGTTTTTTAGGACAGACCTCAACTGTAATATCTGTCAGACAATGATTTTACTCCTTCCATGTGCCATAAGTTCTGAAGAAGTAATTTGGGCCGTGTCTATCAGGTTTGATTGGCAGAACCCCACTGATTTTTTCGCTTGTTGGTTTGTTGTTAAGATGTGATTACCTTTTAAATATAATAATAATAATAATAATCTTTTAAGTCCACTCCAAATTTTATTAAGTTAAACCGAAAATGGAAATTCTTTTTGCCCAATTGATTGTGGGCCTGGCAGTCACTGAGCAGCGCCAGATCGACATTGCTCTATCCCTTATTGTTGAACGCCAAACAAGGTAGCGGCAACTCCCGTCTTTTAACGTCTAACTGTATACCGGTAGGTACATGTGCACATAGTTTTGTCATTGTTACTTGTGAAACCAGTTGTAATTCAATGCAGTGTTCGCACCTTTCATCTTTATATTTTTAATGTTTTTATAATAACCAGATTCTTACAGAAGATGCCACCATCACGGAGATACTGCAGAAGACCTATAGCTTGGACAAATCAGTGAGGAGTCTATACAGTCTAATGGTAAGAGGTCAAAGGTCATCAATAACAAGTACTTGACATATTCAGTGCCGCCGGCAGTTGATTCAGCTATAAAGATATACTCTTGTGCATTCTGATTGCCTTTGAAATAAGGCAGTTTTCTTCATTTACTTCACTGTAAACAAAATTATCAAGAGTAAAATCAAATGAAAGGTAATTTATTCCCAGTTAGATGATGATGATGATGGAGGCAGTTTGTCAAATATGACTTTGGATAGTATGTCAATTAGGCATGTTAGAAATGTAGTAGCCCTGCAAGGATTCAGGAGAATCTGACAAATTTAAATTTCAACGATGGATTTTCATAATTCGTACAAGTGCTTATGGATACCCAAGTTCGATTTATTTGTTGTGTGAGTGTGTATTGTGTGTGTAAATTCTGGATTGCTGCCATATTCTCGTTTTAGGCACACATCTTTTTCTTTTATTTCATTTTATGTCTTCTTTTGGAATAGTATTGATAAAATAATTATTTCTTTTGTACACAAGGCACATCAAAATATGCTTTGGTAACAAACAAAAAACTGCAACGCATATTATAGTTTGTGTAATATATGAATATAAAAAGCAGCCATGCATGATTTTTTGTTACCTCTTTTAGAATAAGAGACCATCGTAATAGCTCTGATGAGTCAGTTAAGCTTACAAATTTTTTCATTTTTCAGTTCTTGCCAATTTCAAGAATCGGTGCAGATCATCCTACATTTGAGGGTCATCAACTACTGGAGAGTCGAAAGATACACAGTACTGATTCAAAGGCTGCTATGTTACACGGTAGGGTTTCAGTAATGATTGTGCAAAATGAGAAAAAGCTTTAATTACTATAACATTTGACAAGATAGTTAGACACTCCTTTGAATATTTATCTTTACTATTGTATCTCCATATCTCTATTTTTATATAATCAATTGTTTTCTGCATGTGATTTCCTCTTTGTTCTTTCTCTCTCTTTTTGTATGTATTGTTTTTGTTCTTGTTCTTGATCTTCTTCTTGTTCTTGTTCTTCTCCTTTTTGCTCATCCTTCCTGTATCTTTTATGTTTTTCTTTTTAATATCTCCTCATTTTCACTGGTCAATGCTTATCCCTCTCCTTCTCTTTATTCCCTTCCTTCATATTCATTAGTCATTACAAAATTAGAAAGTGACATCTTTAGAAAATTGTACATTTATAAATTACATATGTTTTAAAGTCTGAGAGTCTTTATATGAGATAAACAAGGTATCTGTTTTTATGCCTCCGCTACAAAGTAGCCGGAGGCATTATGTTTTTGGGTTGTCCATTGACGTACGTACGTACGTACGTCTGTCCGTACGTCCCGTTCTCGTGATCGCGTTATCTCAAGAACCGATTGATTGATTCCTGCCAAACTTGCGTTATGTATGTATCTCACAGAGCCAATAAACTGATTAGATTTTGGGGTCACAAAATCCAAGGTCAAAGGTCACAGGGCTCATTATGTATGCGAAAATGGCTCGTGATCGCGTTATCTCAAGAACCGATTAATGGATTCCTGCCAAACTTAAGTCATGTATGTATCTTGCAGAGCCAATGAACTGATTAGATTTTGGGGTCACAAGGTCGAAGGTCAAAGGTCACAGGGCTCATTATCTATGCAAAAATAGCTTGTGATTGCATTATCTCAAGAACCGATTGATGGATTCCTGCCAAACTCAGGTCATGTATGTATCTTGCAGAGCCAATAAAATGATTCAATTTTGGGGTCACCAGGTCAAAGGTCAAAGGTCACAGGGCTCTTTATGTATAAAAAAATAGCTTTTGATCCCATTAACATGAGAACCAATAGACAGATTACTATCAAACTCAAGTCATGTATGTATCTTGCAGAGCCAATGAACTGATTAGATTTTGGGGTCACCAGGTTGAAGGTCACATAGCTCATTATGTATGCCTATAAATAGCTTGTGCATGCATTATCATTAAAACTGACAGATGGATTACAATCAAACTTGAATTTAAAAATTGTTTCTGTTTTGGTTTGTAAAATTGCTCTATGGCGGAGGCATCATTTTTGACTGCGCGCAGTCAAAGTTCCATCTAGTTCTAATATGTTGTTATTGGACAATGAAGCTGTGGGAAGGGATTTTGATACAGGATTTCTTACATCAAATGAAACCTTAAAATGAACAGGAAATGAACATTTATATTTTGTTGACGCGAACAACCCAGTGATTTATCTTATAAATGATAAACCATATGTACTGAATTTTGTGCGTATTCTCTTGTCAATAAAGTCTCATTTATCAAGGACTCAGAATTGTCTTGAATGTAAACTTTTCATAGTCAAGATTTATAAATATGTAACTTCTGATTCTATAGTAAAATTTGTAAATATGCGTCAAAGGTAATCTGACCTATTGCTTTCATGGAAGAGTGATTTCATGGAATAAAACAATTGGTAGATTGATGGCATTACAAAATCATTGCCAATATTTTACAGATCAGACCTGTTACATTTGGAGCCATTTAGCCCCAAAATATTGTTCTATACCTGCTCAAAATCCCATTTGAGATCAAATCGTTAATTTATTCCACAATAGTCAGTTTCCAATTCCTATGTTCAGAGCCAGAGGAAGGTTCTTAAATGGTGTTTTCTTTTATTCTTACATTTCTACATTTTGTCTTTTTGCCATTTGCAATAATTATTTCATTTGTGCTCTCTGAAGTATATTCATCTTGGAATCATCCATTAATATGAACTATCTCTATTGATCCTCAAGAACCACATGTGTAAAGGGATGCATTACCTTTAATACCTGATGTAACCTTTGATTATGTTGTAGGTGTATCTGTACTACAGTTGTGTCTTATCATTGCCATGCGTCACCTCACAGACCTCTATGAAGGAGATCCGTTCAACTTTGAGATGGTTTATAATGGTAGGTAGCTTCCTTAAATCAAACAAATGAATTAAATCAATAGAAATACAGTCTAACCTGATTTGGTGTGACGTTGACAATGGATATATACGCATGGTGAGACATGCGCAATGCTCTTGGAATTGTAAATTTCCTTTGACTCTACAAATAAATACAGTCACTTTAACAGGCATATTTGGTTAGAATATCTCTTTTTAAAAATTGACACTTCGAATGCAGGATATGAAATAAATATTGACTGCTTATTTTTCGGATCACTGTTGAAACTATAGCTCATCAGTGATCTCAAAACTGCACTGTACCCTTGACTTTGTCTCTGGGCACAGTACAGTTTTGAGATCACCCTGGGCAATGAGGTGAAAAGCTGTAAACAGATATATTATTTGCCAGTGTTTCTATCAGAAATAATTGGAAATGTTTCTCCTTGTTCATCCATATTGAATATTATTATTGTTATGATATAATATATTCCTTCTCTTCTTTTTCAGAATACCAGAAGTTTATTCAGAAGAAATCCCATACTGTCCAGCAGTTTGACAAATCTGTTGTTTTGAAGGTAACTCTTGTCCCAATGATCTTTTAACGCCCAATGCCCATTTTACAATCCTACTGTGTTCCAATTTTCAACAACAAAAAAATCGCAGATACATTTATATATAAATTTAAACAGTTATCTTAATTTTGATGAAGTTTCTGAATAGTGATAGGACTACTACAATTTGCATTTTAGTGCATGTAATTCTTCTCGTCAGAGAAATGGCTACATCGGCTACAAATCAATTCTACAATCCTACTGTATTCTGATTTTCAACAAAAAAAATCACAGATACATTAGATGTATGAATTTAAACAGTTTTCTTAATTCTGATGGAGGTTCGATGGTTTGATGGTGTTAAGACAACTACAAAATTGAAAATTTTAGTGCATGTAATTCTTCTTGTCGGAGAAAATGCTGAATTTGCTACAGATCATAGAAAATCACAGAACAGGTATGAAGTCATTATGATTCACAGATGATTATGCCTTTACTCTCATTCTGAGGTTTTATTATCTCTTTGACTATACAAAACATCAATCATCAAGATTTTATGTCTTACTGTGCAAACCAAATGCCATTGCGAAGTCTTTAAAAAAATGGATCACAGTCAAATTGTAGTGTGCAGTTGGCTTAAAGAATCAAATACATTATGCATCAACATCCCTCTGTGCAATTCATCATTTATGCTGGGCTTGTCAGCTATTATTGATTTTTTTCTTCTCCAATATGTTTTCTATTCGGTTATATTTTTGTCTGAAAAGATATAAAACCAGATCTATAAATGTTTTTAATGATTTTCCATCTTTCTGAGGAAGACAAAGATTGGAGGATTTTTTCATGTTTTAAGGCTTCTGGTATTACCATAAAAGTTGGTGACAACAATTTAAATCACAGTTCACAGTTACAATTCTACGTCATGTCATGAAAATTAGTGACATTTGTACGGCTTTAGTATTGCATTGTTACATTTCTTGTTTGTGATAACATAGTAGGATTGTGTGTAAGTAAGAGAAAATGTCTCTGTTATTGTAGAAACACAAGGACTTTTGTATAAATCATGCAATTGGTGTACACATATAGAGCATTTGTTTCATAAAGTGTATGCCTTAAATTTTAACTTTTATCAAAAGAAATAGCTTCCATATGCAACGCTTTATTAACACTAAGAGTAACATGTCTGTATGTGTAAAATCAATATAATTTTTCTTTCATGTAGGTATGCCAAAGACCCCGGGTGTGTTTGTAGTTAGTCTTTTCCCTCATAATAATCTAAAGGGTACATTTTAGATGATCTTTATGAAAAAATGAATATTGAGTAATGGGAGCATGTAATCTCAGATATCAATTAGTCTCTCATGTAAGTCAGAAAAAATTATCTTATCACCTGATATTTATTGCATTGATTGCAATTTTGTGTAGATGACATGCATGTGTAAGTTGTTGTCGATATGTATTTCCTTTTAATTCCTGGTGATTTTTATGATCTAGTCTTACATAATTTTTAATTTTTTGCCTCTGTTACGAAGGTGCCAGAGGCTATTTTGTTTTCAGGTTGTCCATCCGTCTGTCCATTTCGTTCTTGTGATCACGACATCACGTTATCTCAAGATTTTACTGACAGATCCATATCCTTTTGGTAATCTTGAAACCTCTCATTCATACATCTTTATGCATTTATGTTAGAAGGTCGATTTGATGTGATGTTACATTTGTTTGTTTGTTTTAATTCTGCATTTCAGGCATTTGAGCATCTTGTTGCCTTGGAGCTGGTGAAGCCAGCAGAGCACAGCACAGCATCATCTACCAGGACTCAGAAGGAATACAGAGCTATGAGTATACTGGTCACCTCTTCACAGCTAGCAGAGTCTCTGAGCTCATATCCATCTTGTCCAAGCGAGCTCCTACACTGGGCTAAGAATCCAATGGCTTCGTGAGAGTTTACCCATCTTGTCCAAGCGAGCTCCTACACTGGGCTAAGAATCCAATGGCTTCGTGAGAGTTTACCCATCTTGTCCAAGCGAGCTCCTACACTGGGCTAAGAATCCAATGGCTTCGTGAGAGTTTACCCATCTTGTCCAAGCGAGCTCCTACACTGGGCTAAGAATCCAATGGCTTCGTGAGAGTTTACCCATCTTGTCCAAGCGAGCTCCTACACTGGGCTAAGAATCCAATGGCTTCGTGAGAGTTTACCCATCTTGTCCAAGCGAGCTCCTACACTGGGCTAAGAATCCAATGGCTTCGTGAGAGTTTACCCATCTTGTCCAAGCGAGCTCCTACACTGGGCTAAGAATCCAATGGCTTCGTGAGAGTTTACCCATCTTGTCCAAGCGAGCTCCTACACTGGGCTAAGAATCCAATGGCTTCGTGAGAGTTTACCCATCTTGTCCAAGCGAGCTCCTACACTGGGCTAAGAATCCAATGGCTTCGTGAGAGTTTACCCATCTTGTCCAAGCGAGCTCCTACACTGGGCTAATAATCCAATGGCTTCGTGAGAGTTTCTTAGAAAAGAGTTCTGAACTCATTATGCCAAAGCATACACCTTGTTTCAAGTGAGCTGAACAAAATGGGGCAAAAATGCTCTGAAGTACCCGTTTTCTGTAAAGCCAGTATAACCTGCTGAGTACAGGTAACAGAATAAGCTCCTACATGTACATGTTGGCCAAGAATTAAGTTGCTTCGTCCAAGTATCTCAGAAAAGAGTTTCTAAACTCCTACAAAAGCATCCCACTTGTTTTCCTTGTGTCCCATTGAACTTCAAGATTGGCACAAGAATGCCTACCGGTAGGTGTCTAGGAGGCTTAGAGCTGATGAAGCCTGAATAGCACAGCTAGCAGAGTCCTTGAACTCCATTCCGTTGTCCATAGAGAACATCAGTACTATGTTACCGTCGCAGTTCTCGTTAAAATAGTTGTGTGAAGGAGCTTAGCAAACACCCTAAAAATTGGGGGCATTAAGATTTAAGACTGGGCTATGTCTTGCTCCCTGGTGTTTTTTTATGAATTTGCCATGGTGAGGAAGGTACAAATAAACTGTTACCTGTGCTGTCATGAATGAACTATTCATTGATTTAAACCCAGTGTCCTGGGAAATGAAATACATTTGGATTTAATGAAATTTATTTATTAAGGACGGAATGTGAGTTTGATATCAAAATTATGTTTATTTATTTTTCTACATTTTTGTATACTTTTATACTAAATAACATTTTTCAAGGAAGATAGTGAAAAAGACACAGAAATAAATCACCTCTTTCTTTTTGCCATGATGATTTAAAGAGAATAAAATGATTTGTTTATACATGTGTCCAAAAAACATTCCCTATGTATGAGAAATCCACTTGCAAAATCTCTAAAAGTATCAAATAACTTTTAATGTAAAGTAATAGGCTTTGGTAGTAGAGTATCTTCTAGTCTAGGTATGAATTTTCAATCACTTTTCACTAGTTTGAAGAAGAAAAAAGAGAACTAGGGAGATATAAAGAAATGTTTTTGATTGATGACTTTTTGGGGGTGTAAACCTTGAATATTATAAATATTGCCAAGAGAGCATAATGAAAAGCTTCAGCATATACTAGGTGTATAACCATTGCTTCAGCATTTTTCATGACAAAAAAATCAGTTAAAGGGAAGTAGAGTTCTGGTACAGGTGAGCAAATAGTTTTGAGAACTTTCTAATTCATATATGTCAGTTTGGAAGCATATCACAAATTTTGAAGAAATATCTTTTAAAGAAATGTCCCCTGAAAATGATTGCTCCTCTCATGACATATTTAAAATATGGGGAGAAATGGCTCAAACTTTCATGCCACATACATGTGTATGGTTTGTTTATATGTTTGTTATTCTTTTCGTTTACCCGACTGCTATGAATGAAAGCATGTAGTCTTGTATACCCATTAACTTTTGTGTGTAGCATAGGTGACTTTGTGTAAGACCAAGTCAAATTCTACTTAGAACTTACGTTCTGATTATGTAATACATTTGTGTCATTATTCACACATTTTGATCAAGGCTATTGCAATTATTGGAGGTTGATTTTTCATAAGTCTTTAAGATCTTGCTTTATCTTTCCTGCTTTTGTTTTATTGTAAAAGAATTTCTTATATTTGTATCAGAAGCATTCCTATACAAGAATTCCTCAATAAAATCGATATTTTTGTTACAAGAATATGTGCTGCGTTTATTTTTTTATTTTCTTTACCGTTCATGATAGATGATCTAGTTTGCATGACATTAAATGGAGAGTGGATGTACTAAATGATACATGTGTGAATGCTTATGAACGTAAGTAAAGCATTAAGTAAAGGCCTTAGACAACCTATGAAGAATAATGGTTGTTGAGAAAGACAAGATCTTAAAGGCATCGTTTAACAATATTAAATCTGAGATGCGTGGCCCTACGTGTTATCAATGTCTGTGATATGGTGTAATATTGAAGCCCTAAAAAAAATTGCGCTTCAAAATGATCATAAAGTGCCTCAAGAAGGTAAAAATATTTGAGCGACTGTTTTTTTTCTTTTCTTTTCCCAATAAAAATTAAAAAAACGTTTGGAAAACGAAAAATGAAATTTTGATTTCCAATCATAAATATCTTGATAATTAGACAGGCGATCGGCTTGTAACAGTCATGTTACTGACCTAAAGTTTAATAATTATGATTGTAGCATGAACTCGATCAGGGATTTTGTTTCAGAATCTGAGGCATTGTTACCGAGTCACTTTAAAGGGGAAATCCACCCTGGTAATAAGTTTGTTTTGATACTAATTGAAAAATTTAAATAACAGATCACCGAAGGTGTGAACAAAATCAGAAAATAAATAAGAAAGTTATGGATTTTTAAAATCCATAACTTTTCATGAAATACTTAAAATCTGTGAGTCAAATTGGCAACATGGTCTCCTTTGTTGAATGTAAGAAATTTCATTTAATTCCATTTTGATCAAAAGATATATTTTCTTCATGCCTATATCTCTATCATATATCATGGATAACATGTTCTTTCATGCACTCCCATATAAGATAGCTAGGTCTACTATTCAATTAACATTCAGATAAATGGAGATTTGGGGTCATTCAGATCAGGGGTGAATTGTAAGAGGATGACATCACAATATCTGACTGCATCAGTTGCCAATTTGTCTCAAAGATTTTCATGATTTTGAAATATTCATAACTTTCTTATTTGTTGTTCGATTTTTCTCAAACTTTCACTGAATTGTTTCTCCTATTTTTCTGCTTCTATTAAAACCAATGTAATATCAGGGTGGACTTCCCCTTTAATTCACAGCAAGTCATATTGTAAGCCATTTATTTATTGATGTTTTGTAAAATAGGCCTAGTCCAAGCTCTTGATGTTATGGATATTGGTTGATGTTATGTAAGACCTACCTTATGCAAGTGTTTGAATTTCATGCTTTCATCAATGCAACTGCATGGTCAAAGGATGTATGGAATCAGTAATGCTTATCCCATGTATTTCTCCCTTTGGGCTTTTCTTTTCATGTACCGGTATGCTTAATCCGCCTTAATTAGTACATTTCTTTCAAACTGGTAAGAAAGAATAGAGGATATACAAGCACAAAAAGTATGTGTAGATATATAAAAAAAGGAAAGTGAAAGAAAAAGAAGTGGGTAGCTAGACGTCGAGGGAATAAATCAATAGTACTTTTTTCAGTCAGAAATTTCAGTTTTCAAAGAAACCATATTCAATGCTAGCTGTTTGTAACTAGACTGAAATGTTGACCTTGTTGCCTTGCATAAATACGTTTCACTCTAAATTTGCAAATACACTTTCAAGCCACCCTCGAATCTATTGTCTAAAGGAAAAAAAGCTTGGAAAGTTTCAAGCAAATGTTTGTGTCTGTTTCTTAGTGACAAAATATTTCCCCGTTTCTTGTTTTTTTTATGTAAAAATACATGGAGACATGAATGGCCATATTGTCTAAATATCATTTCAAATAAAGGAAAAAGGGATTGTCATTGGTTATAAACATAATACATTCATAATTACATTAAATTGATTTTTGCATAACATAGCCCAAAATAGGATTCATGTACCTGTATTAATAGTCCCGTCAATAAATTAGACCTGAAGATGAAAAGGGTTTTCTTAGCAAGGGTTGTACTATTGACTTTAATTCTTCAAGAAAAAAGTCTTTTACATTGTACCTGCATTTGCAAAGTGTGTTCATGACAAAATTGAAATTGACAATGAGTAATCGTCAAGGAATACAATATTATCTTGCCAAATGTGTAACCTGGATGTGCCTTGGTTTAAATGGAGTATTCCTATACTATGAAGAATGTTTGCATAAGTAATTCAAGGAAACCCGTTCATGGTATTTGTTTATCCTTTCTCCCACATACCTGCGCTCCAAAAATACCCCACGCTCTGCACCTCAAAACGAAGAAGAAAAAAAGGTGGGGAAAAGGGTTTATATTTCAACTGGAATTTCATAATCGTGCAGTTTGATTTGGGTTAGGCACACAGAGCTAGCTCTCTCACTTTACGTACCAGCTTACCCAGACACTCATTACCAGGAAAACTCCAAACTTTCTCCTTTGTGATGTCAGGTCAAGAACCTGAAAGGAATTGAAGCATTGCGAGGTCACATAATGAGCTCATTCAAAACACACCACACTCATAACTCTACACCCCCCCCCCCCCCAACCATCCCTTCACAATCACATCACGTCACAATAGTTTGTTGCCCTTTATCTTTTTTTTCTTCTTCTTTCCAACTTGCTTTTATTCCTCTCAAATAAGCTCCTGAGCCACAGCAGCTTGTATTATCAAGAGGACATTTCATTGTTTGCCGGGAATAAAGCAGAATTAAACCCAGAATCTTGTAGGCCTTTTGTCATGTAAATCATGAGTTTTCTGAAGAAAGTATACTACGTGTGGACAAAGAACTGTGTTTCTTACGTGTACAATATCCAAGCAGGCTCGCTTAATATGTTAAACCGGTGAATTAATGGTTGGTGACAACTACTCTTCAAGTTTTCAATGTATCAAAGTAGTGCATTGAAGAAAAAGAGAATAAAATACATGTTTTGAAAAAGGTGCTATTTTCAACAAAGCAATTTCATCAGACCTTTTTGTATTGTACTTATGCTTGCGATGTTCAATTTCTGATAGAGAAGCTGAATTTTACTGTAAGGGACTGATTACAAAATTAGATTCATTTATAAGCATTTGCTTCTTCTCTCAAGTGCCTCGTAAAACTGTAACTGGTTATTCTAAAGTGTGCAGTTTGAAAACCTCACTTTTGACTTCGGGCAAATTTTGTGGTCATTAAACTCAACCATTGTGGAGGATAGATGAATAAAATGTGAATCAATTAACATTATGTATGTTTACTCACTCCATGGGAACAGCCTTGATCAATTGAACAAAAGAACCATTTAAATGATTGTAAGATTATTGATATTTGTTATGATGTGAACAAAACATGAGAAGCGTGTAGGCAAGAGCGAGAGAGAGAGAGAGAGAGAGAGAGAGAGAGAGAGAGGGGAAAGAGGTAAAGAGAGAGAGAGAGAAGGGGAGAGGTAGAGAAAGAGGGAAATAGAGAGAGAGTGTGTGGAGATAGAGAGATATTTTCGTTGAGTATGAAGAAAAGACATTGAGGATTCAATTCCCTAGGGGATACAGACAGACAAAGTGCCAGATGACATAATCCGGAGCCTGGAAGCATTGTTTCTTGTAATGTAACACTTGTTTAATGAATTAAATGACATGACATGATACTTCCTTTAATCCTCACAGATTCTACAACATATGGCATCCTATACTCATCTACGATACAAACTAAACTAGTCCAATCATAACGATAGGAAGTAAAATTCTTGAGGTACAAATCAATCACATAGACACATACATAATCTTTAAAAAAGAAATCAAAATACTAAGTCTAAATATACAATTCAACTTTGTCTTGCGTGAGAGCTGTGTTTTAAAAATATCTCCACAAAACATGAAGGAGCACTAACAGGTCCTAAGTATTTGATGGAGAATCATATGGTTAATCAAAAGTGCATTATGGTTATCAATCTATACAAATACCCCTTCTTTTGTTACAACAAATTATCAATTTCTACAGACAGGCATTACACACATGTAGTCAATAAAGCGTGTTTAAGCAGACATAAACTGCTCTCAATATTTTCAATTTTTTTTGTTTCTCCTGAGGTAGTCTTGACAAGTCTTATTGTCGCAACAGCTTTGATTTCTATTAACATTAAACATCAACAATAACAAAGACAATGCAATGACTGGCGTAGGAAGGTTGCGTGTGCGTGTACAATCTACAGAATACAACAAAGGGAGCAATTGCTACACACACTATTGACTATTCACTAACTTGGCAGCCCTTAAACGTTGCGTAAGAGCAGCCTGAAAGCCGGTTCAGAAAGAGGGTCGAAACAGATCAATGACTTATAAAAACAATTACAATGTAAGGTGCTCATGAAATTGGGCATATAGTTGTGCAATACGTTAACATTTGGTCACAAGCCTCTGTAGTATGTGCATGTACATGTACCTCTGGGTCCTAACACATACATGGTAAATCAAACATGAAATTCTATTTCAATCATGATTTTCTCCTGAAAGCTCCCATACCGGTAGCTTGTTTTTAATTATCAAAATGTAATTAATACAATTAAGAATCACAATCGTCAACATGACTGAATGAAATATGAGTGCAAACATGATTGAAGGACAAACTTTTCCCCAAGTACCGGTACACCAATTCAATGTTGAAGTCAGCCCAAATCAAACAAGTTATCCAGAGAAAGATGATATATTCTGGGAAACGGCTGCCTGGCATAAAGATCTTTTAATTTTGATGAAATGGATACTGCACAGTTCTAATAATGGATTGCATTTTATTCTCAGTCTTTGGAAGCGGTTATTCGCAAATTACCACAAATTAACCACAGTTTCCTCGGAGAGAATCAAGGATTTGATGTTTTCCTAGAACCCTCAAATGAAATGTATCATTTAACCAGGGGCAACAGGTATGTTCATGAAATTGAAATAATACATGTTATTTTGCAACTGTAAAGTGCAATTCACAAAGAGCTGCATGATTTGATTAATGTTTTCATGTTTCTTTTCCCCCGAAGACAAAAACATTACATTTATAATTAAGTGATGAAAAAACAAACATAATTAGAACAAAATTGTTAAGAGGAGATTCAAACAAGGTATTGAAGCATACATATCGTGCTAGACATTAAAGCTTGGTGTCTATGCACATAGGCTGTGATCACATGAGGAATATAAAGCATGCACTATACTGTAATTCATTCAGTCACGATTATCACCTATTACATGTATAATTAGCAGTATAGCATGTTCCTATGGTGTAACCTGCCTGCCAAAAAAGTGCATTCTATCTTGAGGTAGTATTTGATGCTTCATTATTTGATTTTCGTCTTGTGAGTGTCTGTACATACTCTTACAAGCTAAGATGATATACGTTGCATAAACATACATATTTACACACACAAACAGATGACATATACAGCGTGATCAATAGGGGTCTTTTCTAAACATACAATCTATAATAGCAGTGACCTCTGATTGGCTTTGAATATTTAAGATAATTTAAATAAAACAGACATCATGTAAAGTCAAGAGGGGCAGTAAAATCTTCTTTTACTTTGCTGGTATTGGGCAAGTTGATGTCTCTCATATACATATTCATATCATGTCAATAAATATCAGGAATAATAAATACACAGATTAAATGGAATTGTGCCATGATATATTACACTGCAGGCTTGCAAATTCATATCATAAATAAACTACCTTCCAAGTCTCAAGTATTTTCAAATTTGGTGAAGAAAATAAACTTAACTCCTGTACTCCACAAATGTCATCCACCCCCCCCCCCCCACCCCCCATACAATAACAAAAAAGTAGGGATATTGTACACATGTACACCATCATGCGCCCATAGTCTTCCCCTTTGCGGGCTTTATCAATGATATCAACAATAAAATTGATTTGGCTTCTCAAAAACAGTTTACTTGCACCTGCAAGTTTACCTAAGAGACCTTACCGTAAATATTAAACCTATACAAAAGATGAAGAACATGCTACCCTGTACAATCTACCCTTAAGTTACCTCCTAATACATGTCGGTTCAAGTGATAAATTGGCACATGTCTCTGCTAAACATTAACTTCCAGGAACATGCTCCATTGGAAGTGAATACATATTAAACATGGTGTAGTTTTAATGTCAGAAGGGCATTAACCCTATGCAGTAGAATTGTATGGGTCCATGCCATTCTAGCTCATGGTAAATGACTAAAGAGGCTCCGAAAAGATGTGAGTATGAAATGCTATTGAAGATTGGAAAAGTGATTACAATTATTAAACTTGAGCATCCCTATATGTTCTTTGTTTGAAGAAAAAAATGCATGTACTTGCACTTTGACGGACTGGTTGATTTCCATTAAATACAAGCTTACCTTGAGGTTAATAACCTCCCTATCCAAAACAGTACGTTAGGCAGCCATATTGAAGAGTGTTAGAATAAATATGCACCTGCTGCTGAGATGAATGCAGTTGCGCATTACTTTTGTCCGTGTCATTTTATTGACCTGCACCACATACATGTACTTCCTTACTGCATCATTTCTTTCCCCAACAGAAGTTTACATTTTCCGCTTCATTTTCACGCCATGCTTGGCACTTTGAAAAAGCAAGGTGTGGTCAACAATGGAAACAATGCGTGTGCAATGTGCAGCATAACTTAATTTGAAAAGTGTGCGTAGGACTGCTGCTGGCATCAAGTCGTTGGTCTTTTCTTTTACTTATTGACACTGATGTAAGTTATTGACATGTCAATGTGAGGTAGGAAAAAGAAGACAGATCGTGGGAAATTTTGAAGTGGTGGTCCCATGATATTTAAAAAGTCTTCATAGAGTTGGTCTCCTGAGCTAAAGTTGACTGACTGATCAGGACATCTTATTTTCATCCTTTCTTCTTGTACTTGAAATAACTGCCTCTGACAAAATTTCCAAGTTAACATGATACAAAATGAATGCCCATGGGAATATGCGATTCATCTTTATCTTCATGATCCAGACACACATTTTAACCTGTAACACTGCCAATCATAGACAATATTGCATGATATTTAAAAAAAAATGATACAAATTGGGTATTGTCACTATACAGACCGGATGTACATGTACAGTGTACACAGCCAGCACTATGGTATAAACTTTTAAGACATCACAGCATTATTAGATGCAATTGTAATTGTATAGAATATTCACAGATCGCTACATCCAATAATACATGGATAAAAAAGAAATTCAACAAAAAATTGGATTTTCATATTCCTCTCTTTCATAATAATGACATCTATGTGCGATTTCCTAGTCTTTGAGCTTTTAAACTGAAAGTTAAATGGCGAAAGTAATGAACATTAAAATGACATGGTAACATGCTGGTCTAAATTTGCAAATATTCAGCCTATTATTTGTTTTCTTGTAAATTGAGCAATTCAAGTGATAAACTGGTCTAGGTACAACAGCAGATGAAGAGAAAATAAGGAATGAAAAGTAAGTTACGAATAGCTTTTCCAAACTTTCTGATGTTAATTCTAGTAATGGCTTCAACAAAAACACTTGGGAGGTAAGGCAGATGAAGGGTAGACAGAGACAGAGAGAGAAGGGGACAGAGAGAGAGAGAGAGAGAGAGAGAGAGGGGGGGGGTTGCAGAACAGGTCTTCATTAAGAGGTTTCTTTATATAATCTATATTCCCTTCTTCTAACTGATGAAAGATAACTGATTTTACTCCAAATGGGATGGTATGTTCATAACTCCACAATTGTTCTTTGGATATGAGTACGCTTATGAGCATTTGTTATGCCCAGTTTATTTTATTTACACTAAAATGTTTTTATTTTGAAGCTATGTTTTAGGAGGTTTACTGCCTCACATGTGAACAAAGCTGAAGTATTTACCATTTAGATTTTCCTCCCAATCACACAATGTTTATAAGTCTATGCTTTGGTCATAATACTGCCAAGGTAGGTTAAGAGCTACAGCGTCATAGACTAACTACACAATATCGGGTGTTGAGAGCCAGAAGGGTGTTATCTCCTAATTATAAAGATAGGAGCTAACATCCTTCTGACTCTCAGCAGACAATATTAGCATCTTCCTGAGAAGCAACTACAGCGGAGAAACATCTACCGCATAAATAAGATGAAAATCAGCAAGATTTGAATGCGATGCTGATATATGATGATAAAAACAAATGTACAAATATCTAATCAGCTAGATGAACTAATTAATATATATAACTCTAAGACGGCAGTTTCAGTGACTAGAGTTGACACTGTGTGACACATATACAGAACATACATGCTACATGTAGAGAGAACATGAAACAGGATATAAACAAGGTGTGTACGATACATGCATAAATAAAGTTGAGCATCTATTGCTGCCAACACATGACAGATGTGTTGGTTTGTGTCATTTTGTCTGGCTACAACTCACAATCACACACACAAACAAAATGATCAAATAGCAGCTGTGTAAATCCTGCAGTTGAAGAGGGACATCTTGATTGAATTAAACATGTTAAGATTTAGATCCTGCAGTCTTATTGCATTGTTAGCAGACACTACTCATACATGTACATCCCCACTAAAGCAAGTTCTATCAGCCCCCCCCCCCCCCCCTTCCAAAAGTAACAATTGCCCCTTCCATAGCATTTGTTTTTCCTATATACCCAGTAACACAGACTACATCATTTAGGAGGTAAAGGAATCATGTCTAATGCCATGCCTTGTCATTGGAACCCGTGGGTGTCATGGCTTAGGCAATGTGTGAAATGCCTGGATAGTGGACAGTAGATTCAGTCACCCTTCACATGAAATCCATCACTTCTTGTCAGTTGAAAGACGATCGCTAAATTCGCTACATATCTTTACTAAATAACACATTTTAACTCCAGCAAACAGTTTGGTAAAGTTACGTGGCAGCATATCAAATATATGGATAAGTAAACACAAATGGCATTGTAAAGTCTTTCTAAAGTGACGGGTGAGACTCAACCGTGGCAATAACTTATTTAAAGTCTATTTACTGTTTGCATTATTCTGGTCCCTTCTAGAGTTAGTCTGTGCATGATAAAACCGCTAAACCTCTTCTGTGGTATACCCTCAGCACAATAACATCTTCATTCGGTGCATGCACAGGGATAACACCATCAACTTTGTCACTTAAACACCATATCCAGCTCATGCCAAGTTTCTCTTGGCATTCTGTAACCTGTAAATAATCGAGCCTGTAAATAATCAAGCCAGTTTACAAAGACTCTTTCCAAAACTTTGATAGACAATGTCATCTTGTGCGTACAAACTCAAAACATTTTAATTAAATGTTATTGAAACCACCGCCCCATTACTTACTCTCTGTCACAAGGGTCAAGGGTCAGACATACTTATTTCCCTTTTCCTACACAGCTTTCTCTATCTAATATCTCTACTTTGGCAGCATAAGGTATCATCTACAAATCTTGTCATATAGGAGGCTCCTCCATTCATCTACACACCTTATAATCTCTTTCCGATGCAGCATTTTATAACCCATTCAACCTCCTATCCTGGTTTTACCTCAATCTAGATGTTGTATCCTTATTAACTCACATATACCTCAAAGCTGGCGGAAAAGTTGAATCCTGAGGAACACAAATTATTTTACTGTATGTTTTATCTTAATCACACAAACTATTAACTGCAATGTCTACACACAAAAAATAAGTCTAACCATTGCTTTTCTTAACAGCAGAAAAGATCTATGTACAATTAAAAGGGTGGTTAAAAAATACACAGAACATATAATCTCATGCAGCAAAGACATTGACGTAGCAGTTCGGCAACAAACGTAAAAAGCTCGCTTTTAGAATACACCATGTATGCAGTGTGACTTGGCAGAGTCCTTCCTTCAGGGTTTGAGTCACACTGATGTCAAAGCACAGTATTTCACAGACTGCCTATCCGTCTGCAAAGTCCTCACCATGTATGTCCTCTCAGAGGGTGCACTATTTACAAACATTTGGAAAGCATCAATAACCATCCACATAATATAAATCACTCTCAGTTCATTCTAGAAAGGTGATGAGTTACGTCATTGTTCTTCTTTTCTCCAGTTGTCATCAAAAATATCTCCTTGGCGCAGAACTCTTTTTCGATACCTCCAAGGATTTTCAAAAGGACAGCCCATTCACAGGTAGGAGCAAAGCGCAGAGTTGCTCCACAATTTTATCAAAGAGTTGAATGCACTTTCACCTGATGACATCGCTCACACACTGTCAACACATTTCAGAAATCACTTCTTGACCATGGGCTGGGATCTTTGACTGGCGGGAAACTATGAGAGCTTTCCAGGTGCAGTAGGCCATCTCTCCTCCAAGTTTCTCACCATCTCCTTGTCTCCTTCATATTTCTTAGCGTCTTCAAGTTACAGCTTCAACCGCTGTATCCCAGTTGGCATTCAGCTTTGAGTTGTCCTAGATTGTTCTCACATGGCAACACAACACTCCCGCTGCATGATCACCCTGCGGGTTACATATCCAGTGTCTTCTAACACTCACACACAACGGCAGCGTCTGCGTCCACATGCCTGCAACCCCTATAAGTTGGATTCCTTGGGAGGCGGAGACGGGGAATTCCTGTATAAAGCAATGTCTGTGCTCTCCGTGTTACCAGTGTTCTCAAAGCTTGTGCTATTGTGCATGGTCTGCATGATGAGAGGCGTTGGCGATACCGGATGGTGGCCATTCATGTGGCCATTCGTGTGGCTGTGACTGAACTGTGCTATCCGCTCCTCTACACAGCCAGCTGAGAGACGAGCTTCAGCATCCTGGTCCCAACACTCCTCAATCGTCTCACATAGTAACTCAAGACCCTACAAAAAATGAAAGGAAGGGTGGAGATGTCAACAGTTGGTTCTTTTTCATGTATATGACAGTTAGATTAAGGTTTTACAAATATATTTACAAGGTGCATTCTTGAAACCAGTCTGTCAAAGCCACATGAAGGAAATGGACTAAGGTTTTCACTCTAGACAGATGGCCTTTCTAAACATGTTCTATGGCACATATGTCTTCTTTCTACAGAAAGAAATATGTGTCATTACTAAAGACAGATGGCTTTTACAGTAAGGTGGCCACAAAGGCAGGTTTTCTGTATTTCTGAATAAGTCTCATCAATGAAAGGGAAAAGTTGCAGAGACAGAGAGATTTATCTTCAGGTTGGATGCAAACAAAGAGAAGAGAAAGATAAAAAGATACGATACAATTAAAAGATGATCAAAAGTGAAAAGGGGCAATAAGGGTAGGTCATAGCATACCCTGTGCTTGAGCCAATGGTCACTGATGACAGGTCGTTTCCTCTTGACCACTACCCATTCCTGCATGTCCTCTAGTGATGTGCCTTGCCCAAGCTCTTCCTCAAAGGGCAATCTATACTCTGGAACAGGCCCTGAAAGACATCACAAATAATTCAAACATTTAATTCATCAATGCCTCCTCTAAAACATTTCTTTCTTGAAAATATCAATAAGAATTTAGGATTCTCTCTTTTAACTCCCAATATACTTTAACATTCAAAACTGAACAACAGGCTCACCAATTCAAAATGCTTATGGCTAATCTCTTTGATCCTTGCTTTGTACATCATTTGCATATCTATTCCACTGACTTCATGTAACCTAATGTACGTTCTTTTTCATGTTATAGCTATTACAAACTTGACTACTAATTCGGGTGGTGCATTACTCATTTCTAGAAGTGCACAATAATATGTGGTCCTTATACATGTAAATGATATTATTTCTATTGTAACACATGCAATATTATTGCAGTATCAATCATGACTTAATTGCCATAAAAGCCTTGAATTTTGTGAACAGACTTGCGGTGCTTGTGAAACAAAATCTAATTCATCCACCACACATTGGCCTTTCTGCATATAATATTTCCAGTCATATCTTTCACTGATAAAGCTGAAAACCTAGAACAATCAAAACAAAATTATTTTTCAAAGCTTCCTGATTTTATATTTTTATATAATGTTGAAACATTTATGAAAATAAGGGAACTAATTCAACCTGTGATAAAATCGAGACAATTAGCTCCTCCCCCCCCTTTTTTTTCTCTCTCTCTCTTGTTCTCTAAGAGGAAGTGGCTTACCATCTTGTACTGTGCATCTTGTTACAAGCTCCCACAGTACCAAGCCAAAGGCATACATGTCGATACGCAGAAAAGCATCTCGTTTGAACTGAATGGCTCCCTCTAGCACCTCTGGAGCCATGTAGCGTCTCGTTCCAACCTGTTCAGAGCAACAACAAAACACACCGTAGATGAGACACTATCTACACATGTATTTTTGTAACAGATCAGAGTAGTAGCAAGTTTATGCAAGATGAAAAATGAGCAGAATTGTTGGAGCTCATGTTCAATGACATTTGTTATCATCGTGTCAAGTTGTGATTGTTACAGCTAAAATACTTCCCTCACACATATAACATGCCTTATTAAAATGTAAATTTCTTGTTTTCAACATCTGACTACATCTAGAAAACAAATTTTAGTCCATACATCTCGATTACTATCCTGATATGTTGTGACTTCATGTTTCATTACATCTTAAATAATACATATATCAAGAAATTGAAATTTTACCCCCCAATTTTTTTTTTTTTTTGTATTTGTGCTCTTCTGCCAAGTACAGTACATAACAGTATCTTGTTGCAATTTATACAAAGATTGGATGTCCATTACTTGAGAAGAGTTTTTTTTTAGTTGTACTTATTTCTCACCTGTCCATGAGTGTCTCCTGGATTCTTGCCAGCCTCAAACACACAGGCCAAGCCAAAGTCTGCAATGCAAGCTGTGGTGTTGTTCTTTATCAGCACATTCTTACTCTTGAAGTCCCTGTGAGCTACTGAATGCTTGACAAATGGTATAGCGGTGGTAGGTGGGATATCCTCGTGCAGGTAAGCCAAGCCCTTGGCCATGGAGAAAGCGATACCACACAGCTCCTTCCAGCTGATAACATTGGCTTTGAGGTAGTCACACAGAGATCCATGATGGTGGAACTCTGAGATGAGCCAGTACTCCATCTCCAATCCCTCTCCATGTTTCTCCGTCGCGATGAAATGGAGGAGGTTCTCATGGTGCATGTGAGGGAGGCTGTAGATCTCACGTTCGTTGGCCCAGGAGTTGCGATCCTGTAAAGGGAACACCTTGACAGCCACGATGTCGTTGAGACAGGAGGCCTTCCAGACAGCACCGAAGCGGCCCCTGGCTTTGATCTCCAGGAGCTGGATGGGAGGTAGGCTGTTCATGGGTGATGGAGTTGGCTCCGTGGTTGGGATAGCAATCAGGGAATGGTAGCGGTGTCGTCTACACATCCAGTAAAGCATGATGATCACCAGAGTGATGGCAACGATCGGCACGATGGAATACAGGATGGTTTTGGTCAGCATCTCGTTCTTCTTGTTCTTCTCGTCTATATTGGATCCTGTCAATACAATCCCATATCATTCAACATTAAAATAGGCACATAAACAGCCTTCTGGCTTATTGATGTTAATTACATGGTAATTATTTATCAGGATCTATATTTATGGTGTAATCAGAAATGACTTACAAGGTATGTCATGTGGTATATTGTATTTTTGTAATCAAAAGAGCTACAATCACATAGCATGCATGAGCGTATATAGCAGAAATGTTCATATTCTCTAAGCACTGTCATATTGTGTGAAAATCCAAATTTTCCCTTCAAATTGATGATTTGCACCATGCAGCAACACAAGGAATACAAATTCTGTTAGGAAAAAATATTGCAGTAAAAAAAAAAAAATTATATACCATGTTGGCAATTTGAAGGAATAAAAGTTGATTTGATCAGTTCTTTAGAAAACAAGAAAGGCTATGGGTTAGCAATGAAGTACAATACTGACCTGTGACTGTTGTTTGTGTAACAGTGGGGGTAGGTTCTGGGGTCGGGAGGAAAGAAAAGTTCATGTTGCACAGGTTCCCCACACAGCAGCAGAAGAAGAGGTTTTGGTCAGCAGGACTAGAGCTCATACAGTAGTCCATGTCAAGACAGTCACCCTGATTCTGCCAGCAGCCTCGCATCATCACCTGCAGAGGTAAGATAAATAGGAACAGAGATGAGAATGGTATAGTGGAGAAGCAGGGAAAAACAGACACAAAGTGAGGATACGTTGCGCCTTAGACTTTTGAAAAGTAGCTGCAAATTTTGTTTTAAGGTATGAACCATATTATGTTAATGAGTGAAATCTGAACACAATAGTTTGATTTAACAGCAGCCCTAACAAATGACAATAACATTTTTAATGTGGACAATTAGGGAAAAGAAGAGAGAAAAGTACAGTTGAAGGGAAAGAAAGGTTAGAAAAGAAAATAACATGGCAGAGATACAGAAAGACTGAGAGATAAACGTTAACAAACAGAAGTTGCTGTTCACAGGTCTAAAAACCTGTATCAAGCTCATCTGATACAGCGACAACTAATGTACATGTATACAACTGGAATTCTATCCTCATATGTGCTATGATGCACAACATGTGAGTTACATGTAGATGTGTCTCTTTTTTAATGCCAATGAGTTTGGGGGAAATACAGTGAAAAAATGAAAAGTGAAACAATATAATTATGAACAATTTTCTGCTATTCTTCACAAGTCGAAGGCTTTCATTCACCATGAAAACCTATACAAAGCTGGACTATGTATGTGAAGAACTGAACATGTGAACTTTAGAATGCAAATGTTTGTGTGGTATAAAAAGCTAAGAATTAAAGGGAAAGTCCACCCCAGGATTTTTTTTAGCTGACGATATAGACCTAATAATACCATGAAGAATGATACAAGTCTCATTAAAATCCATGATCACATAACGAAGATATATCAACTTTTTTATCGAAAATCAGCCGCCCCCCAAATGCAAATGCGTTACATGGGCATGAAACGATCGCCAAAAAATAACCGATAGTATCAAAATTGTGACGTATGTTGCGAGCTGCCTTCTTATTTCGCAGACATTCACTTTCGCTCGCGGTACACTGTTATCGCACTGACACGACGAATCATGAATGAAAGTGAAAGCGAAAGTGAATGTCTGCGAAATAAGAAGGCAGCTCGCAACATACGTCACAATTTCGATACTATCGGTTATTTTTTGGCGATCGTTTCATGCCCATGTAACGCATTTGCATTTGGGGGGCGGCTGATTTTCGATAAAAAAGTTGATATATCTTCGTTATGTGATCATGGATTTTAATGAGACTTGTATCATTCTTCATGGTATTATTAGGTCTATATCGTCAGCTAAAAAAAATCCTGGGGTGGACTATCCCTTTAATTGATGTGACACCAATAAGTTGGGGGTGGCGTAAGGAAGACATCGCTGCAAATGAATTGAAAGGACTGTTCATCATTCATCCAAAGAGAAGGCAAAATAAAGAATCAGGGTTGTGTTACCACACTTGCTGTATACATAGTAATAACACAGTAAGGGGGAAAGATAAACCACAGATGAACCTCAAGAAAAGCAAGTTCACAGAGATGATGAGGTACCAAATCAAGACAACCATCTCTTATCGCACGGAGACCCGAAAAGGAGAAACAATGGTACCTCTCGGATGACTCTATCCTGCCTACATGTACAACACAAGAGAGGTGAAGCAGCTCAATGGATTATAACCAGGAGGCTGTGATTCATGCAGTAAGATTAAATGAAGAAGCTGTGGGGGTATCCTGACTTAACAGCCTCTAAGTGCACACTGTATGGAGTATCTCTTTAAATAGTTTCTCTTCCATGGCAGACCACAAAATACTGCTTCAAATGTACATTATTTAAATTTAAAATAGATGGCCCTGAGTGATTTCTCAAGTTTCTTACAGAAGAGAGAAATAAAGATTGGTTCCTGGAAATTTCAGTTATGTATGAAGATCTTTAATAGCTGAACAACATTCCTCCACAATTCGTATCAGCATGTACATGTATAAGCATGAATACCGGTAAGCAATACTACAGTTCATATTGTTCCATTCATACATGTACAATCCAACTCCAGTATTGCTTCACAATCAGATATCAAAAATATGACAAATTCGTCACAGCGATTACTGTTTGTATCATGCTTACTACTTCACAGCAAAAGCAAAAAATTTGATGTTTTGCTGACTTTGTTCATATCTGCCACAAATACTGCTTAAATCTTTGCTTGCGAATGCTGTTAAACATCACATTTTTAATTTGTTAATTCAATTGTACTATAAAGTAGCATACCTATAAAATACAAATAAATGTTATTGATGATAAGAGCTGAGCTATCTAGAGACTAAAGGAGAGAAAGTATCCTTGAAACATTTTTAGGATACATGAGTAACAGCCTTTTCACACACAGCTAAAATTCATCGTTTCCAGAGATGATTAGAATCAACGTGTTTAACTCAACAGTTTTAAACATGTTTATAGACAAAATTTCCCAGTGTGAACATCGTTTATACGATGTTGGGATAGATACGAAGTCGCGATCCATACGCCCCTAAAAGCAGACTGCAGATACAAAGTTTGAATCTAGTGAGCTTGACATTTTGAGTGTGAAAGGTTATTCGTGTTTAAACGTGTTTCAGACGTGTTTAAACTGGATGGAGCGTGCGCTTTGATTGATGTGACATGACCTTCGATGCGCAATGGCACTACTGCGCATTTTACGAGCAGTAGTTAATCACGAAACGATTAACAATCGCACCGAAATTTCTGTGTGTGAAAGGCTCGTGATTAGTTTAAACACGTTTCAAACACGTTTATACTAATCATGTTTATAGAATTTTAGCTGTGTGTGAAAAGGCTGTAAGATGACTGCACAGCAGATGAGCAGCCACAGAAGAGGTAAATGCCAGGGAGAGTAAGAGAGGGTATGAAAGAGAAAGGGATTTTGGTAAGGGTACGGGAGAGAATAGATAAAGAACTGAAAAGGAATAGGAATAAGAACAGTTCTCCAGCATATACTCCATCAACAATTACTCCAGGCTTTTTACTTCATAAAATATAGATGGTTGGCTTGGGGTTGCATATCAGGTCTAGGTTAGGATAAGAAATAGTGTTAGTTTTAGGCATAGTGTTTGGTCTAGGATATGAGGTAAGAATTTGGTGATTTTATGACGAGCCTTTTTGGGGCCTGTTAGTTTCAAGCCCTAGTGAAGGATATTGACCACGTAGCAATTGTTGCAGGAGCACGTGTCATACAAGTACAACCATCAACAACACAAATCTACCTCCAGCCCAGTACAGGTTTTCACTCACATCTACACCACCTCCTGAGGAAGTCTCGTTTTTCCAGAGGACGTAGCAGGATGGTATCTCAGCTTCCTTGTTGTCGCACTCTTCGGTGGTGTTGCCACACTTGGTGCCATCTTTCTCACACTCCTGGCTGCTGTACAGGTGGCAGTGAGTGCTACCCAGGGGCAGGTTCACACTGGCCCCTTCAACAAGGATCACTGTAGATCAAATCAGAAAGAAAAAGAGAAGGGGTTAATTAATGAAATAATGAACACAAGCAGTGAGAGGTTTAGCTTTGAATAGCTTTAAAATAGCTCCAGATAACTAGATAAGAGCACTGGTTAAACAAAAGAAATCAATAAAGTCAGAACAAATCACTGAGCACTATCAAATATTGCTGTAACTATATATAGCAAATCCTAAAAGAGCTACCCCTGTTAATTTTAAACACTGGGGTTATGTATATGAAACTAGCTGTCTGCAAATGATTTCTAAAGCTTATCATTAACCTTGAAACTACATGTTCATGTATACCGAATAAAGGATGTTCAAATGTTTTGCAGTAATATATATTTGTCTAAGAGTTGAGTTTATTGAGTAATCAAAAAATCAGGGCGAATAATTATGTTTGATTAGAGTACCTGGTCACAAACATTTTACTTTCCTGGCATTCTTGAATTCATGTGAAGCGTTCATTCATGTTCAGGCATGGCACTGTACAAGCTACCACCAAAAAAAACTGTTAATGCTTTTTGACATGTAAAATGATTGGCAGCTATGCGCAACAAAGGACTTGCAATTATTCACAGAGTTCTGTGTCATAAGATTCAGAAATGTGAAGCACATTACATTTTACGTCATTATTTTTAAAAACGCTGCAGTCTTGTAGCGTCAAATCTGAACAAGCCTTTACAACGGCCTAATATACAAGTACATGGCTAAGTTTTCTCTTTATGGATAGCTATTAATTATTACATCCTTTCAATGGCAAATCATGTTAAATGTGGGATGGACCCAAAGTATTGTGAGTGAAGCAAGGACATAACACATTTGGCTCAATGTCAGAGTCAGGGACATATGAGATGCTACAAATAAAGTAGATCAAGATTTTTTCCTTGTTCATTTAAATTGTAAAATATATTAGGCCCCCAAGTCACGTTTTTGGAAAGGGACTTTAAGGGTGGATGAGGGATGACTTCTAGGGGAAAAGTTCACATTACTTATAGTGTCATGAGACATTATTAATTTCCAGATTGAAATAGCGCTAATTCTAATGTAAATTGGGAGAGGGCGTCCGAGAGCCCAAATGTTTACAGAATAAAATATGTGTACACATTGAAAGGAATAAAATCTCCTTTTTTTTCATAAAAAAAGCTTAACAATTTCCCTCCATACCGGACCAGGATGTAATTTGTCAATGAATACACGTATACATGAGGACATTTAGGGTGCTACAGCATATGAGAAAAAGACATGTACACTAATGTAAATTGGGAGAGGGCGTCTGAGAGCCCAAATGTTTACAGAATAAAGTATGTGTACTAAGGCTGTGCATAAGTGCGTGTTCTGGTAGTTGTGTACACGTCCGGACATACGGTCAGATACACATGTACATGTACACGATCATGTTTTGCATCATCATGACAAAAAATTATATGAAAGAAAGAATGAAACACACCCTTTCAATCACACTTCATTGTAACCTAGCTACGTCATTATGTAGAAGACAATTTAACTCACATTTTCAGGATGTGTATATTCACTTAAGTTTCCAAAATAAAGAGACGTTATAGTCTGCTATATGTTCAGAAGGGAGCTGCCCTTACGTATCAAATACAGGGACCCTGTACGAAGTTATGATGTACATGTGTAGTTGCGCTGGACTGTGTGCGCTATATATACATGTAGCTCCAGCTCTGCAGCTGGCATGCATCATGGTTCGTAGTAGGTCCATGCATGCATGCACTCTACACTGAGGCGCGCGTGCTCGTGGGAAACATGCACAGGTTGTATACACAGCTAGTACATGTACCGTATATAACGGTGTATAAACCGCACTTTTTTGCTGCCGAAAAAATTTCAAAGTCGGGGGTGCGGTTTATACACGGTACACCAAAAAAAAAAAAAAAAAAAAAAAAAGTTTCAATTTATGCTCCACCTGGCGCTATGCCTGGCAATATCTCCCAGCTCGGTAATCGGTGTGTTGACTCACCACTCAGAAACTAGAACAACACTCAAATTTGTCTGTCATCTTGGTTTGAAAGTTTGCGATCTACACAATTTCTCTCGCTTGTCATTGGCTTGCGTTTGCCCTTGCAACTTTTGCGTACCCCTATCTAGTGTTGACCTCGAGCCGAAGTAGGGGAACTGGGAAGAAGCACATCGCTACCAAGATGTTAAGTTGTTAAAATTATTTTAAGAAAGTTTGGTGCATCTTGCTTCAACTTCAAGTATGTTTGTAAACTTTGTACATGAAGGTAAAGACTAATATTCATATTCCTTTTCTCATACACAAGTCACTCTGTGTACTTGAGTTAAGAGTGAAATAGCACACGTGTAGTTGTCGTACGGGCAAGTACCATACATGAAACATTCGTGTACACATCGCAGCCTGAATGTGTACACATTGAAAGGAATGAAATCTCCCCCTTTTTTTCAAACAAAAACTGAAGTAATTCCCCTTTAAACCTGACAAGAATATACATGTAAATAATACATGTATGTCAATGAATACATGCATACATGTATATGAGGGAATTTAGGGTACTACAGTGTATGGGGAAAAAAACATACATTTGTACACCAAGCAGGTGTAATTACATTTGTGCAGTCCAAAGCAAGGACATTGAGTGAAATCTTCACCACAACACTTTTCATTTCCTGGAATTTTAATTTCTAGCCTTACCGGTATTCATCCTGGATGAGTAATGAAAAGGGCTTCCCTGCCAGAATGCTGTATCTGCCTACATGTATATCTCTATGTACACAGTAGATGTGTGAGGCTACAAATATGGAGACCTACTCACGTCACATTCAAAATGCAGGACTTTGTGTGAACACACTAATGTACATCGAGTGTTGGCTCAGTCAGTACAGCGTCCGCCTCACAACCGGGAGGTCGGGGGTTCGAACCCCGGCCGCGTCATACCAAAAGACGTTAAAAGATGGGAGTTGCTGCTACCTTGTTTGGCGTTCAACAATAAGGGAAAGAGCAACGTCGATCTGACGCTGCTCAGCGGCTGCCGGGCTCACGATCAATTGGGCAAAAAGAATTTCCGTTTCGGTTTAATAAAATTTGGAGTGGACTTTAAAAGATTATTATTATAGTACATGTACATGTAGGACTATACTGCAGGTCATGATTTACATGTACATAAAGCCACTACAATGAAATGTTTAAATATAACAAAAGCCTAAATTTCCATACATGCCTATATTGTTAATTTGCGTCCTTTGACAATAATGTTTATAATGCTTCTCAATATATATGTTTTAGTCCTTATAGATATTTTTCAATGAATGTTTTGTTTTCTTTTTTTTTCAAGTGATTTTTTTTCAAATTCAGGCACAGTACATGTACATTGTACATGCTCTTAGAGGTCAATATAAATTAAAGAGAAGCATACTTCAAGGTACATGTGTAAGTCCACTAGTTGCTTATTTACAAACATACACATATTTACTTTCTATATACACGCAAGTCAGGTAAAATAGGTATAGGCTACATGCATGCGTGTATTTATTTAAGAAGGCCATTAAATAACCAAGGCATAATTAGCATACATGTATGATGCTACCTTGTAAAACAAACTCTTAACACATTATGTATAACTTAATATTCAATTCTAATCTTTGGTAACAAGACTCTAATGGTTCTAAATTGTTTATGTGTTTGTTTGATTGACCTGACTGTTAAGAAAGCATGTGTATGCTTGTACATGTGTATGCTTGTAAGTAAGTAACCAGGGGACCAACGGCTTTGAGTTTTCTCTGAGGGACGTGGTAATGAGGATTAATGCCTTACCAAAGGGCACTAGCAGATTGACTGGTTATGAAACCACTGCTCTACCACTGAGCCATCATGCCTCATAAATATTTACATTAACGAGATTACTAGATGAGGGGAACAACCAAGTCAATGTCAACCTTATTTGCCACATCACTCAAAAACTGTATATTAGCAATCGGCAATCTTTTAAAAAATACAATGAAAAGTATACCTTTTAATTAGACAGGAAGTGGGGGACATACCGGTAACCGGTTGGATGAACTTGAAGAGAAAAGCTTAATGTATTTTGAATTCTGTTTTGTAACTATTTTTTTTTTATGTTTCACTTTAGACACAGCTGTTACTTGCTCTATTGATCAAGCCTGATTCTGATAAAGACATCATAGTTTCTTTCATTAGAGAAACTTGCCAAGTTTATTTGACCTACCGTAGTGAAAAACTGCCATAAACTCATTTCTCTTGAACTCCAACTAACATATGCGCATTCTCAAGACAATCCTATATTAGTTATTTGAATTAAAATATCTTCTGTTCTACTTTTGACAGAAAGAAGCAAGATCTGACCTTTAACGGAATTGCTTTGATAGTTCAAACTAAAGGAAAAAAGGATAATCAACACACAATCTGTGTGTAAATTCAGTTTTAAAAAACGATTATAAAACAAGTAAGGAACATGTTCACAACAAAAGATGTCTACATGTAGCTCGTTGAAGAAACAGCATGTGCATAATACTAAACACATATTTTCTTACGTCTATAATTCATTCAAACTTAATCCTTGAGACTCACAAATTTCAAGAGGAAAAAAGTGGAATTAAAATCAACTGGGTTTTCACTAACAGCGGGACTATTCACTGTAAACTCTTCACACAATGAGGCCTTTCACCACTGAAAGGCCACTGAAAGGCTTTGTTAAGACGTTTGTGTACACTCAGCTGAGATCCTTGTAGACAGCTCTATCAGATCCCCACTGAGCAGTGACCCGACCAAATGAAATGCAGGCATGTTTCAGCTCTGGCCTTTGTTGACAATCAATGAGGCGTTTCTGTTTACATAATAAGATTTAGTCAATAGAGACCCCAAGCGTTCCATAAAATAAATTGATGAATCTGGTTTGATGAATATCCCTAAATACAGTGTCAGCTCACTCTGCATTTCATATCAGTTTGTATTGTATGGAAGGATATGAATCCTTTCTGTATGCCTTTGGGCAATTGACTCTATTATCATCCAGAAAGTTTACAGACCAAGCCAGATGCCATGGATACTTACCACACATCCAACATTCAACTTTTAGAGTGTAAAGAATTGTGTGTGTGTACATGTACATGTGCATACATTTACCAGTAGATATATTACAAAATACATTACATTGGAGTCAATTTTATGAACTTTGCATATTTTGGGTGCAAAGACATCATAAAATATAGAGCTACCGGTAATATAGTTGATATTAGCTCTATATTTTTTTATGCCTTCGCACCCAAAATATGTAAAGTTCATAAAATTGACTCCAATGTAATGCATTTTTACTATATTTACTGGTACATGTATGTATAAAAGTATGTAAATTAAAGGGAGTCACATATTTCCATGCAGGTGGATGAGAATATGAATCACCCTCCCAAAGAACAGGGGTGATAGTGAGCATTATATACCTCACTTAAAGGTACAATGTCCCATTTGCAGGCCAAAAAAATGAAAAAGTTAAATTCCAACTGCATTTGAAGGATAATACTAATTTAGAACTTCCCTAAAAAAGGTGGGGCTTGAAAATGTCTTCAAGTGGGAAAATAACGAGTATTAGTTGTCAAATCGACTTTAGGGCTATAGAGCCCAAAAGTAATAGTCTTGATTTTCAGACAATTGTACCGAATGGTCATACGTTTTATGCTGCGCAAAGATTCAATCAGTTTAATCTTGGCCATCACAAGAAGTGGGTTATTGATGTAGACAAATGCTCATGTACCCTTTACAACTCTTTTCATGTATGTTATTACCAAAGAAGAAAAAATCCAGTCAGTCACTCAATAGTGTCTGACAGTGAAGTCTAGCAAGTAAACAGGTTTCCTTGCATAATTTGAATATGAGGACAATGCTAACGTTTAAATTTCACAGATAGGACATACATTACATATTCATAATTCCTGCAAAGTTCTACAGAATTTGAGGTTGGCTGCAAAAGGGACATAGTACCTTTAAGAAAGCCAGCCATCTGATTGGTCGAAATTGCATTCATAAACTTTAACTATTTCTGTAAAATTCCCAGTAACCATGGTTAAAACAGTTCTAAAATCCCAGTAACCATGGTTACCGGGAAAATAGTTCAGTCTCCATGGTTACCCCATAGGTTTACATGTTAAAAAATGGTCTGAGCGATCGAGGATACCGTACGTGTGCGAAGAATTGGTCGGTAATTTCAATACAATTGAATCTCGATCGATCTTACCGACAATTTTATCTTGCATTGTTGACATGAAGACGAAAATAAACTTCCAAAAACAAAAAAACAACATCTGCCGATAGATCTTGATCTAAGTTCGTGCCATTATGCATTGCAAAAGTAAAAGAAGGGCCCGTTTAATGGAGCTTTTGCGAAGCATCCAACACGCGAAGCCGTTTTCAATCCATTTTAATGTATATATTAGAAAAAACTGCCAAGTATGGTAACAGTGCGCGATAGCCGAGCGGTCTAAGGCGTTGATTTTACTTACATCATCTTTTGTACGCAAGAGATCGAATCCCATCTTCGACAAAAAGGTTTTTTTTTTTTTTTTTTTTTTTTTTAGTCTATTTTTTTTGGCATATAAAAGTATTAATGACTGCTTTAATATTCGAGAAATAGTATAGTATTAATGACTGCTTTGAGAGAAATAGTTGTTTTATTACGCTCAAGGGAAGGTTAGAATTGTGCTATTCCCCGAGGCTTGCCGAGGGGAATAGCCCAATTGTAACCTTCCCGAGAGCGTATGAAAACAACTATTTCTCGAATATTAAAGCAGTCATTAATACTTTTATATGCCGAAAAAAATAGACTAAAAAATAAAAAATAAAAAATATTTTTCATTTTTGTCGAAGACGGGATTCGAACTCTTGCGTACAACAAGAGGTGTATCGAAAACCAACGCTTAGACCACTAGGCTATCGCGCGTCGTTAACATGCTTGGCAGTTTTCTCCAATATATACATTAAAATGGATTGAAAACGGCTCTGCGTGAGGGATGCTTCGCAAAAGCTCCATGAAACGGGCCCTTCTTTTACTTTTGCAATGCATATTGGCACGAACTTAGATCAAGCTCTATCGGCAGATGTTGTTTTTTTGTTTTTGAGAGTTTATTTTCGTCTTCATGTCAACAATGCAAGATAAAATTGTCGGTAAGATCGATCGAGATTCAATTGTATTGAAATTACCGACCAATCCTTCGCACACATTACGGTATCCTCCATCGCTCAAACCATTTTTTAACATGTAAACCTATGGGGTAACCATGGAGTAACCATGGTTATTAAAAATATTGAAATGTTTTATGCATGGTTACCGAGAATTTTACAGGAACAGTTGAAGTTTATGAATGCAATTCGACCAATCAGATGGCTGGATTTCTTAAGTGAGGTATATAATTGTTTTTATACGCTCTCAGGAAAGTTACAATTGGGCTATTGCCCTCGGCACGCCTCGGGCAATAGTACAATTCTAACCTTCCCTTGAGCGTAGAAAAACAACTATTTCCCTCAAAGCAGTCATTAATACTATACTAAAAAAAAAATAGGTTTTTTGTTTTCCCTTCAACCACGCCCCCCTTGAGTAAAAAAAAGGAAGACGATTCGCGGGGGGAAAATGGCATCTAACAACAATCCACCCTTTCGAGTAAGAAAATTGGGAAAAAATAGGGCAAAATAGGGAAGAATAGAGAAAATAAGGGGGGAATCGGGAAAATCAGGGTAAAATAGGGAAGAAAAAAATCGGGAAACCGATTTAAATCGGGTTTTTATCAGGCCTGCAAAGAAGTGCTCTTCGAAATCCATGCCCCTTTTTCCAGGGCTATGAGATAGGAACTGAACTTTTTACCATTATGTAGCAAATTCCCATGAAATATTATTTTTCTAATTATCATTTTCTACCAAGCTACATTACATGGAAATTGGAAATGGGCTTTAAACAGTTGCAATATGGTCTTTTAGGTGAAGAAAAGCAACGACTTGGCCATTCACGATCATAGTTCCCTGCACATGTTTTACGAAAGGCTGACCATTAACCAATCAGAATCTGAATTGGCAATTGATTGCAGACCAGCTAACATTGGTTGGAGAAGGATTCTGGTTACAAAACTGGAGTCTGCATTTGATTAATTGCCTCAATGTGGGTAATTAGGTCAAGTGAATTTGTTCTGACTTGTAAAATTACCCTGGAAAAATGAAAGATCCATTGGCCTTAACTTACATGTAAGTGGCCATGGGATGGGGGGGGGGTGGGGCAAAGCAATTTTCCATCTGGCATACCTACATTGTTTAAATTGTACATAAAGTTAAACAAAATTATGCCCCCTAAAATGTCAATGTTGTTTGCTTTGTCACATCAATTTTGCCATGTGCCCCCCCCACCTAGAGCATTCTCAACGTGCCACTGGCCACTGACCCTGCCATTAGCAAGAGCATAAAGACATTGTACATGCATCATACATCAAAATATATCTCTAATCCTGTTATAAATCAAGATTGAATAAAAGCCCTGCAAACAGATAATAGAAAATTTGCTGAAGAATAGATTCACAAAGAAGCATAACATTTACATGTTACCCTATATGACAAAACCACATACCGGTATGTCATGTAATTCAATTAAATGAAATGTAAATATGTATTGCTATTTGGTACATGTGCAGGTATGAAAAGAGGAGAACAAAGCTCACATGTAATGTATTTTGTCCATGTATACATGTTCATGTACCAGGATTAATACAGATCTATGATCAAATGACATTAAAAGTTAAATGGCAAGAAAGAAGTCAAAAGGAACATTTTCCATATGTACCAAAGTTGGTTTTCTTTCAGACTTTGCTAACATGAAATGAATGACCCCAAGCGGTACCATACATGTACATGAGATGAGGAAAGACTGTTGACCCCAATGAGGGGATGTTTTGACTTTTCTCAGATGGCATTTTATAGCAGAGCAAGCCAAGGCAGCACCACGACTCACTGTGCACCCTTGAACTAAAACAGGGCCAGCAGCACTGCCTTGAACATTCAGACGTAAAACAACATAGCTAGCCAGCCGAAAGAAAAACTGGCCATCACACATTGCCTCGCATTACAGCATTCATAATAAATGAGGCTGCATGCATAATGTGTGCCCTCTTCGGCTGGCTGGCTGGCTGGCTGGCTGTTGGTGCAGGCAGCGGGGGCTATTTCCACATCCCCACTGTGCAGGATGCGGCATAGGCATGATGCAAGGGCTTTTGTGTGCAGTATAAATCTGTGTATGCTTTTTAAATACAGCAAGCCAAAAGCCCAAGCGCTGCTTCTCAGTAGGGGTAAATGGAATAATTCAGATTTAATTCAAAGAGGCTACCGTGCGTAACAGTTAGTGCTTATCGATGCCCAATGCATACAATGCGTGGTTATTCCTATTGAAATGTCTTAATAGCTTTCAATCATTGGGGGGCATTGAAGAAGAACAACGACCAACGGGAGAAATACAAGGTACTCACAATAAAATACAAAATTGAAACAGAAAAGAGAGGGTTTACATTCTTGCACATTCTGAAGGCATCTAGTATGAGCCATACAGGATGTTTACAGTGCTATCGAGCATTGCATACATGTATCTCAAGGCCTTATATCTTTAGAAGTGAAATTGGTTCTACAATCTTCATTTTACAATAAATACACCATGTCTACAGGCCCATATACATGTACCTGCCAGTACTACAAGACAACAACATGTACAGGATGTGTACATGTACATTATGTATGTAGGCATCACTGTAGTAATATGTGTGATGTATGACTACTTCTTCAGTGGGGGATCAGAGATGAAACTATTCATGTACATGAAGGAGGGCCTACACTACAGTGCAAATCTTGGCTTGTACATGTCTATACAGCAGGCCTACATCTGGTACATGAACATATCACAAAACATATACAGTATTGTACATGTAGGTAGTTATTTGTAGTATTCCTACATGTACATGTCTTTGACAATTGACAGTCAACGAATTGCACTACCATTTCATGTACATGTAGGCCTGCATGTACAGCCTACAGGTACATGTACATAAATTAAAATAAATGATCACACATACACATACATGTACACTGTAGGATAATGGTATGACAGCCTATTTGTAGTGTCAGTGCATGAAATAAGATTTGAAGAGTAGATGTTACATGTAAGCCTCGTTCAGATATAATGGGGCAAAACCGTGGCATTTTAAAAATAATGATGTCCATGTAAAGTGTAATTTATGTCACATTTCTGTGTCTTATAACACAGACCCTGTGTCCACACACAACAAACTCATTGTATAACGGTTAAGTTATACCGTTTCGGGATAGTTATTCATTGAAATTGTGTGTGTGGACGCTTACTAACGATACGTCGTATAACGAAACGCGGGTTTGGGCATCGTTTCAAACTAGAACTTGATAAAGAATCACAGAATGTGTTGTGTGTGGACGTAACTAGTATACGGTAACTGGTCGAACTAGAACGGTATAACTGGGCGGGGCTTAACGTGACTGCGCGCGAAAGGAGACCTGACCTCTCATTTCTGCTTCCATTTCATGACCGCAGTATTAGACTGCGCACCTACATGTATAAAACGTTTTGCTTTAGAGTTTCGGGATTACTTGGAATTTGGATGCCCTGGAATTTATAAGATGATTCTTTATACAACGTTTCTTATGTGTGGACACCCTGGAATATATACAATAATTCTTTATACGACGTTTCTATATAGTTTCGGGATAAAAATGTTTTGTGTGGACATGTTGAGAGCTCAGTAAGGACACGTTAAACTAAAGGACTGTGTTGCCATTCACTTACATCCCCCCCCCAAAAAAAATGGTGTTGTTGTTTTTTGCAGCAGCTTACCGCGTCTTATCTGAACAAGCCTTTAAGGAAACTTTAAAAGAGGAACTGTCTGGCAGGAAAGAGGCCCCAACCATCAGTCAAAATACTTCCACTGTCAGCATCATCTACTCATCAGACTGCCTACAATGACTAACTGTATTCTGTTCAGTCCACTGGTAAAATGGCCTGCCTCCTACTGTGCAAGATTTAGACTAGGATTAGGAGGATGTCAAAGGAACATCATTTAGAGAGCCTAAGAAGAGCAAGCTACACGCATGTCCTTGAACCTAGAAGCTCAAAGATAAAAAAGTGCACCTCTAGAACTAGAAGAGGACTGGTAGAAATTAATTCTCAAATATAGTAGAAATATACATATCTTGTACAGCACACGCATTATATGGCATGATCTCTATGCACTTCCAAAAAGCATTAGTAATGTAGCTCCAGCAACTGTGTTATCAACAGTTTTCAACACACAGGATATTTCAAGAATAAAACTACCAGGTACTCATTTACATCGCGTGGGTGGAGTGTGGCAAATGTAGATTAATGTCTTGCCTAAGGAAGTTGGTCCTGTGGTTGGGGTTCAAACCCCAAACCTTCTGATCTACAGTAATGTGACTTCACCACAAGACCACAACTTCTCTACTCATATCTTAAACGTTATTACCGGTATATAATTAAAACTCAAGCCTCTAGGATACTACATGTATCTTTTGCCACTTAACAATCATTAGCTTTTCAAATACTGCAATTATCAAAAACCCACATTGCTGCAGTGATACAAATGTCATTCTTTGTGGTCTGTAAACATGTAATCACTACTTTTCATGGAAATGTCAATAGATAGGATGTTGTCGAGAACACATCATTAGAACATTTTCAGCATGACATTTAGCAGTGTTCTTGAAATTCTTTAATTTTGCCAACAGATTCATGTATATCAGGGGTATGAGAGTACAAAATATGATATTTTTGACCGGAGAGAGCTTTAATTTTAATTTCTGCCATTGACAGCCATCATGTGCCCCTTGCAATCATTTTAAGGGGACAGGGAAATCAGAGGTGTAAATTTGTGAAATTTAATTCATTATTAGAGCTGTGCACAAAATAAGACGCACCCCTGACTTTCAAAAAAAATTCGGCGGGAAAAAGTGTGTCTTATACACAGAGATTTATGCTACTTAGAATAATGCTAAAAGGTAGAAAGTTGAAATACATGTATTTTGCATACCAGTATCCTTTGCTTTGATGCGCATGAAAATGTACACATAATTAAACATGGGTCTGTAAAAGCTGACTATCATTGTAAAAGCAAGAACTTTGACTGGTAGAAAGTTGGTTAAAGATGCTTCATCGCAAGTTCCTGGGCACAGCCACAGTGCATCACAATTTGATCGCACTGGACACAGTCGATTTCCAAGATGCCTGCACAAATTTGCTGCAGCAAAACTACCATTCCCAAATTCCCTCCAGAGGGGCGCTTTTGTCGCTTCATTTAAAATTATTAGATCTACCAGTATATGTTTTATGTCAAGGCCAAATTGCAGTCTACCTAATACTCTCATTACTTTTTGTGGACGGGAGTAGGGGGTTATAATCAACTATGGTAGATATACAGGTATACTGTTTGTTTTACAGAACATGAAGTACATGTACAATGTACAGTATGTAGATAAAAAGTAGGTCAACCTATCAATGAATGCTTAACCTTCCAGACTACCGGTAACCATGATCAGATTTGACTTTCTTGTGGACTAAAACCAGAATCTATTGAGTGCTCCAAACTTTTGCAAACTGTTGAAATTTTTAATTAAACCTAAATATAGAAAAACAAAAACTTAAACATATATTTTTTTTTATTTTTTTGGGGGGGGGTGGGCAATTTGTTTAAGTTTCTTGCAACACACATGGCTCTTATACATCAACATAACTGTGAAGGTTCCTAGGTTTACAGTTCAAAAAAAGTGAGATATTTATGTCACTCATGCAGCATTCCTGCCATCTCCACCCCAACAAAGTTTAAAACATTATTTTACAAAAACAACACACCCATCTGTATCTTTTTAAAATCTGAATAAAGTTATGCATTTTTAAACGCTCATTAAAGGTAATACAAAGTTTTGGGAAATTTTGAAAAATGGGTGGATGTGATTCTTTACAATTTCTATATATTTGGATGCCCCTGTGGATGTATTAAAAACACCAGAAATTTGAGCCCCTAAAACACTTCTGCTTTCGAGAAAAATTGAATATAAAGATTTACCGGTGCTCCCGGTAAATTTTGATAAATTTCAAATAACTCCTACGGCGATACGATGGTTGCTGCGACCATGACAATCTCAGAGTATGTTGTTGAGGTATATCATTTCCGAACGAGAATAGCTAATCGGTAGATTTTAGTCAATAAACATTGTTGTATAGCTTAATTAATATCTTGACCTTGAGAGGGAGCTATTCAACATAAAATGTTTATTATTTACAATTTCATAACTTTAGAGTCGATTTCGACCGCGACAACGATCACTGAATATTGTAGGATCGTTCATGCTTCCAATATGTTCATTTGAACCAAATTCATGACCTCATACCAAAACTTTGTATTACCTTTAAGCAATCCATGTACATGTATGTGTTCATTTACTGAATTAAGTTGTAGCTAGCCTAATTATCAAATTTACACATAATTACGGAACTCCTGTTTACGGTATGAGGTCTAAATGAAAGACTAGACTCTAATGACTTGGGTATTGGATTGTAAACTGAAACGCAGGAAGTGTGTTGCCTCTTGCCTGACAGCATAATATGCCTGCTGCCTTAGTGCAGGGACACTCAGTCTAGACACAGAGACTACACAAACTGCATTGCTGGATTATTAGCCTCCATTTTCAGACCCTTTAATATTTTTTCTTTCGTTCACAAACACGGGATTGTGCAAAGGTTACATCTGCCTGAGAGATTGAGACGATCATCTCAAATTTGTAACAGGCCAATTCTAGTAAAAGACAATGCTTAATGTGTCAAGCAGACATACAATCCTCATAAAACACTAGCCCCTTTAGTCTGACCACCAAGTATGCATCTAGGGCAGGAAAAGTTTGGTTGGACAACAGTAAGAAAGCCTCTTTACTATAAATCTTCATCAAGCCAATGTTGTGTGCAGACTTGGAAAATTGATGTATTTAAAATGCCTCATCTTGTATATTGACTTAAAATTGAAGATACAAAATACTGGAATGTTAATTATCATGTACACAGGGTCTTCAAAATAGACTAGCAGAGGGCAATAAGACTGACTTCATTAATGCTCTAGGGCAAGAAAGAAATATTAGAAGATACAAATAAGGAGGCAGCCCCCTAATCCCAAAAGACGGTTCATTAAGACTTGATTTCAAGCAACCCCTCTTCAGATAGAGGCAATATTTGCTTTTCAGTATTTAGTGGCAATGAGTGATACATGCTGAACTGACACCAGCTCTAATTTGCCTACTTCAGCTTGTAAGAGTGAATGTTGTACTTCAAAAGTCAAATCACTCAACTCAAGAAGAACAAGAAAAGTGGTCTTGATAAGCAGGTGGTCTCTATGTCCAGGTTTCTTCAATAAATGTTACTTCTACATGTATGCGTTCTGATATAAAACATTTTCTGAAGAAAAAAAAAAGGAAAAAATAAACAAATAAGCAGCTAACAGAAAACGAGAATCGATGGCATATGGGAGAAGGTACATTTACAATGTGCTGAGTTTTTGAAGCGAGGCATATCTACTTTGATATTTCCATTATGGTGTTGTCACAAGGCCCATCCACACATCTAAAACTACTACTGGAAAAGCCCCTAAAAACTGTAGGCCTAAAAGTTTGCGCAAATCGATATTTTGGTGAGGAGTGCGCATTTGCGACTTGAAGGTGCCCTGCATGCGTTAAGCACAGAAGTGAGGAGAGTCACGTGAGCAGAAATCTGCATCTTGCATTTAAAGTGCAAAAAAAAACACATTTGAATTTGATTTCCTTGTGTTTGCCGGAGTTGCTATGAGTCAAAAATGACATTTTAGTAAAAATGATATCCTTTAGTATTTGCTCTGCCAGCGAAACACCAGAATGTGAGAAAAATTGATGATTTTTGGGTAGCACTGTAAATGCAGCTACTGTGTATAGTTCAGGCATGACAATTTCCTTAAAAACTTATATCCTGAATGACAGAAAGTGATGATAGGCTTTTTTTTCTATTGTGCACTTACAGATGTACATATTTGTTTCAATATTTTGTTTTAATTTTTGATTAAAAAATAATAAACATGTACATGTAGTTTTCTCAAAATACTCAATGCTACCATGTCATTGCAGCACCAACAACAATGTTCTGGCACTAATATAATTTTGAATGACAAGGATTAGCATGAAATTGATATACTTAGACAGTTCTATACATTTTTAGATTTTACTCATTAGAAATGTTATTTTCAGAAACCACTGTCATAACCATGGCAACCAACATAATCAAGCAAACCATGACGTGGGAAGATTGAGATTTTCGCTAAATTTGAATGGGTACATGAGCTGGAAATGGTTTAATTTTACAACTTACATTATATTTTTTAGTTGTTTAATGTGAAATATACATTTATGCCATTTAGAAAAATGGCAACAGGTAGATTTATGTTCAGCACCCCCAAAATAGGGGAAATGTAACATAAAATCTGATTCTACAGAAAATACAATTAAAAAATTGTGACGAGGATCTGTGCACTTCCTTAGCAAGTCCATCCTGAAATTAAGTTACTGATATTATGGACTTCCCCTTTAACTGAGGGGACTATAAATGTAAAGTGTACATGTAAATGCATACCGGCAAAGTGAATTTGTCAAACTTTGTTATCTGACCTGACATGATGAAATTGCATGAATTTTGGAAACCCTCTGCAATGAGAAAATAGTTTGATAAACACAACTCTTTTTTAGATGACTGGGAAACATGCAAGTTTTTGAGAAGTAACAAAATCAGCAAGTACATGACATTACATGTACGTACATGTTTTGTATAATTGTTCATACTCGACAAAGCCCTTGCAATTTTTCAAAATTTTATTTCCAAACTTGTTCAAATATACATGTACATGTAGCAGGAGTCTGCAGGCTCCATTGAACATGTACAGTACATGTATCTTGACAATAATCTAAATAAAGACCCTCTCATAAAATTTAGTTTTGGATGCTCCATGCAGGGGAAAATATACACGGGGGCTCGGGGCAAATTAGACCCCGAAATGCCCAAAAGAGCCCCTGGAAGTCATATAATGCCTCCAAAAATTTGCATAGAGCTCAATGCAAAAAAAATTGAAGAGTGTTACTGCCATGCAAGCAAGCTTGAAAAGTAGCCCCCCAAATCGTTTTCCCTGGCTACATGTACATTAATACTCATTAAAATTTAGGGGTCAAAGACAATTATATGAAAAGACCTGGATATGCATGTAGATAAGGCAGACTGGCAAATTCCCAAAATTTGAGTTAGGTCGGAGACCCCCCATGATGTACTAATAGAGCATATTCAGTTGCTCACTTGAGTTAACAGGATTTGACAAGCATCCATGTCAATTGCCAAAAGTTTGAAGACGCTCTGGCCATGTTCCTTTATTAGTGTCAAAATATAAACATGGAAGACTCTAAGTTCCTGAGGAAGTAACCTTTAACAAGTTCAATAACCCCTTAGCACAAATACACAACATGCCACAATCATACATGGCTGTCCTAAATTATGGATTCACACATACATGTACACGTACTAAAGTTAAGTGTGAATCCCTTTTCAAGTTTTCCTATCCTCTTTGTGTTATAGAGAGAGCAAAGATATTAAGAAAGTTTTTAATCTTACGCTGTTTAAAGGGATCCGGTAACTTTGTCTCAGATTCTGAAACAAAATTCTGGATTTAGCTCATGATGCAATGATAATTATAAACCTTTAGGTCAGTCAGGAACCCCATGACTTTTACAAACCGATCGCCCGTCTGATTATCAAGATATTTATGATTGGAATTACAAATTTTGAAAACTGTTCGCCTGACGGTTTTCATAACACTACAGTCTATTGGGGAAAACGAGTATGGTAAAACCGGTCACTCAAAGATTTTTAATTTTTTGAGGCACTTCTTGATCATTTTGAAGCGCAATTTTTTTAGGGCTTCAATATTACACCATATCACAGACACTGATAACACGTAGGGCCATGTATCTCAGATTTAACATTGTTAAACGATCCCTTTAAAATCATGTTGTAACTGCAAAAGTAGGCTCACATGTACAACATGCTGTCATGGTCATTCACACACGAAAATTGAATCGATACAAAGTAAAATATTCATGTTCACACAAAAATATTGTTATGCTTCAAAAGCAGATTTTTTTTGTTCTCAATAGAAATGTGTGAGAGGCCCCAACTTTCATCAAGCTTCCTTCGGACTGCAGTAGGACTTTTCCAACTGGATGTTGACAAATCAATTTGAGGCTACTGTCCCAAGCAGAGATCGCTGGTGATGATTGTGACTTCTCATCGATGCCTACTACTGTCTAGAAGGAAACCTGTTTATTGCCAACTTTGCCCCACATCAGACATGTACGGGTCCCAGACACAAAGTAGACGTTCATTTCCTAACTGGTAATTTAGGGAATTTATCCTAAGGGGGATATTGCTGAGTCAAGCAAGCCTTTATCATCAATTACCTAGAGAAAGGTTTCATTAAATTAGCTAAGGCGATGAAAATGTCTCACTCAAATCTAGAGAGAGAGAGAGAGAGAGAGAGTGGAGAAATGAGTTTACAACATGGCAATGAAACTGTACCTGCATGGATATTTTTCCTTCTTTGTTGCTTATTTTTTTCTTTTACAATAAAGTATGTTTTAAAACATAAAGGTGTAAATCTGTAGATACATGTACACTTAATGCAGGGCTCCACTCTAAGTTTTCTGGAATACTTTTACATTTAAGAAGCAGATGAAAATCACTTTAATACATGTACATGAAAACAGTCCCCCATTTCCAGTAGGATTTTTCGAGCATACATGTACAATGTACATTGTTGCAGGTCTAAAAAGTGCACTATGAAGTACACTGTACATTAACATGATACATTGTTTGCCACCAGAGCACAAAATGTATGCAGGATGGATGCAATTTGGAGCTTGCGTAAGTAGGCCATGTAAGATGTTACAAACTCAATCATTTGCCATGCGTACACATACTACAAGCAATAATGAAATGACTTGAACTAATGAATCAAGTGAGCTGAATTGATAAATATAATAGAATCACATGTTACATCAACTATAAAATCCAAGACATTACTGCTTGATTAGGATCGTTATTTCAGGTTCCTGATTTTGGCTTTCAAAAGTTTTCTTTAGTGTAGGAAAGTGCAACCTAAATCCAAACACAGAAACACATTTTGGACTTGGCCTCTTTCTCAGATGATGTACATGTACATGTACTGTACAATGTATGCCTACAGGGTACATTTACACTAATTTTAATTCTGTTATCAGAATTTCAGATGATCAACACGTTTCAAATTTATGAACATGTACTGTACTGTAGGTAGGCAATATAACTTTATTGTACAGTGTACACTGTACATCAAACACTGCAGATGGTGATTTATTTAGAAAAGAAAACAAACTTGAAAATAAAGATATACAGTGTATATAAAATGCTTCTACATGTATACTTCTTGAAATCAGTGAGTAGAAGTAATAAACCTGCCTGGAATCTGACAATTACTCATCTCCAAACATCTGCAATCACGTTGGCCAGACTAAGCACGGCTTCAAAAGCTAACAAGACAATGATGTTCCTTCTGGCTCTGACTCATGCATACAATACGCATACAACACTGTACATGTACTACAAGCCTCACAACACATCCACTGGATGATGTACATGTAAGCCTACACAGTCAAGTGTGCTTGTGATATTTTGCTTTGATATTAATATTACAGTACATTCCCTTCCTTTATAATCTTCAAATTGTTTTTTAAAATGGAAAAGAAAAGCTATGCAGGAAAACTAACACTGCCTTACACATCTTTCATATAAATGTAATATTTCTTTTTGAACGTACATGTTGTGTAAATACAACATGTACAATTGTACATGTAAGTACAGTATAGAAGACATACATTGCACACAATATTGCAGGCTATATGTACATGTACAGTATGCTATTCATTTTTTTATGCAGCTGCAGGCATGAAAAGCAAATTTACACCTTATGGTGGCAAAGTCCCAAACAGTACTTGCTGTTTGTAAATACTGCAAAGAGCAGTTTCCTAAATTGCTGATCCTTAATTACATTTTTCCCTGAATTTTTCTCTACAACCTGCATACTGGGTCATTATCCAGTATTGGCAAGAAATACATGTACACTGTACATGAACATGTATTCAGATGATTCCAACGAAAAAAATACACGGTGGCGACGGGCGATTCGCCCCCTAAACCTCTGAAATCGCCACGGTAAAAATCAAGACGAGGGCGAAAAAAAATCAATATATCTTGAAAAATCGCCCCCGCCATAAATTGATATTCCCTAGGAATTAATAAATCAATTTATTGATGTGTCTGAGTGAAATCTCCGTTCCAACTACCAACTCCAAAACTAGAAACTTCCATCAACATTTTAAAAGTTTTGTGAGTTGCAGCGGATCGGCGGTCGTACCTACTGTAGCTGGATCTACGGCGGTATCCGCCTGCCTGCGCCTAAGCTCCCGGCGGCCGGACAGGCCACCGGCACCGATGTAGTTTCGTGCACAGCATGAATGCATACGTAGTTCGCACACGTTCACAATACACAGAAACGTACTAGCTCAGCTCCAGCGCGCGCCCGCACGCTCCTAGTATGAAGCAAATAAGTATTTGCGAGTGACGAGAGCTGAACTGCTAGCGACCAAATTGGTACGTAATATGTTTATTTAGTCTTTTTTCTGGCCCTAATTTTTATCATGGACAATGCAATCCCATTAAAAAAAATGTTATTCCGTCTAAAATTGTGCTATTTATAAGTTAAAACCATTAAATGCGAGTATATTTTTACTGTTGTCCCACATACTGATATATTTGTTATCACGAAACGTGCAAAATCAATGCCGGATTTTTTTCTGTAAAATCGGTATAAAGCAAGTTTCCTACACAGAAATTGAATTTTGTTATAAAAAAACCGTAAATAAATATATAAAGGATGTTCCTACTCCTCAGAATTTTTCTTACAACTGTTTAATTAAATTAAATTATTTATATACGATCGATGCTAGGCCAATTGTCATGAGTGATGACATCAATTTCTGTCTACGAAATGAAACTAGCTTTGGCTTGGCCTTTAGAATTGGAGTCTATAAAACAAAAAATAAGGCCATGATTTTGCATGTTTCGGCATAACAAATACATCGGTATGTAGGACAACAGTAAACATATTTACTCACATTTAATGGTTATAAATGTTATAAATAACACAATTTTAAAGGGAGTTAGTCTACATTTTTTTTTAATGGGATTGCATTGTCCATGATAACAACTAAATTTGGGACAGAAAAAAAAGACTAAATAACATATTACCTACCAATTTGGTTGCTAGTAGTATGATGGCTAAGGAAAAACACAACTTATTGTTACAGCTTACAATATGGCTTTAAGGAAGTAGCCCCTTGGTTTTTTTTAATTTTAGGCAATGGGGAAAAGTAGCCCCCATAACAAAAATTCCTAGCCCGCGTGTCAGTGATAATATTTTCTTAGGATATGAAAAACGAAGTACAGTTAAACAAAACACTCCTTTTGACAAGTTTTAGTTACATGTATATGTAAATCATAAAGCCACACGTTTAACACAAAGTGAATAAATCCTGGGTATCTGAATGTCTGCAATACTCTACATGACATATGTACGCTACAATTGTATCTATATTTGCCTTTGCTTGGAATTTAATTAGGTAAAACCGTGTTTAATAAAAAATACAACCTTTAAAAAAAAAAAGCCCCCCTGAGCTCCAAAATAGCCACCGCAAAATAATTAAGGGGGGCTATTTTTTTAAGGGAAAATCTGAAAAGAGCCCTCGTAAAAAAAAAAGTAATTTTTTGGTTGGATGATTCATGATTGCACAATAATAAAATACTGCTTTTAAAAATTAACAAGGTACAATCAAAGGTTAGTCAAGTGCTAATTTCCGGTTAGCACACATGTACACATACAATCAAACCTGTTGTGGTGGCTACCCCTATAAAGACCCCCTTCCTACAGTGGCTAATTCTATGGTTTCACAAAGGGCAAAAAGATGATGTAAAGTATTCAGTGCCCATAAGGCCCCACATGTACATGTACCTCTTTGAGTTTAAATTCCCCTGCAATGGGAAAAACGGGCATTGTAGAAACCGTTCAATTTCATAGTGGCCACACTTATTATTCCTTGGTTATAAATATAAACATGTTTCACTGGGTGTACCCATTCAAAGACCCAAACCTACTGTACATGTATGTGGGACTGTGTTGTGAATTAACTGCTGCACTACATGAAGTTTAAAATAAACGCCAAAATCGATGGAATCAGGAGTATACCTTTGCTACAGACAGGTGACCAGATTCAGGGATTACACTCTGATACAAATTAAATATTCCCCTATCTTACATGTACATGTACTGTACGTATGATCTACCCTTGGTCAAATACCGCTAATGCACACAAAACCTGATGTAGATGTATAGTGAATTAGTGATGCAGGGGTACAAGCTTATAACATCTGGTACAGGGAATCCTTTACTACAATTCAACCTTCCCCTTACAATATATCCAAGTAGAGACGGTCAGTCAAACCAGACTGAGAATCAATGGAACAATCATCTACATGTACATGTATATACATGTACACAAATCTAAAGTTTTCTAATTTCAAATAAGCTTTGTGGGTATACATACTGTACATGCCAACATTTGAAAATCAGAAATCTGTACAAATTATGCTATTTAAAAAAAAAAGAGGAACAATCCTAACTCTCCTATTCAATACTACAGACAAATTTGTACAGGAAGAGGAACACCTGCATTAAAATGATAATTATCTTCCCCCCAAAAAGAGGAATGTTCCTCTTTAATCTGAACAGTTGGTTCATGACTAACCTTTCACCCTAACATGAAATAAATTAACCGAGTACACTCCCAGGCTTACAAGCGATTGCTTGAATATTCGGACGCCATGTTTTTTTATAATTGTTTTGATTTTTTTTTGATTTTTTTTTTTTTTTGCCACCACCATACCACTGGAGCAATTGGCAACAATAGTCAATTTTGACTACCGGTAATAGCCATTATAAAACCAAACGAACAACAACAACAACAAGCAGTATCCCAAGTCCATCGCCGAAAACGCATGCAATTTTACTTCGAGTTGCAGTTGAAGGCGCTGATTTAATAATAATTATAACAGTGAACAATGCTGTTTTAAAAACCAAAGATGGCAGAATAATCCATTTTCCTCCGAGTCCAAACAGAAATCCAGACATTTGGTCCCAGTTTCTGAGTGGTGAGTTTGACAGTGCCTGAGTTGGGAATCATTTTTACAGACGGAACCATGCCAGCGGCCGTCTCTCTCCCTGGCACGGGTAAGCGTCGACCTTGACAGTGATTTTTTTTTTGCGGCCGAATACTCAAGTAGTTGTCAACCGTGCGGGTACTCGAGCATTCGACTACACGTCGCAGCCCTAAAATAAATCCTAAACCTACTATCAATTTACATGTAAATTCACATTTGTAAGACAATTGGGAAATGACTGATGTGAATTTGGGGTACAAACTTTTAAAAATCTAGTGCACTAATGAAATCCTATTCCAATTAGTCCTAGAGAGGGTCAACTTGTCTGTTGAATCATGGCATTGAAATCGAAGCCCGTCAAACTATAATGCTGTCTCGTATTAATTCCTTAACTCCTGGGATACATGCAGTCAAGATGCTACATGTTCCTCTTGTCCCCCTGCCTCCCTAACATGTTTTATTACGTAAACTATATAGGCCTACATGTAGTTATTAGTACCAAAAGAGACAAGAAAATAGACGTGGAAGTTCAGCTGCTGCTTCAGCATTCGTCCAGTATTTGCAGTAAAGGTAACAGTAAAATAATTCTCACTTTATTAAACTGACATACCCTGTATGTACATACATGTACATGTACATGTAGATCCAGTTTTCCTTTGAAGAAATAAACAATAGCCCTACCAAAAACTGACATCACCACTGGACTTGAAAGAAAACCGTAATGACATAAATTATATTCTCTTAAAATAGAGTTTACAGGATTTATTGACATCTACATTACACGAGTGGCAGAGAACAGTCAAGGACATCAAGGACTTCAAGGTTGTTTAATTTCTTACTTGTATTGCGGCCCAAATTGTGAAACACAGAACCTCATACAAGAGTTTGCAATGTTGGTTCTTCCTAAAATGCAAAGCCACACGGTGTACAAAGAAAACTGTTTTCATGTTGCCAATATGATACTTAATTTGCGATGATAGTGATTAGTGTAAAAAAGCGTGTGTGCTGAGATTGTACTAAATAAAATCAGGGGACTCCTTGTTCGCATTTGTTGATAAACTAATTGCTGTCATTGTAAAATCAGTATCAAATTGGCTTTGCATTTCATGCAGAACCACCAACTCTTGTAAAAGGTCAGCATTTTTGTAATGTAAATCCACTATTAAAATTACATGCTGGCTATTATCAGCACATACATGTACATGTACATGTATATTGCACATATTCCTGAAAGGTAAGCAAATATGCTCTCATTCCGGTGTTAATTTTTCACTTTTGGGGTTTAATTCTTGACTAATTTCAAAGTGCTTTGTATGAGAGGAAAGTGGAGTCCCCTACCAAACTCCAAATCCAGTGTGCAAGGTCATCTAATGCAGGAATGGGTGATTACCAATGCATTTTAGGTTTTGTTTACATGGGTATGGGTGCCAAATAGATGGTATCAATATCATATTTCATATCAATATTATCACCTACACTGTAGCCCTTCAAGCTATTACTGTCTGTGAATGGAGAGGGTTGACAAATGTGAACTTTACCAAAGAATTCTGTATACTAGTAGTACTACAGACAGACCCCTGCCCTTGCTGTGTTGAGAGTCTAGCATTTACTACTGTAAGCAAGCATGCTGCTACATTTTTGTGCTAGAGAGCCTAGACTCGGCTCACAACTCATGTGGCGACTGTGCGCCATGTAGCAGGGCTTAAATTAATCCAAGGCCAGGCCTTGGATGCCCCTTTGATTGGCCTCAATGCCCCTCTCATTGGCCTTGGAGATTTTTTGTGCCCTTTCCAATTCTTCCCATTGGTGCTGTAATATACATGTAGGAATGTGCCCTACAGAAAAGTGGCCTTGCCCTAAAAATGTTGAAATTTAAGGCCTGATGTAGTGTAAGTAAGTCCTGTGTAGCTCCAGAGCCTGCATAGGAAAAACGATTCAAAGTCAAACAGCAGTTTTGGTCACAATTTTTTTTTAATGTAAAAAAGTAGTAATTACAATTTAGACTTCAATGTTTTTCGACTCCTCTGGGCATCCGTTCTACCACTTAAAATTATAATTTGAAGAGAAAGTACCAAGCGCGGTATGTGTTTCGTATGCATACTTTCTCTTCGCCATGTGGAATCGACGATATACAAACATCAGTAGGGGCGCTGGCCGAGAATGAGGATTGTCCGCATAAACAAAATGTGCCCAAAAAATAAGGATTTTTTTTTCCTTCATCGGTGCTCTGCAGGTTTAGGGTCGCTGAACCTCGCGCTGGCGATGTCAAAAACAGATTCCGCATAAGAAAAAAAAAACAGTTCACCGTCTACTTTCATGGGTTGTCTGTCTTCCCGAGGATTTATCGCTCATAACGTGATAGTCTCTGTACAAAGTCAATGTAAAATGCATCAAGAAAATCATTGTGGAACCCATTTTTTGCATCGCCAACGAGCAGATCGGAAATCAGAATCGTCAGCAAAAATGCGGACAATCCTTATTTTTGTGGACGCATTTGTCCGTGTTTTATTACACAAAAACGATCCTCGTTTGTGCGGAGGATCTTTATTCTCGGACCATCGCCCCTACTGAAGAACATGGGATGAATTGGGTTAGGACGAGGAATCACCCTTTTTCCCCATCAAAGACTTCTTCAAACTGTAATTTTAAGTGGTTGATCGGATTCCTAGAGGATTAAAAAACAATGTAGACTGTCTAAGTCAAAATTGTTATTACTACTTCAACTTCTTTACATTTCGAAAAAATGTGACCCAACCCGCAGTTGAGTCGTTTTCCTATGCATAAATGCACAGGGATGCAGGCTCTGTGGTGTGGAGTGAAGTCCCGTGTTGAATTTTGTCACTCACCTGCGATGGACAGAAATAAAAACAGCTCACAGAGTCTGATAAGAGGATCCTTCCCAGCCATTCTCGATCCAGATATGGCTATATCACTCCGATAAGGCCCAAGCTGATGCTAGTGCAAGATAAAAGACAAGTCAACACGAAGGCCAAAGTGTCTTGTCCACGCTTTCTTGCTAAAGCCGCTTACGAAAATTCGCATTCAGCTCCACGGCCACGTCCTTCTCGGTTTTATTTCCCGTGCCCGTAAAGATAAACAATCCGGAGGGTGCTGCTAGCTGGACAGCGTTCAGAAAGAGGTAGAACATACACCCTGAATACTGTTGATGAAAGATAAATAATGATGTTCCCTGTTGAATTAAATAATACAAATATATCACTGGCAGATGGTTAAGTAAGCAGTGTCATTAGCCTTCGATTTCGCCGAGATATGCCCCTATTTTCCCACCGCGCCGCGTCGACTTCGGCTATCTCGGCCGCCTGAGTACAGTGTGTAGGAACGGTCAATATGGCTGCTATGCAAATTACACGAGCGTCGAGCTAGCTAGCTGATATCGATACTGTAGTATAGTCACTGCACTCGACTCGTTTAGTAGATCGATGTCCCGGATGTCAAAGTTGTTTTGTAAACAAAGGACCGGGTAAGTCCCCGACGTACGCCTTGAAAAGTTGATTTGATTTGATTTGATTTTAATCCTGCCCTCCAAGTGACCGTGGTCATTGTTTTGTTTGTATTTATTTGTTAATTTAGAGGAAACCTTCGAAAAGAATTTGGAGTCAATGCAGGGTCGTATCAAGCATAGAGTAGAGCTGGCATAGCCCCCACCCTCAGCCTGGCTATCACCCCGCGTTTGCAGACAGCCGACCATCAGAATAGGGGGGGGGGGGGTAATCTCCAATATTAGCGTTACCTTATGATTTCAGCCATGGGTCGCGGCAGCCGAACATACACTATTAAAATCATGGCTCAATTTATTGCTTCAAACTTCTGCATGGAAAGGCAGAATTAAACTATCCCAATTAAGTTTACCTGCGGCAGTCAAGCCGTTCACTACATTCCCCCCCCCCGAAAACAATCATTTTCTGGACTAGAAAACCAATTGTGTTCCACTTCTAGTCACCAGAGGGGTATCCAACAGGTCCACGAGCCGTGCAGTTTATACTACCCTTTTTATTTCTGGAAGTCCATGACAACAATATTTAAAAATGATAGAACTAGCAGTGGTCCTATATACTCTACCGGGGGGGGGGGGGGTAATTCCGGAAATGTCGGAAAGGGCGGCCAAAATGTTTCCGTCGCCAGCCCTCTCCAGTTCTCTAAATTTCTAACCTTATTCAAGAGCGTCATCGGTGAAAATCTTAAGCCCTCCCGAGATTCCGAAAGTCTGCATGGTCATCGGCCACCGTCACAAAACTGAGCTTTTTCTGAACGGGAGACCGTCCTGTCGTTTCCCTCCCCCCCCCCCCCCCCCTCTTTTGGATTCTAATATATAGGTCCACAAGGCATGTTATTGGCAAACCCTGGTATAGGGTTATACCCCCCCCCCTGCAAGATGGGATTATAGGGCCCTGTCTTATGAAGAGTTGCGATCGATCCGAATCAATCGAAGGTCCTCTATATATAATGATAAATCGCTATTTAATGTACATAGTTGCAATTGAAACCAATCCGCAAACAAATTGCGATTAATCGCAACTGTTTACAAGACAGGGCCATGGTCACCACTAACTGATTGGTCTATATAGTTGAGTTGTTTTCTCTTTCAAACGGTTCTGAAGAATTGAGCTCGTCTCAGACATATCCCCCAAAATCTGAGCTTTACAATTGTATTCACCGAGGACAAAAATGACAATAGAAATTTAAAAAGAATGACAATAGAAATAAAAATATACCGAATATTACTTCTCGGGGTCAAACCATCCACGCAAATCGATGGAAAGTGGTCAGATTGCGAAATTGGCTAATGTGAATGGGAAGGAGGCAATATACCACTACAGTCGTAGGGTATAGAGCGAAGAACACTTTTGAAGCCCCCCCCCCTTCCAAAAATAAAGTCGATACTAGTTGTGAGGAGCCTGTTCAAGCACATGAGACTGTGCATATATTTACACCCCTCCCCCCCCCCCCCCATGGAAACATCACAGATATCACCCAACCCAAACTGTAGTTCCAGGATATCCTGAGTGGCGGGGGGGGGGGGGGCGAATATACTCCATCTTTTCGAAATGAATGATTATGTGGCGTAGATTGAATGGATCCGCCTTAATGCCCCCCCCCCCCCTCCTTCTCTTCCCAGCGAGTTCTTAGCTCTCCTTCTCGTCGGTCTGTAGGAAGTATGCGTCATGAAAGTGGCTAGACTTGAAGTAATATCGTCATAGTCTACCTTTTGTAAGTTATTTCGGAATCAAAGGGTATTTATATTTCATATGGATTTATTTACTCTGGAGAGTATGGGGTAGTGACGTGTGGATGGGAAGGGGTGGGGTGGGCAAAGACTTCGGCCTGATTTGCCTAACCCTGAAAAATTCCCCAACATGAACAAAAAAAATTCATATAATTAGTAATAAAAGGGACAATGCAGCAAAAAAGTTATTGTGTCATCCGAGTGATCGTGATAAAGCAAGCATCATGAATTAACACGTATTTAAAAGTCAATGGGGCGATGAGAATATACGCGATCCATTATCTCTGATGATCAAAATGGATCGCTGAATCTGATATTTTGCCCCTTCTTTAGTCGATCAAGATCGATACGCCAGCGGAAAGTAGGTTCACACGGATACAAGAGAATGTGAATGACGAGAGACATGATGGACTGCTTGCGGTTCAAACGTATCATTCTGAGCGGTCACAGTTTTTATCGTTGTTGTTGTTTTGTTAGTCTTATGTTTATGTTTATTAATATCTCTAACAAGCAAGACAAGCGGAAAAACATTTGTGTGAATAATGTCAAAATGATGCCGGGGTGAATTCGCCTTCCGTAATGCACCCCCTGCTTTTAATCGGGTCAGCAGGCGGGCAACTGCGAGAAATGCCGAGAAAATAATTCTTCAATTGTATTTGTTATTTTTAAAATGTAAGACAATAGGTGTATGTTTTTTTTTTTTAAAGGAAACTCATCAAACCGTTCCGCTGCTCGCTGTTTTGAAAAGCGTCGGAAATGCTCAAAATCATCTGGGCTTCATAAGCATGTGGTGATGTGGTGATGTGGAAATGCTTATATAGCAAACCGCAGAAAACTAAAAAAGAGTAAAGAATTATTTACTTACACCTCAAATTTCAATTTCTTTTCTTCATCAACAGACTAAATATACTAAATCAAGTTTAACACAAAGCACAAAGTAAAAACAAGCACATGCCGGTTCCTCATGTCTTCTAAGTTCTGGGATTGCTTAAGAAAAGATGCGTATTCATTTGTATTTATAAAAAAAAAAATGTTATTTTGGTTTGTTGTATATTGATAATTTTTGCTGCAAATATTTCCAGTAAGGGCTTGCTTCAAATTACGAGATGGAATAAAAAGTGAAGGGCGCCAGCTATCATGAAATACAGTAGTTATGGAGAAGCCTCTTGAACTTTTCCGGTATATAGATAAAAGTCTGCATGCACGGGTCCAAAATTGTTATGTTCACTACAAATGAAAATAATGTAGGTCTTATGTCTGTGAAAAACGTGTTAAATCGTAATTTAAATGGATATTATATGATTATTTCAAAATTCGGAAGTACTCGTCCCATTAAAAGCAGAAAAAATGAGACAAACAAATTAGTGAAAGTTTGAGCAATATCCAACTAAAAATAGGAAAGTTTTGAATTTTTGAAGCTGTTAATTATCAGTGAAATACGACTTGGAAGCACTGTGATATATTTTGCGAGCTCCTCTCCAATTCGCTCTGTACAGAAAATTGATAAATTCAATTGTTTGTAATTATTAGTGACGAAATAGTATTTGCAATAATTATATTTAGGTATGATTTTAAAAATTCTTAGGGAAAAAATAAATATATGTCTTTGAAGTTTTTTTAGTACAGCTATAGGCAAATGGGAACGGGAGCTCACAAGATACGTCACAGAGTTACCAACTTGTGTCTGATTGATTGCACCTTCAAAAATTCATAATTTTCATTCAGATTCTCCTCAAACTTTTACTGACCGGTTTCTTTCGTTTTTCTGCTTCTATTAAAACCAAATTAATGTCAGGGTGGACATCCCCATTAAGAAATCGTTATGAAAAAACATCATGTTCCAATCTTAATTGATCATGATCTATATAGAGTGGTGAATGTGACGTCATCAAAAATCTATTTTTAGAATTTCTCAATTTTTTTTCTTTATTTTCCGAAAGAGCATCAAAAATAATTAAAAAATTGAGAAATTCTAAAAATATATTTTTATGTCACAGCTTCACTCTATAGGCCCTAGTAGTAAGGTTTTTAACACTTTGTCAAGGCACTGCAATGGGACAGAAATCGTATCATTGGTCATGTATAAACCAATTGCTTAAAGGTGAAATTCAAAGAAATTCACAAATATGTCAACTAATGTATCACTAGAAACTGGTAAGCTAACAGATGGCCATCGGACAAGTTTTAGGCCCGGTTTTAGGTCAACTACATATCGGGTGATTTATACAAAAATACAAATACAACCACCTCCATAGCAGCTGGGAAATACGAGAGATTCGCCGGAAAAGTAACGATGTTTTAATGACGTCACTATATGGACCAACACTGCCCAAGCAGACGACATCCCATAGAGAATGACTAATTGCAAAGCTATTATTTGTCAAATTATAATGAGTTTGGTGTATATAAATGTAATGGCATGTACCATTCAAAAGGGGATATGACCCGATTCTGATGACCAAAATCTTTTGCTTGTAAATACACAGGATAGGGGTTAATTAACGATCAAAGAAACCAGACTTTCAAATTGAAAAGCCCCGGAATGATATAAAGGACGGCATTTGTTCCCTCTTGAAACGCCGAACATACCCCGGTGTGTGCAGCTGAATATACAATGGCGTCTTATTTTGTTTACAAGCGACAGATTCCTTTATTTTTGTATCGCTGCATTTGTCATCAAAATAAAACCAGGCAATAGATCATACATTTAGCCTGACGGTAGTGAAGTAAGAGAAAGAACTCAAGAGAAGATGAAAACACAGGCACTGAAAATGTGTGAGATGTCATGGGACATCGTCTGCTTGTGCAAGTCATGTCCATACTGTGATCTCACACATCTCAGCAGCGTTCGGAGAGCTCTTCAGGTGCTATGCCGGGGCTGTATTTAAGCGTTTTTTAATTTAAAATAATCATTACTTCGAATGTTTCCAAGCATTGAATTTTGATAACCTTGTCGAATCAAAGTTTCAACTTTGCCAAAATGAAGATAAAGCTAGTTTTTAAAATCAATGAATATCTACTTTAACATTTTATTATTTAAACAAATATTATAGGCCTATATAATGCTGTTTTGAAAGTTCGATCGAGGATCATGAAGAAGAGGTGAATGAACTATGTTTTCCTTGTTTTGCCAGAAAGCTATGATAGAAACTACTGCATATTTCCCAGCAAGAAATCAAGCCATAATTATATCCATCCAAAAAAAAATAAAAAAATAAAAAAAACAAACAAAACAGAACAACAATAATGTTTAAAACAAAACAAAAAACAAGCCAATAACAGAAACAAAACAGAAATCAAAGTCAAAATCAAAATCAATCTCAAACTAAAATAATAAAATTAAAAAACAGCCCTGATACATCTCCTATATAGCTGCAGGCTGATGAGATATAGGCCTAATAATTTAAAAGTGAAGAAAATTAGTCAAAAGCAATGAACAAACATCCTCGGGTGCGGGTGATGACCTAAATTTATCTGAACAATGTACTGTTGAATTAGTTATCATGAATAATAGATTCGAGTTGTTTTACATGATGATTATAAGTCGGTCGAAAATATAAGTTCCCTTGTGGGAACTGTGATAAGCCAGTCAAATGTAATCAACACGGCCTTCTGTGTTCTTATTGTAAAAAATGGTTTCACACTAATTGTCAAGCTATCAGTTTTTCAGAGTACCGCAGGTTATATTATGAATGCCCTGATGAGAAGTGGAATTGTTTAACATGTTGTCTGCCATCTTTTTGTGACTCATTATTTACTGACGATTGTTTAGAGAAAGAAAGCCAAAACGAGGATAGACTAAAAGAAAACTATTTTAAGGTAACGCGCGTTACACCTGAAAAGCAAGCGATAACAAGAGTAATTCAGCCAAACCTCAGAGATGAAAACACTTCTCTTTATCAAGAATTTGAAGAAAAGTTTAAAGTTAAAGGCCTTCATTTTTTCACCTTAATGTGAGGTCTATTCTAAACAAGATATCGGAACTTAGAATTCTTTTTAAAAGAAAAAGGCTGTCTATTATTGCTTTCACTGAAACATGGTTAAACAATTCCATAAAATAATGATGAAGAAATTGAAATAGACGGATATAAAATCATACGTCATGATCGATCCTCTGGCTCTGGAGGTGGTGTATGTTTCTATATCAGAAATGATATTGCATTTAATATTATGGATGCTATAAGTACTGGAGATACGGAATCCCTGTGGATAAATTTGCTTATACCAAGATCAAAACCAATTGTTGTTGGCGTTCTGTATCGACATCCGAAAAACAATTTGTTTATCGAGAAATTGTCCAATATTCTTGATACATTAAAGAAGGATGACGAAATAATTCTTTTAGAAGACATGAATATTTGTCTTCTTCGCAAATCGCCACTGGCTAAAATATATATTGACTTGTTGAGTCTTCATGGGTTTAGTCAACTCATTAAAGAGGCAACACGCGTTACACCTACATGTTCTTCTCTATTGGATCATGTTGGTTGTACCAAAGAAAATAAAATAAGTCAAAGTGGTGTACTTTCTGTACACGGAAAAATGTTAGACTGGCTATAGGTCATCACAGGACTAATGATATCAGATCCATGAAAAAATATACAGAAGAGTCTTTCAATCTTCAACTATCTGTTGTTGATTGGTCACGAATAACTGACTGTACAGATGTAAATGAGGCATGGTCAATATTTCAACATGTTTTTATCTCAAATTTGAATATGATAGCGCCACTGAAACGGATAAGAATAAAACAAAGATCAGAAACTTGGGTGACTAAAGATATTCTTTCCCTAATTCAAGAGAGAAAATTAATATAGTATACAAAAAATGGAGGAAAAGAGCAAAAGATGAGAAGCTCTATAAAAGATACAGAGTATTAAGAAATATGGTCCAAAGAGAGGTGAAAAAGGCTAAACTCGATTACTTACAAAACAAGATAGAAGAAAATAAACAAGATTCGAAAAAACTTTGGCAGAATCTAAAAAACTTAGGATTGAAAAATAAGAAGCGAAAAGAACAAGAATCTGTCATTAAAATTGATGGGGAATTATGTCATGATAAGATGGCCATCGCTGATGAATTCAATTCTCATTTCACTAATGTGGCTGCCAAATTAGTAGACAAACTCCCCCCTTCCAAAGACTTTTTCAGCGCAGACAATGATTGTAAAATTTCGTGACTTTTACGAAAGAAAAGGTGTACGTGAAAACAGCTTCGAGTTATTACCAATCAGAGAACAATTTGTTTTCAAAGAGTTACGTAAGTTGAATGTATCAAAAAGTACTGGGTTAGACTTGATTCCAGCTAAATTTCTAAAAGATGGTGCGAAGGTTTTATTTAAGCCTCTAAGTTACTTAATGAACCTATCTATCTTGACGAGTACTTTTCCAGAGGATATGAAAATAGCAAAAGTGACTCCACTTTATAAAAAGAAAGATAAAACTGATGTTAGCAACTATAGACCTATTAGTGTTTTAAGCGTAGCATCAAAGATTCTAGAAAAATCGGTCTGTGTTCAAATTGAAAGATACTTCAAAGAAAATGATATAATTTATGAATTTCAATCTGGTTTTCGACATGATTATTCGACTGAAACATGTCTAACTCATTTGACTGATTATTTGAGGAGAGAAACTTCCCAAGGGCGCTTTGTTGGTATGGTGCTCCTTGATCTGCAAAAAGCTTTTGATACAGTTAATCATTGCGTATTATTGAAGAACTTCTAATGGGTTTTGATAAGGCAAGTTTAGATTGGTTCAGTTCCTACTTATCTAATCGGCACCAAGTAGTGGCCATTCATGATATTCGTTCCAAACTATAACATGCGGTGTTCCTCAAGGAAGCATTTTAGGCCCAATTCTATTTTCAAGTTATATAAATGATATGTGTATTTGTATAAAAGACTTCAAACTATTATTGTACGCAGATGACAGCGTACTACTCTATTCAAATCCTGATCCTAAATATATTGAGGAAAAGCTCAGTGAACAGCTGTCTACGTGTGTCGATTGGATGACTGATAATAAGCTTTCTTTACACTTGGGAAAAACAGAAAGCATTTTATTTTGTTCTAAAAGTAGTTCTAAAAAGTCATTTGAATTCAAAATGACACACAATAATCAAGCAATCAAGAGAAAAGAGTCTGTGAAGTATTTAGGCATTGAGTTGGCTAGCGCAATTTCATTTTCATCTTTAGTAGAATCAGTTGTAAAAAAAGCAAATTCTCGTCTGAAATTTGTGTACAGATATCAAAGTTGTATGGATTTAAAAGCAAGACGTACACTCTGTTTTGCTCTTATTCAATGTTTATTTGACTATGCTAACCCTGCATGGTATAGTAACATAAACAAGTCAGATCAAAAGAAGTTGAAGATTATACAGAACAAAATGGTGAGATTTATCAACTGTTCTGGTCCAAGAACTCATGTTGGCTACAGCGAACTTTCTAAAGCTGGTTTTCTTGAAGTCGACCAAAGATCAAAACAACTCGTATTGCATCACGTGCATAAAATATATCATGCTAGGTCGAATCATTATATTCGATCCAACTTCGATCTTGTTACTGACGTACATGATTATAATACAAGAAATAGACGATTCAACTTTAACTTACCAGAAAGAGTAGGTAGTATTGGAAATTCGTTTTATTACAATGCCATAAAACATTGGAATTCCCTTCCCAATGGTGTAAAAGAAATAGGAAACTATGATCATTTTAAGAGGAAATTAAAGGAATACCTAATACTTGACAGTCAGAGAAGAGAAGTGAATGACATGTTATATGATTGAAATTGTTATTCTTCTGTCGGTTCATACTTTTTCATGTTGTATATACTTATGTTTTCGTACGTTATAGAAATTCTACAAATTCATCATTATTTTCCTCTTCTTCCTTCTCCTCTTTTTCTTCTTCTCCTTCTTCTTTTTCTTCTTGTACTTAATATCATTTCTATCATCAGTTTAATGTTGTTATTATTATTATTATCTTTAATAAGTAGTTCATTTAATTTTCTTATCTGTCTGTAAATATTACTATTTAAACTTATTAATTTTATACATGTCTGTAAGGGACCCCACTGGAAATAAGCTCTCGAGCTTTCGTGGGTTATCCTGTTCAAGCTGACTTATTTTTGATCTGTTATTATTGTATATTGTTGTATGTTGGAAGCTTGTCGAATAAAAATCAATCAATCAATCGATGATGATGATGATGATGATGATGATGATGATGATGATGATGATGATGATGGTGATGATAATGGTGATGGTGATGATAATGATGGTGGTGGCGGTGCTGCTGCCTCTGGTGATGAAAGGGGAAATTAAAAACAAAAGAAGGAAAATGTATCGTTATTACATTAGTGGAATTCACCATCTGAAAAAACATGGAAACTTGGTATTCCCCAATCAGAACAAACGGAAAGAAAAGATTTGGCAATCCGACTAGTCTTTATTGCGCAACTTTGTATGCATTTTTTTTTAATAACATTGACTAATTTAGGTGTTTATTGCTGAAATAAAAAATTATGCTATTTTTTAAGGATTCAATTTCCTTTAATTAAATAGAATGTTAATTACATGGACTTTATTTTAGAATAAAAACAATTTATGACAGAAGTATTTTGTTTGAAAGCCCATTTACAGACTAAAAACAAAGGTCAGAGGGCATGTTTCGTCATATGTTATTTCCACAACAATACATAGACTTTCAAGGCGATGTCTCTAACAAGATCTATATTCTGCTTTACAAATATGAAGTGACTGACACGTTATATCTATGTATCTAAGCTGCGGATACGTTCTCAAGTTTGTGGTGCAATTTCAGGTATACAAATGAATAATTTAGTTATGCATTTTTCCAAAGAGAATGAAAATTAGATTCTGTGCTGTGTCATTTGTGGCTTGTGTGCGTGTACAACATGTTATTGCGTGTGAATGATTGACATTTCAGTCCAGTGGCGCGCCAGTGCTGTGCATTGCATTGAAACCTTTGATACGTGTGCACCCGTGATGTTTATGAATGTGAGAATGACGTTGATGTTTTTCATGCAACGTGCCTGAGCTTATACTTTGAAAGGCTTTGAAACTTCAACATTCCATCAGCTTGTAAATAATTTTGTTTGAATTTGAAAATGGATCTAGATCTATGATAGATCTATAAATAATTTTTTATTCCAACCTTTTATTTTTGCAAATATAACTCGATAACATTCTATTTTGTCCTAACGACCTAAGTTAAATAACTTCAGTTGACAATATTTTTTTAATAGACAATGACTGAGACAGAGAGTAGCTGCATGTAGACGAGTAATACAGTAAACAGCTATCTTAGTTATCAAACTTGTCCTTGTTAAAAAACATTCGGCGCTAGTTCAGAAGCCTATCCAAAATTTGACCCGTAACTCCGGCATGGAGATACCCCACTAAAACATACCCAAAATGAAGTAAATATTCATCAGATGTTTAAATAAAGATCATGAGTTAAAATTTGTTATGTCTATTACCTTTTTCGGAAAAACATTGATATTAGTATACACTTTTTCACAGGTTTCACGGCAAACCGCTGCACAATTACAAGTGCATACCGATAGTGGGTTGCAAGCGGGCGCGCACGCATGCCTGTGTGAAGTTATCTACCATAATGTCTCGGATCCTCATTACGGAAGATAACTTCACACAGGCAAAACCGTGGAAAATATGCAAGATAAAGGCTAAGGACAGATTGTTAAACTTAAAATATCATTTACTCGTAAATTTATTTATTTTCTTTACATGTTTTTGGATCTACAGTTGTAAATGTATTGATCTGCTCATAGTGACTACTACAATTACAAAGTAATTATACCATTATTCAAAGAATGAATTAGACCCTCTGGTATCATCTAATGTAAAAGAAGTTAATTTGCAATTTTATGATATGTATTGGAATAAGGAGCACAGCACTATGAGGAGTCAGATACTACATATTTTTCACATATTCTAAAATGCACTTATTCAATTCTTGCATTTTTTGTTCCTGGCATTACATTAATATTTTTTCTCTATTCCTACAGGAAAACAACTAGAATCAATAGAGGAAACTATCTGATATAAACAGAAATGGCAGAGTTGAGAGATACTGATACAAGCCCTGTCATTCAGAGTGGGGTTGAGACTGATATTAGCCCCGTCATTGAGTGTGGGCCCTCAACCCATCTGGATGACTTTGAAGAAATCAGCACCAATGTGTCAGAATTTGCCCAGGTCATCTTCAACAATGTACAGGAATGCTATGTACCAGGTGAGTTCTTTCAGTATGGCTTAGTGAAGCATGTCCTGATTTCAAGTCGTTTTAGATGTGAATCCAAACAAAATAAGAAGCTTCAAGAAAGTCTGAGGACATTTTTTTAATGAACTTCTGGATTCACAAATTCTTTATGATCATACAAAAATTCTCAACTCCATTGGTATTGCGTATTTTTATTCAAGCAATAAGCTACTCTTTATTTCTTATCATTAACAAACTCAGCAGCGTTATCTTACCGGAAGGTTAATCTCTTCAAACCATTTTAATATCACATTTGTCATTGTATTGATACTTGATAGTCTAAAAGCTTGTCCCATAAAGTAGCCCTATTACACCCCTTAAGATTTGACTAAATGTGACTTAAGACCATGGGTTTGTCAGACACCCCCCTGAAATAGGAGCCATTTTTTTCCTCCTGTACAGAAAGAGGTATGGATTACACCGATTATAAAAATTAAAAAGCTGACACAATTTTCCAAATGATGGTAAGGGGTGTCATATTGTATTGCTTTGCTAGCCCAAAAATGCTCTGGATGTAAAGAAGGAATATTTCTCACATTCCAACTGTAATAACTCAAAGTGTTTAATGCACTTCCCTTCAGCTCACATTTGCATGGTGCAATCTTCAGTATTGGAGGTGTAACTTTGTGTAAAAGGACAAGTCCACTCGAAAAATAACTTACTTTCAATAAAAGCGGAAAATCAGACAATCCAATCAAAAAAAGTTTGAGCAAAATCGGATAACTAACAAGAAAGTTATGAATTTTTGAAAAAGTATGTAAAACTATGGAACAATGAGAATCACCACACAAATTGCCAAGATGGTTATCAGTTTGTGACGTCATGTCCTCACTATTTATCAATTGCTCTATATGGTTTAGTCCCATTAATTTCCCTTTTTATTCCCTAAAACTTGATTTCCCCATGCCTTTGCCCAGGTTATATGATTTGTATCATATTGCGTGCATGACATTTCACAAAATCTTTTATGAACTTTGAAATATGTATACTATTGAAAATAATATCGCTAGTGATATTCGTTTGTCTCGCAATGTGGTCAATAAGGAATCTAAAAGATCACGACGTTTCGTATGCTACTGCAATACTTCGTCAGGTGATGACAACTCAGCCGTAGCCGAACATGCTTGGGACAACCAGCATCAACCAGACTGGGACGGGGTTCAGTGCCTTTCCCAGGAACGGCATTGGTATACACGGAGGGTAAAAGAAGCTATCAATATCCGTCTCAATCCTAATAATTTCAACAGAGACAACGGGATCGATATCCCCGAATTTTGGATGCGGACGATATGCCGCCATGACACTCGCCGTCCTGCCAGCCAACAACGGTCGATTCCATTCAGCAGACGGCCCGAGCCAGCGGCCCGTTGATTGGTCGAGTACCGTATGCGTCGGCCTATAGGCCTGGTGCATCAGCCGAACCAGCGGCCGAACCAGCGGCCTTGGTGATTGGTCGATCACCGTGTGCGTCGACCAATAGGCATTGGGCGTTATTGTTCCAATTATCGATCGAATTTTAGACCGCTTTACGGTCCTCCCGTAAAGTATAAAAGACCCTTGCTTACAATAGTTTTCATCACCTGACGAAGTATTGCAGTAGCATACGAAACGTCGTGATCTTTTAGATTCCTTATTGACCACATTGCGAGACAAACGAATATCACTAGCGATATTATTTTCGATACTATATCCGCAATGAGTAATATATTTAGCATTATGTATACTATTTTCTCAATATTTTATATTCATAATTATTGATTTTTATATAAATTGCTTATTAAAATTCACATTTGTCATGATTTTCTATATTAGTGCATCCACACAAAAACATATTACTATTAATCTAACTTGGATGCTGGTGTGAAGAAATAAGATTCTTAAGGAAAAAATAGGAAATTTATACCATCAATATAAAGAAAATAATTAATGGGTAGTGAGGACATGACGTCACAGACTCATGAGTGAGTTCCCAATTTGTCTAGTGATTTTCAAAGTTTGTAATGCCATTACAAATTCATTACTTTCTTATTAGTTATCCAATTTTGCTCAGACTTTTTTTGATTGGTTAGTCTGATTTTTCTGCTTCTATTGAAAGTAAGTTAATTTTGGAGTGGACTTGGGCTTTAATGATTATTTCATTAATAAGATACCAATATTGAAGTGTATTGCTTCTTCATGAGTAGCCCCCCAAAATTACAAATATCACAACAAAATGGACACACATAGGGTATTATTTGCACCATAGATTGAAATAACTCTAGTAGGCTTTACAGTAATCTACATCAAGGATATTAGTCATTGTATTGCACAATCCAGTAAGCAAATCTACTCTGGTCTTTGCCAGAAAAATAATATTGCAGATTGTAGTTCGTCTGTATTCTGTAACAGTAAATTAATGTTCTCTTCATGTGGATCATTATTTATAAGTAGTTCAGTACATTATAAATAGCGCCTGCATCATGTATTTTTATGTTTCTGTGATTTGTATTGATGACAATGAACAATTACACAAGCTGTTTTGCAAATTATAAACATTAACATGCATGGATTAATATTGGCAACATTAGATTGTACTAGACAGCGTTAGTTTTACAATCTTCAAATGTAAATACTTTTAGATGACACCGATTCAAAGGTACATGTTTATTGGGTAAGTCCACATAATTGTACAGGGTGTTTTATTAAATAGATAACTTCAAACAATTATTAACATCTATTTTGAATGTAACTTTTTGAAATATAATTGAAAACATGTGCTCCCATCTTTGGTCAGAATGTTTAAACAGGTAATTAATAAAAATCTGTGATATCTGGAGGGGTTTACAGTAAGTTGTTGTATTAACACACTTACATGTACATTAATTTTTCATATTGCTACCCCAAAGGTAGTGTCACAGACTATGCATTTGTCTGTAATTTCCTCATAACATGCTATACTTTATGTCAAGACTGGATAGAATGAAGAAATGAAATTATTATGGAATAGTTTGCTCAGTTTAAAATAAAAGGATTTCCCAAATCAGAAGGTCCCAGATTCAACCTTTGCCCTTGTGTACGGCAGACATTTAATCCAATAACGTACATGTACAGTACAAGTAGTAGGAAAACTCTGAGCAAGAAATGGCATCTGTGTACAGTGGAGGCTTCGTAGTTGTGCATCAACCGTTTCTTTCCAATGGCAACGGCCTGTCGGGGAATTCCAGATAATTGTACAGGGTGTTTCAGTAAAAAGATAACTTTGAATGATTATTGACATCTATCTTTGAATCAGTGTCATCTGAAAGAGAAAACTTCATGCCTTTTCAATGGTACCCTGATAAATATGACCAAACAAAAAAAGTGTAATAGGCAAGGCTTTGAATAGGATTTTCAGCAGATGCTGATTTTCATCTATATATTAAATCTTTATGGTGTGGTTATAGTTTTATGAAAAGACCTTATTTACATGTATGTACACTCTTAAAGGGATCGTTTAACAATGTTACATCTGAAATACACGGGCCTACATGTTACATGTGTCTGTGATATGGTGTAATATTGAAGCCCTAAAAAAATCGCGCTTCAAAATGATCAAGAAGTGCCTCAAAAAAGTAAAAATCTTTGAGTGACCGGTTTTATCATACTCGTTTTCCCCAATAGACTGTAGTGTTATAAAAACCGTCCGGCGAACGGTTTTCAAAATTTGTAATTCCAATCATTAATATCTTGATAATCAGACAGGTGATCGGCTTGTAAAAGTCATGGAGTTCCTGGCTGACCTAAAGGTTTATAATTATCATTGCAGCATGAGCTAAATCAAGGATTATTTCTAAAGGATCTAAGACAAAGTTACCGGATCCCTTTAACATAGTGCTTCGATATGTGCTCAGGCAACAATAGCTCTGGTCTCCGGGATTTTTTTTGTTTAACATCGGGTTGCACATTTTTGGTGTTAGGCTAGGATTTGAGTTAGTGTTTAATAGGATTAGGTGTACGGTACTGTGCAATCCACCACAGAGCAAGTTATTGCATGGAGCTTGTATCATACAGTCCTGAACACTTTCAATTCATACATGTACATGTACATGTCAGAGAAGTCACTGAGGCTAGAGATGGATTAATTGAAACACCCTATTTTCTTCCCCATTTTCTTCTTCATTTCCTTCACCTATTTTCTTCACCAGGGACCGATCTCCAGTGCAACTATACCCTGACTTCGGCCATCAGGCCCCAGTCACGGGACTGGATCGGAGTCTTCAAAGTAGGCTGGACATCCACCCGTCAGTATCGAGCCTTTGAGTGGGCCCCCACCCCCACCCAGATGACTGATAGCGACGAATGGACCCAGGATATCACATTCAAAGGTAGGAATAAGATCCTCAGATTTTAAAGAATATTTCTCTTAAGAGGATCAAACCTTTGGAGTCTGATAGTTATAATTAATCAGACCTAGATCTAAAATGCCTACATTTTTAAGAAACCATATTTTGTATGTTGATTTTTAAGAATTTGTCAATGTTAATTATTTCTTTCAAAGATTAGAAGACTACTTTAAATAGAACTTTAGATGTACATGTCAACATCTGCTTTCTTAGAATTGATATTAAGTACATGTAAGTACATGTAGTACTGCTCCTTAGGGAATTATGAGCATTTGATTTGCTTTTGTTAATGAGAAGTATATTTATGTGAATTGATATTTGTATACGAATCTAGGTCAATGCTCATGTTGAGATTGCATACAATATATTTATTTAGTCCATTAATAAATCACTTTTAGTGTTCTTATATTCTTCCATACCTGAACTTTATTACCAAGCACTGCAATACAAAGTTCACTAAAAGATATGAAATCAGTTGTTTGTAACACGAAGCAGAGTCTATTACTATGACACGATTCTGTTACTATTGTATTTATTGAAAGCAAAAAGTTGGGTTCAAAGTTCAGCTTAAGTCTGAAATGTTCTCATTGTTCGCATGTCCTCCACTGTTATTGATGAGGAAGTAGCGTTTAACCGCACTAATCCAAACTGAGGATTGAGATTCGTAACATGACTCGTTTAATGAGCAGTAGCTTAAATCATTGCCAACAAGAGCATGTACATATAGTAGACCGATGGAAGATAATTTGATAGCAGGGGGATTGAGCTTATCTAGGTCAAATACCCCAGCCCAAAATGATTTGTGACACTTTTTGAGGAAGCTTAGTTAATGCAACCATGAGCATACTACATGTATAGGAAAATCTAAAAGAGAATCTGATAGTTCAAGAATTGAGCTACTACAGTGAAGACTTAAATCTGTCCTGATGATAAGGTCTATTCATGCACATGTACATTGCCCATGTACATGTTGCATGTTTTGTACATTCTAAACCAAGAGGGAAACAACACAAGTGATGCCTCACTCTAGATAGCTAGATTAATCACTTTTAAATGGGGTTTACTTTCAAAACCCTTATCATAATATGCGTTTATGTTTTGTGCTCCTTACTGTAGCCTGCTTCTCACCATGTACACATGTACATGTACATGTATATGGCACAGCACTGTTTTTTAAAATCGGACGTTACATCTTCCGTAAACAATTTAGACCCTCATTTAACCACTACAGTAATAAAGTAATGAGATTGTATATGGTTTGAATACAATTATTAGTTTTAATTTTTACTTGACCTCCTGGTTTCCACAACTTTCAGTAACTTTTCGATCCACACGGTATGAACAACTTCTTGAAAGTAAAACTTTCTTCTTGCTTTCTAATGCAAGCAAGAATGGAGCTTGGCACAACATTACACTTCTCAGAATCAGTATACTTGGAATTTTAATTTGCATACATGCCCCAAGTCTTATCCAATGGGGTCATTGTTACTATGTACCTGTGGGCTGGTTGGCTGGGTGTGAATGACCAACCAGAGATTGACTTATAAAAATCATAAACGAATTGTTGCAAAGGCAGAAAGTTTATCTGCTGTAGACATCGCAAATGAGTGACACTGCTTAGCAAAGTTTTCTTTTTTTAAATTTTGTTTTTAAATTTTGATTTTTGTACAGCTGTAGCGATAGCGCGCACTTCTTCACTGTGGACGTGTTACCATGACAACGTACCTTGCGATTACGGCAGACGCGCATTGTAATTTAAACGGCCCCCGCGCTCATTACCTCGTGTTTGAGAAGGATGTCACCCTGCGTTTACCTCAGACTATCGTCTGGTGTGACACCGAGTTACAAAGATCTAAACAGGGTATCCAGTATAAAGACCAGTGTTTCCTAAATCCCTAAACGAAGACCTTGGGTGTGTATGTACCCATGTGTGTATTTGTTATTAATATACACAATTTAGCATACTCTCACTACAGTTACAAATTCCTAACTTCTCGAAACTATTCTTATACACCTTAAATGATATTAAACCAAAGTTATAAACAATATACAATATAATTCACATTTAAGAACATCTACTTTATGATTCTCAACAAACATAAATCAATAATATCAAACTATATAGCAAGTTCACTGCGAATTTACGACTTTCTCACCTGAGCATCTCTATACATAAAAACTTTGTGCACACACAGAGTGCACTCACTACTGGATACACAGAGATGCAACTATTGCAACATTGAAACTAAATCCCCTTTGGGCTTAAATATGTTACAAACTTCAAAGTGTGAAGAATGATAGTACATGAAAGTAGTACATGTATATCCCTTTTGCAGCCAACATCAAATTCTGTAGAATTTTGCAGGAATTATGAATACCCGGTATGTCACGTTTTGAAACTTCTTGAAAGTGAAACTTTCTTCTTGCTTTCTGATGCAAGCAGGATTGGCACCTGGCACATCATTACACTTCTCAGAATGAGTATACCGGTACTTGGAATTTAATTTGCATTCATGCCCCATGTCTTATCCAATTGGGCCATTGTCACTATTTACCTGTGTGCTGGCTGGGTGTGAATGACCAACCAGAGATGGACAAAATCATTACAAAATTGTTGCTAAGGCAGAAAGTGTATCTGCTGACTGATAAACAATAATTATACTTTTTTTGTGCAACTAATTCATGAATAATTCCTATTTGGCTTGATAGTCTTCAACTTCAACGGAGAGGAAATTACATGCTAACTTACAGCACCATAAACATGTGGTTCACAATAAAATTGTAAGAACTCATAGTATTCATTTCTGGTGAATAAAAAAGGACATAGATTGAGCTCCAAAATTTGCATTTCTCAAAAATATGAATAGTTCTGATCTTAGAATACATGTACATGATTGAACTTTTGAAAGATGTAAACATAATTTCATTTTTGGCCCTCATTGGGACACATTGGGTATATACATGTATATGTGTTTAAAAAACAGAGCCATATTGCATGTATACAAAACATTGTAAGGCCATTTTCTACTTGCTGAAGCAGAAAATATTAAGAAAACAATTATCAGTGTCATGTATTGATGAGAGCTTGTGAACTGTTACATTTTACATGTACTATTAAAGTCATTGACACCTCAAGTACTTAGATTGTATCTCATTTTCCTTTAAAAGAGGACAATAAAGACATTTGATGTACTTCTAACCTTGTGAAAAATTGTTTTCATGCAATTTTGAATATATTCTGGAAGGCATATATATATGTGCAAATATAATAGAAATTATTTTACATTTAAAAAAATCTCCTTTCCTAATGAAAACCTTTATTAATTCAATACGATGCAGGTACATTAACATTTATTATTTTTAAAAGCTCAGTTAAAAAAAGTAAATGTATAGAAATATACAACATTTCATGTGTTTGCAATTTAACATCTGAAATTAATTTTTGAGTGACCTTTGACCTCTTCATGCAGCATACTATCTACCCAAGGATGAAGACGGTGAATACTACCAGCTGTGCTACATTGATTCCGCTGGTAAGATGCGGGGAGCCAGCACACCCTTCCAGTTCCTGGAGCAGTCAGCTGAAGACTTTGTCCAGGTGCTCGATGATTCCATGGATATCCTCATGATACACAACAAGGTACATACCAAACCTGTTTCAGAGACCACCTGTCTGAATGGACCCCCCCCCCCCTCTCTCCACCCCCCTCCACCTGCCCCCTTATGCACTTTTTTTCCCCAAACCTTTATAAATGTGTTCTGACATTTGCTACAGGCTTTATATTGTGATAGATATAGGCTTAGCACTGTGGTTGCATTTGGGTTTTAGGTTAGGTTTATGGTTAGGATTAGGATGGTTAGATAATATATGTTCCACTTATTATTTTTGTTTCCTAAAGCAGTGATTGAAGAGAAAAAATGAAACCTGTGTAGAGATCATTAGAGATCATTCTCTGAAGATTTAAACCACATTTTCTATGTTTGGTCAGATTTGACTCGCGAGAGGACATTGTAATGATCCTGAAAGTGCTGAAATTACCGTAAATCTCTGTGTATAAGGCGCATTTTTTTGCCGCCGAAAAAGTTTTTTTTTTTTTTTTTTAAGTTTAAGTTTTGATTTATGGCGCTATGCCTGGCAATGTCTCCCAGCTCAGTAATCAGTGTGTTGACTCACCACTCGGAAACTACAACAACACTCAAATTTGTCTGTCATTTTGGTTTGAAAGTAATCTTTCTAAAAGATCTCAATATGTAGTTTAAAATAATAATTCCTCCATTTTTTTTTCTATAACAAATGGTGTACCACAAGGTACTCCATTGTCAGAAATTTAGAGGATGCTATTCATATCATGCATGACTATTGATGTTTGGCATAGAACACAGTGCTTTTGCTAGGTGATGTGATGAGGTTGGTGTGGGACACTTGGTATCATGAAGCCTAAGAGTCTGGACCTGTTTTAATTTACATTAATGATCTTACACATTCTTCTACAACGACATTGTTACTATTATTTGTGACAAGTTCACAACTTCAACTGCACCTCGATGTAAAATGAAGGTCTTTCCCCGCGTGGGTTTTCGGTTTTCGACAGGTGCGCCTTATACACGGAGATTTACGGTAGTTAATTTGAGTAGTGAGTGTATATTTTCTGGAGGCTCTGAAATAGAAATTCTTTTAATACAATCTCATATATATGTATGTAGAAGACTTCACTGTTCGTAAACTTCCCTCAAAAAGTATTGGCTTGGAATCAATTTTCAGCACAAAAACTGATGTGAATTTGAAGTTGAAAAACAAGTCAAGATTTATTGAGAATATACATGTGTGCAGATATCCAATCCTCTTTCCTTATGACTCTCTCTTGCAATTTCAGAGTGAATATTGTGTGGTGGAGCTGAAACGAGTCCAGGAGGAGAAGCATGAGATTGAAGAGGAGTGCAAGTCACTTAAAGGGAAGGTGATTGCCATGGAAATAGAGCTCCAGGAAGCCAAGGACCAACTGGACAGCATCACACAGGAATATGAGGTAAAGTCTCGGTCACAAATGCTATTACGAACTGCTACGAACGCCGTACAAACGATTTTCAGACAATGGAAATTTGGGAAGACAATGGAAAAACAGGGAGATTCGTACGAAATTATCGTTCATACGAACCTTTGTGACCGTAGCATAAGGAGACTGGTCTAGCAGAGCAGAAGATAGGAAAAACTTTTATTTTCACTGTGGACATTGATAACATTTATGATAGGAGTTGAGAGACACATTATGCTGAAGGGTACTGTTTCTCTTTCGAAACTACATTTTGGAAAATCAGCTTGAAAGGTTATAACAATCAGTATTATCTGGTTGACAAATTATTTAGTATATGTTTGAAATAACTCCTTTACTTACCATCATATCTCTAAATTTACAGTTTATGTTTAAATCAGTGTTTATCCTTCCCCAGTATTGACAATTTTCCTAATTTTCCCAATTTTTTTGTTTCTACATTCTTGGATAGATTTATAAACATTTTAGGTACCTTTACTACCAACATAGTACTTTCAATCAAAACTATGAAGCGATTTCCCCTCAAAATAAACCAATTTTTATTTAACATTTCTCAGGCTCGCAGTCTTGGCAACAAGTCGATGGAGGAGAAGCTGGAGAGCATGACATGTGAGCTGGCTGAAGCAAGAGAGAGGGTAGCAAATCTTTCTGAGGAAGCAGGAAATTACGAGAGCTCCCTCCAGCAGACAGAGGGCGCTTTCATGGAGGTCGTCAACCGAGAGCTTGCCCTCCGAAATAAGCTGGATGAGCTGGAGAAGCGATACACTCAAGTCATGTCAGATAGGACTGGTCTAAAGGTAGGTTTTTTTCATTTGGGTTGTTTCCATTTATAACAATTTCCAAAATGTAATAGGAAGCATTAAAAAGACTAAGAAATCATCATTCTGAAAAATGATGGGAACCTCAATGGCTAGAGTGACAATTGGGAGGAAAAAGTCTGTTATCAGATTATTCCTTTTGTTATAGATAAAATGTTTTAAAAAGAGAAATTAAAAACCTGATTATAATACAAAACAGTATAGGATAAGTTAATTGAGATAATAATAAGGGATTCTAATAATTTTCGCCTCCGAATTGCATATGACTCAACTTACGTAATCAAAATACTTTTGCACAGCTCAGATTTATGAGTATGTTTTACATTTCAAATAAAGTATCTGAAATATGACAACATTTCAAGGGGGTTTACTATTAAAACTGTACATGCCTGAATTGTTATGTGTAGACCCAGCTTGAATCGACGAATAAGAACAACACAGAGATGTGCGAGGAGATTGATAACCTAAAGCAGCTGTTGTCCCATAGCAATGAGACTCACCAGGAGGTGAGAGAGAGTGAGGTCCGCGTGAAGGAACAGTACCTCAGGATGCAGCAGGACCTACAGCAAGCCAGCATGGAGAAGGTCAGTAGAAGGTCAAATAGAGGTCAAGTAGAGGTCATCCACATAGACAAACTTGAAATACAGATTAATAGCCAGATCTTCTTTAAAGTATGTATGAAATGGAAGATAAATGAAGTTCTTAAAGGGATAATAATAGCAAAAAGCGAGACATAGGCACCGCTTTTCTGGTGACGGCGACGGCTAACATAAAACCGTCAACACAAACCGTCAACATAAAAAAAACTTAACCTAAGGTTAAGTTTTTGAATTTTTGGTTATAAAGTCTCCACAATCATGTGAGTAGAATTTCAGGTCACTAAGTTAAGGTCAAAGGTCATTTAACGTCAACAAACTTAGACTTTTTTATGGCATCAACATCAAGATTTTCAAAATGCTTCTTCTTCGTTATTTTCAACCGATTTTGATTCCGATTGTTTCATATGATAGGGCTAGGAGGGGGATTTAAAATTTCTACACAGAATCGTGAAATTCATTATCTATGATAATTTATGCAAATTTATTCGAAATCACAAAAAAAGGCTTCTCCTCCTTCATTTCTCGACCGATTTTGATTTGGTTTGCTTTATATCGTAGAGCTAACTTTGGTACACTAAACTTCTACACAGAATTTTGAAATTGTTCTCCATTAATTAATTATGGTAATTTATGCAAATTTATTCCAAAAATATCAAAAATTGCTTCTTTTCCCTCATTTCTTGACCGATTTTGATTTGGTTTGCCATATCTGGTAGAGCTAAATTTGGAACACTAAACTTCTACACAGAATTGTGAGATTTTGCTCCATTGATTATTTATGGTACTTTATGCAAACGAAATGAAATTATGTCCCTTTCAGGGCATCAAATTTTTATTTTTTGACCAGTTCAAAAGTGTACCACATAAAATTTAAGATATTTGTTGTTGCGAGATGCGGATGAGCGCTATGTCATTGACGTTCTGGTTTATCATATTGAATTGCGTTATGCAGGCGAGACCGCCGAGAGCGTTTCCCTTGTTTAATGTTAAATGTAATCACAATAATTCTGAATACAGTGAAGTCAGAATGTAAGTGGTATATGTAAGTTCAGATTAGTGGAACTGTTACAATATTGCAGCGACATGTATTTCTTAATCATTATATAGCTGGAGCCCACTAATACTGGTAGCTGAGGCTGTATTTGTGTATTTACATGAAAGTATAGACCAATTTTTTTTAAGAATTTAGTTCATTCTTGCATTTAGTTATCATATTGAAACATGTGTTTGCATTTTTCTATTACCAGGAGCAATTGCAGATGATGGAATGTCGTTTTTCGTCTGCTGAATCGAGCCGTGTCATCCTGGCCAAGGAGCTGGACTCACTCAAGATGGTCCAAGAAAAGCTCTCCAAAGATCTTGTGGTAAGTCCATTCACCATTTTGTTTTTTCGGTGTGTGGGTCCATTAAAAATGGGCCAAGATGAAACTTTGAAAGCTAAACTAAGAAGATATTTTGAAGTTTTCTCCTCAACTGGAATAATGACCTGATGAGAAATAAAACATTCCAGGCGAGTAAATAACCATTGCATCAATACACAACAGACTTATTGGAACCACGAGCAAGCTGTGTGCCTGTGATTTCAAAGAGACTCTTGCAGACCTGCCAACCAGTACGATTTTTAGAAGCAAATACGACAGTACGATTTTCCTTAATAAAATACGATTTTCAAACAACAACAACAAAAAAAATGATTTTTTTTTGTTTTTTTTTTTTTTTTTTTTTTTTTTTTTTTTTTTTTTTTTTAAATAAATATTTTGTTTGTGCATTTTCAATGGCAAAATGTCAATTCTGTCCTGTAAAGTATCCTACAAGCATCTCACATCGGCAATTGGGGATGTTTATTGGTTCATCGAACACACCAGTCGTGACGAAATAATGCATATTCAACCAATGATCAATAAAAAAAAATCTTCCTGTAGGTAGAAACTGTAAAAGGCATTGATCCGCATACAATCCGTGTTTGTTTTCAAGAATACAACTTTTGTCAGTAAAATACAACTTTTGACATTAAAGAATACAGTTTTTGAACTCCAGAGGTTGGCAGGTCTGCTCTTGAGTTTATTTTTTGATTTTTGGAACCCATGCGTAAAGTAGCATTCTAGCATAGGACCTATAGATGCAATCTGCTGTTCCTTTCAGATACACAAACATTCACAGAAAATTGTTGATGGAAAATCTTTCTCTCAAATATGTCTGATTTTTTTCATCTTTAAGGCTGCCAAGACTCAGAAGGAATCATTGAAGATGGCTTTGGAACGTCAGACTAAGGAGATGAAGGAAGAAAAGAAGAAAGTTCAGCTACAAACCCATCAGAGTAGAGAGAAACAAGCCCTCCTTGTGGAACAGATCAGTGCCCTCAAGGATGGTATACAGCAACTTGCACAGGTGGGACTAGGAAACCGAATTCAAGCCTTAGGCTAGTTCATACATGCTGCCGTAAACCATGGCAGCTTTTTGTGTACTAAAATGAATGGCAAGTGGGGATGATCAAAAAGGAGCTGGGACCAACAATGTTCCTATCCAAAAATCACTTATTATATATTAGATAATTAGATATAAAAAACAAACCTGTGGTAAATTGGTGGTTTATAGTCACATACATGAACAAGCCTTTACAAATGAATATTTATAAAATATGATTTGGTTGAAGGAATCTGATGTGAAGTGAAGTTACTGGCATAGGGGAGGAAAGCAATTGGTAGGTTTGCGCAAGCGATGTCCATAAATTGAGAATATACATTCTTCTTATTATTAAATTTAGATAAGATGTATAGTGTACATCTCCAAAATCTCTAAAGCAGTTGGATTTTTACTTTCCTGAATTCTACTTTGAAACACTTATTCCTGGCATTGCAGCGAGGTACATTCAGTCACAACACAACAGTCTAGCGAATCAAAAGGAGAGCATAGTTCTTTTTTTCTTACACAGGAATTTACAGGGTATACGAGGCATGACTGAGATCACTAAATGTCCTTATTTTTGCATCATTTGCCATTACCTTGCATGATGTTTCATACTTAAGAATGCTCTGTTACCCCACAGGAGAAAGAGATGGCCTGCAAGGGCACCAAAGGCTCCCAGGAGGCTCAGCAGATTGCCACCAAGGACCTGAAGGACAAGGTCAGACGCACCCAGTTCCACTGCAAGGAGGAGGTCCGCAGGCGTTCAGAGCTCCAGAAGAAAATGGTAGGCCTTTACAGTCCTGAAATGTAGTTATACATGTATTTGGAGATCAACAGCATTTCTTATTCATGATCATTACACACATAAAACTTATGATCATTATTAGATTGTATTACAAACATTGTTTTTATTGTTTTATAGTAATGCTGAAGGAGTTTTCACTTGAGGGCCACCTCATGCCCCCTCCCACTCACCCATCTTTATGTTTTCTAGTGCCTACTCTTATGTTGCATCTTGATACGTTCCTGTGAAGGTTATTTTGTTTAAGGATACTAGAATTAGGGTTAGGGTTGGTAACACAAAAATGAGATATGATTAGTACAGTGAAATTGACACATGAACATACCACGTCTTAACATATATTTGTTTGTGTACAAATGATGTTCATTGTAGTGGTGGCAAAATTGGTTTTCTTTAAATTATGGTTAAATGCCATCTCCATCCGTTGATTTACATGTACAATGACTATACAACAACAAACCACTCGGAGGTAAATCATATTTGTTTTAATAAACTGCCTCTGCAAAGACCATTGACACAAGCATTGGTCTTTCACATGAGTTAGTACACTCATAGGCCTTTGTCACACATAGCTAATCTATTATCATCCCCAATTTATTTGTTTACACAAAAGAGAGTTGTTTTACTGCTACTGCAGTTTATTGTGACACAATGGAACAAGACTTGATGGGTGGTATTCTCATAAATTAAGCCGGGACTTAGTCCAGACTAAACAAGAATTTTAGTTCACACTTCTATGGATTGCTAGGTTTCATCTTCCTCCTTCAATATTTATGACAAAGATAATCTACCAAAACCTTTGTTGAAATTCAGTTCATACTCATATTATCTTTTTCTTCCCATTTCGTTGCAAAATTAATTATTTGGACACTTTTCATTGAAGGATTAAAATAATCTGTACAGTGTAAATGAGTTGGCAACAGGCACCCCATATAACTGTGGACTAAGTTAAGCCAGGCTTAACTTAGTACGCGCTGTTGGAATACCACCCGATATCTTGAATATCTATTATTTCCCCGTTCTATTCCAGCTTGCCATGGAGACCTCTTTCCGCGACGAAACCAAGGAGTTGAAGCGGGAGGTGGAGGACCTGCGGCTCCGTCTGCAGATGGGTGCTGAAGAGTACAAGAAGGTGTACAGCGAGTGCCGCCAGCTGGAGGCAAAGCTGGAGAAGAGAAAGGTCATGAAGGAATTAACTCAGACCATGTCCTCGTCAACGGACAGCTCAACCTCATGGAAGGACTCTGAGAAGAACATCTCAATCTCCAAGAGTGAGTCTTGAGATTATTGAAGCAATATATTGTGAAGGCAAATGTCCCGAGGGCTTATGAGACGTTGATAAAGAGTATGAGTTGTAATACCGATGCTTTAAAGGGGAATTCTATATCAACAGCAAGCTGGTTTTAAAAAATGAAGGAGAAAAGGAAAGTAACAAATCTTTGAAATTTGAGGAAAATCTGATGAAGAATAATTAAAGTGATTGGGCAAACAACTTCATGACTTCTTCTGCAAGTAACTCTCTATTTGTTTTGCACAGAGTCTCAAACTTTTGATTTTCCCCAAATAATATATTTTCCCATACAAAATTTTCAGGATTACCCCATGTAATCTTCCAAACTTTCAAAGGAATAAAAGTGCTGAAAGAGCTGATGAGCTCTGCTAGGAGCTCTAATTTTATCAAGTTTTTTTTTCTCTCTCATATTTTCTCCTCTCTCTCTCTCTCTCTCTCTCTCTCTCTCTCTCTGTATCCCCCTCTATCTCGCTGTATCTCTTCCTACCCCCCCCCCATATCTCTCTCTCTCTCTCTCTCTCTCTCTCTCTCTCTCTATCTCTGTCATTGTTTCAATCGGTATGCTCTGAGCATATTCAGGTTCATCTACCATGAAAACTGCTGAAACTGTACTCACAGGTATCCATTTTGTTTTTTGCTCTCTGCATAGGCAGAGGCAATGGATCTGCGATGGGTACTTATTTCTCCCTAAAACATCACATATTGCCAACTCATGAAGTTAGAATGCCAAAGAGGTTTCTAAAGATTTCCATGTTATTCTGTGCATAGGTGGAGAGGGCAATGGAGGTATTCAAACCTTGGAGGTAGTGAGTAACAGTCAAGGCAGTCAGGTGACTTCAGAGCAGACATCTCAAGGAGTACAGGCTATGAGTAGCCAGGCTAGCCAAGGTAGTCAGATCACCAACCAGGCATCACAAGCCATTCAAGCTACCACAGGTATGTTGGTCTCCTATCTATCAAGGTCATTGTAGGGTCTGTGATGAACAGGGGAGGGTTTCACAAAGATCCCAAGTCGAACTTTACTCTAAGTTGGACTTAAATATTATGGAGAGCCATTTGTAGCCTTAAAATAAAATATATTAAAAAGCAAAAATTTAAGTATTTTACAATTTTCATAAATTCCATATCATGAACATAAAAATCTCCTTGATAATAGAAAATATGAATGATTTGAAAACATTTTGTGCCTTCTTAAATAACTTTTACAAAATACTTTCAAAGATGCTAACGGCTTTCCATAATTTATAAGCATAACTTGAAGATAAGTTCAACTTAGGATCTTGGTGAAACACCCCCCAGGAATGGTACCATCTCATCTGTTCATTCCATTCCAAGGATCAGCCAGACTGCTCCTCCATCATCAGTACTTCCATTTCATCATTATCATTGCACTGTCACTTGTAACACCTGTTGTTAAGTAGCTGCTGTGCAACCTACAATGCTTTATTGAGATTGATGCTGTATAATTATATCACTTACTCAATGAACATCATCCAACACAGTCCCTTGTCATCTCTCTTTCCAATTGTAACACAAAAGATAAACTTTTTTATCTTGTAAAACACTCTATGGTTTTTCACACATATGTACAAAATGTCACCTTTTTTTTCTCAGCCTGAGTCAAAATTCTAATATTGCTTTTGAGAAACATTTTTGTTACACTTATTGTACCTTTTTGTTTTTTTGAACCAGGGATCCAAGTCTCTAACTTGTCTACTCAAGCCATTCAGGCGACAACCAACCAAGCCACACAGGGCAGCCAGGTTGTAGGCACCAACGAAGAGAAGAGCACTCAGTCTGGCTTGCCTGCCGTAGCGACGAAGATGGAGGGAGCCCTCCAGAGGCCTGCTTCTCGAGACGACACCTTCGATCTGAAGGAGATGCATGATCAGATGTGCTCTCTGTCCAAGGCGCTGGATGAGAGGAAGAAGGAGTCTGACGGTTTCAAGCGCAAGTATCAGGTCGGTTGACAAAGCAGACACGACGGCTCATGTTCATAGTGGTTTTCAATGTTAACCCTTACTGTACTGGGCTATTTTGAGCACCCTCTGACTGGGGGGGGGGCCTGGGAGGCCCCCCCCCCTATGATCTCGGCCGTCGATTGTCCGATGAACACGAAAATTTGCATGTTTGTAGATATTTACGTAAGGAACAAGATGGTATAATTAGTTTTTTCCAAATATGCAAATTTTTGTTGTTAGCCTAATTAATTATGCAAAATGCGCTAATTTTATGCATTTTACAGAAAACGTGTCAAACTCCACTTTTTGAATGTTGAAACTCATTATTCATATGAAACTTCTTTTCTAACACAAAATAGTTATTTAAATGTAATTAATAATGATAATTTATGCAAATTTTGATGCGATTTTTAATTTTTTTTTTTTTTTTTGATGACATGCGCATACTAATTGTTATGTAACGCCTTACAGGTATATCCGATTTCGACGAAAATGGTATCAAAATGTGCGTAAGACTTGAGGGAAAAAAGTCATGAAACGACCATTCAAAATTCCAAGCGGTTGCGGCGCAATCTCCGAAAATGTCGAGGGGGGGCCTCCCAGGCCCCCCCCCAGTACAGTAAGGGTTAAAGCCCCACCGCACTACTTAAAGCTTCTTGCGCCCTCTATATAGCAAACAATGCCTAATCGGTGACCATTGGTTCCCCATGATCCCCTTTGTCCTATGTTAATTGAGAGCTAATTTGATGAGATAACCACCTGTCAGTGACCATGCAGGGAGGTATAATCCCTCCTGGCCAAACTAGTGCAGATGGGCTTTAAACCTGGTTTAAGTTTGTCCACTGATTTGTGGAAGGTCAAGCATCAACCCTTGAATATCATATGAATCACTGTAATTATGTTCCAAGATGAACAAGTAACCTTGATTTAGTCATGAAATTAAAATGAGAATTGAAGTTCATGTTGACATTGTGGATTCAAACACGATGAAGAGGGTGACATGGCACACTGTAAATCAGAGAACTTTATTTAAGCACTTGGGTAGGGGGGGGGTAAGCTAATTGGCTTTTGAGAATACGGAACAGTAATATTAATAGATGAAAATGTAGCACTTATGTAAGATGTTAGACAAATAAAATTCAGCTCCATCCCTTAAGGTGTACTTTTCTGAAGCACCTAATATAGTATAAACTTTGGCAAAAATGGATTGCAGTGGTATGATTTATTTTATAACACACTATAAGACATCTTGAGAATATCCTGTTTAATTGTATTTTGTGTTATTTTATGTAGGAGGAGAGAGAGAAGTCTGCACAATTGGAGCGTGTATGGCAGCTGAAATACCAGTCTCTAGAGGTAAAATATCTTCTTTTTTCTAATGCATGTTCATCTTGGTCTTCTCACCATCTCTCAAAACAGAATAAATAAATAAATAAATAAATACATGCCATGTATTTTTCCACCTACCTTAAGTGAGGTTTCTCAATTAGATTATATTGACATCCTTAAGGAGCTAATCCTTTTTCTCTTATTTTCACTCTTTTAAGTCATTAATCAGTCTATTTCCTCATCTACACTCTCCGTCTCCCTCTTCCTCTCCCTCTCCCTCTCCCTCTCTCTCTCTCTCTCTCCCTCTCCCTCTCCCTCCCTCTCCAACTATCATCAATGTAAAGTAACCAATCCATCTTGCATCCTCTTTCAGAGTAAGAACACAGAGTTTCATGACAAGCACAACAAGATGCTCAATGATTACACCAACATGAAGCACAGCTACGAGAGTCTCAAGTTTGACATGGATTCCCAGCAGCGCAGGGGGGCTCCAGCGGCCCCAGAGCCTAGCGACCGACCAAAGCAGTATGTTAACCCCTACGCTGAGCCAGCTAGCCCCACTCAGTAAGTTCATCCAGAGTTTATGTATGTTCCAGATGTATTCAAGTAGAATTTGTATATCCTAGAATCTGATTGGCTAAATGAATCTTTGTATTACAGTCTTGTTTTGGGGGGTTAATGTTTCAGACAAGATTACCATATCATCATTACCTTTTCAACTTGTCTAAGTGAAATAAGACTTGTTGAAATGTTACTTTTCATGTTTGATGTAAATGAGATTTCTTCATAACAATTATGTAACTTGCCATGCTTACGTTGTACTATTTTTTACATCTATGATTTTGGACGTACTCTGATAAAAATAAGGGTTCATATTTGGGCGAAAACAGGGACTTGAAATATACAAGGAACAAGTATCATATTTCTTCTTGAATACATTTGTGAATTTCTATCTGTTGGTTGTTGCATTTTGATTATGATATTGTTTCTAACAGCAACTGTGGAATCACTAATGCATGGAATTAATCTTTTCATATGTTCAAGTTTGTTTTGTTTTTGAAGTGCCATTCGTTCACTGGTCTCATTAGTATCCTCCTTCTCCTCGTCCTCCATGCTCGAGATTTCTTCACTATTAACCATCTTCATCATCTCCCTCCCTCCCTCCCTAGAATGGAGAATGGTAGCCCTGATCCACTTAACTCTCTCTATGGCAATCCCTACGCCATGGCCGAAAGGGGATTACCCTCAGCCCTAATGGAGGTTTCCATCGATAGCCTGGACATGGGCAGCATCCGCTACCCTCCAGATATGGTGGAAGATGCGGTCTTGTCCGATGCTTCTGACTCTATCCCCCCGGCCTTGCTGCCAGAGCCCCTCCAACCTGATGTCCTTCAAGAAGGTACTTGTCATCTCAAGCATACAGTAGCAGACCTGGAATAGCATCTGTAGGACTAAGTAGTTGTTGTATACTAAAGCAGCCAACACGAAAGCAATAGTTACAGGGACTAGAGTGAAATAAGCATGAAGCAAGCGTTTTGGCAACATGAAATCGTAGCTGCAGGACTGTGTGGCTATTCAAACTGTACTGTATTTAAAATACGAACAAGGACTGTAGGCTTACTTCTGATGGCAAACATATATCCATATCCATATTTATAGCAGATAAGAGACTTTTATTTTAAATGTAGTAATCAAATGTTGCAGAAAGCAACTGTGTGACAATGCAGTTATTATCATATCATAATGCACATATATCCTACAGGCATGGTTTGTTGTGCACACTGTATTTTGTTTCAAGAGCATACGCATGTAAACCTTGCATGACCATCTTTTTTTTGTTGACTGAAGTTCTGAAATTAAAACGGACTTATTCCTACCGTAATGTGTACTGCCTGTATGTTTTGTTGATTGTAGGGAAGATAGCAGCGATCAAGATGATGTCCTCACAGATGGAAGGGAAGAATGAACAGACCGATGATGATAGGTAAAGACCAGTTCCTTGTTCAACCTAGTCCCAAGCCTCAAATAGTCAAAGGCCCTATTAAATCAGGCTTTGGAAGAACTGTTTCCAATGCAACCCAGACCTAACACTCTTATAGTCCCAGGCCCTATTAAATCAGGCTTTGGAAGAACTGTTTCCAATGCAACCCAGACCTAAGACTCTTATAGTCCAGGCCCTATTAAATCAGGCTTTGGAAGAACTGTTTCCAATGCAAGCCAGACCTAAGACTCTTATAGTCCAGGCCCTATTCAATTCATACTTAACAAATCACAAATCTTGGTAAGGGTATGAATAATATAGTTGTTAACTGTACCTTCTACCATTCCAATGATTTCGCAGGGAGGATGCACAGTTCGTAGATGCCCAGGAATTCCCAGAAGCAACCAACAGCCCCATCCGTGACCCAAGCGCTCCTCCCATGCCGACCTGCCCACCCCCTCCCCCACCCGCCCTGGACCCCAAGAAGTGTCCGGAGTGCGTGATTGAGTTCCCGCCCAACTACCCCGAGGAGGACTTTGTGAGGCATGTGCAGAGGCACTTTGCCAAGCTCTGTCCTGTCTGTCAGGGTCTCCTAGATCCACAGATCAGCCAGATGGACTTCGCGAAGCATGTGGAATGCTGCCTCATGTCACGCAACTGAGAGGTCACTTCCGCAAGGAATTTGACCCCCCCCCTCCTGAAACTACACTGAAATCCCTAACCCCAGTGTGGATAAGCAAGAGATTCTTGTTGCACCAAACTTGACTTGTCTCTTGCTGTGACCAAAGTTTCAACCCTATTGTTGAAGAGCAACTTATTATTTTTCTCACAGAATTTAATTTGCCTTTTGCTGAGACTAAAATCAGTCTCCTAACCCTAAGACCAAGAGATTCTTTCTTCATAAAATTTAACACATCCTTTTTTAAAACTTATACTAGGGCCCATAACCCCATTATGGAATCCCAAAGTTTTTTCTCCCAGGAACATAACCTGTCCCCTTGTTGGAAGAGTTCTACACCCTTTTAAATGAGGCCTGACACCTCTGTTGATAACATCTGTACTTTCAGATTTCCTCCAGAGCTTGTCAAGGTATGGCTGTATTAGACTCCCGTTTCCCATTGATCGTACAGCATCCTGTAACTCAACCAACATTCCCACCATAGATCTACTAAGATAATGGCGACACCTTACTTTTCCCGTTCCCCTTTACCGATCTCATGAACTTTCTCCCATCACAAGTTAGATTTAACTAATGTTTGAAATACTAGAAATACTTAACAACTTACTTTGCAATATCAAACATCCAGACTTATGTACTGGCCTCTGTAATATATGAGCTGTAGCTCCAACTGCAATAGATTGACTACATTTTAATAGTGAAGTTTAGTGTCGGAGAAAATTCATTGTGTATTAAAATTGATAGCTCCAATGAGTTACCATTAGTGCAGTCTCTGAAGCAACCAACAATCTTCCTGTACTTCTTCTGATTTTTGTTGAAGGAAAACATATTGTATAATCAAGTAATGAAGTTATAATGTTAGAGTATATCAATGATTCTTCTTATCAAGAATGAATAGAATATTTCATCTTCTATCGCCATGCTTTTCTTCTTTACACTTGTTTATGAGTACATGTAAATATATGTTTCATTCACTGCTGTACATTGAAAAAGAAAAAAAAATGCAAAATTTAAGATGAATTTCTTTTGTAGTCTGCCGAAGCAAACCTTTCCTTGTAAAGAGGATATCTAGCCTTTGACTTCTTACATTTGTTTACAGATTATTGCATTTCAGAAAACTTTCAAATCATCATGAAAATGGAGAACATAATCATGCATGTTTCATAATGACCGCTAGATTTTTTTCTCAGCACAATGGATAAAACAAGTCTGTGACAATATAGATACCTATATATATATATATTGCATTTGTGATACCATTTTGATTTTGTTTGTTTTTAATGAATTTGTCATTTCTCTTATAATCTTATGAACTTCATCTTCCTTCATCAATATATTCATGTATCTCTTTAAGCAATCCTTAGTATGCATAACATTTATATTAAACAAAGATATAAAAGCAAAGAGTGGAGAAAAAACTAGCTAAAAGTATATTTTACTGTATCATTGTTAATTTTATCTTGATGAGTGAATTTCTGAATATTGTTTGTATGAGGAGCTTGAATTGAGTTTGTGAATGAGAGGCGAGAGTGAGTTATGATAGAGGCATTTGCAGGTAACAGCCAACAAAGAAAAAGAACAGGGGAAAAAATACATTGATATAAAATCATTTTGAGCATTAATATACATGTATATGTGGTATTCGGTTCCATTGCTGCACTTAAACATAATACCAGATAACATGCTACAAATGATAGGATGGGGCCTTGATTAATGCCTCCCTGCTATAGATTCATGCAAGGCAGATGTTTTCAAGGTCTAAATTTACGGGGGAGGGGGGACACCAAATTGTTTAAATTTGTCCTTGCTCTAGATCATTTAACAAAATTACAAGAACATTTTGTGAATTTTTTGTTCAAGGTTGTAGAAATCCAAATGAAATATTGATTGACCATCATTATAGATCATGAATAATCTCAAATGTTACTATCAATGGCAAACATGTAACCATGGAGACCAAAAATGGAGGGAAATAACTTGGCCGTTGAGAAGCTTGTGATTGAATGCCAAAAATGTGAATGGAGGAAGAAAGGATTGAACTTGTTTTTTTTTATGAATTGTAATTTAAGAGATTAAATTGTACAGTGCTCATGAATATGTAAATATGTCTGTAAAGTAAAGCGAGATTTAAGATAGCATTTATGTGAAAGTGACTAAAATATAATATTACACATACTTTATATGTTTGTTGTGTCATAATGCCTGAACTGAATCTTAAGTTTGCATTGTAAGAAGTAACACAACAGTATGCTGTTTACTCTGTTTGTGTACAATATACATGTTCTTATATCAGTTTGAAAATTGAAACTGCATCAACATTTTTTAAATATCCTCAACAAAAATCTTTTGTCAAATCTCTTCTGACGATAAATAGATGTAAATGTTTTCATTTCCTTGATTTATGTGGCTTGTGCATTCATGCATTGAATGTCAAGTCACATGGGATCATATGCTTACGTACATCATCTCCGAAAAGTTCTGTAGAGTAACCAAGACATTTCTGACTTCAGATATATAACTATTATGCATTGCATATTTGCAGTGGCTGTATATGTGCATGTAGTTAAACCATCACCCAATGTTATTGTTCAGTGCCTTTTGCAGTTTATAGTACCTGTAAGTCCATCTATTTGTGGTATGTTTGAATGCACCATTAGTTGTGTTCTTATTTCCGTACTTAAATGTCAATGTATGGGCCTACGTCTTTGTTTTCAGGTAACTAGCAGTGTTGGTAAAATTTAAAAGGATCAAGTTGTGAAGCTCGTGTTTTGTGGTTTAACACAACAAATTTGTTTTGGAATACTTGTTTTATTGTAGGGGGGGGGGGGGGGGGGGGGTCTGTCGCCTCCATTAATTCACTTGATACTGCATATTACAGGTAATATTGTTAATGAAGCTCAAACTGTTGATGGTCTTAAAGTGGAAATTGCACTAAATGTAACACAGGAATTAAAAGGGAAATGAGTCAGAAAGATGTATTCTACTCATTTGGTCCTCCATAAAGTTTGAAGGCCAATTTAGATGAATGGTTTACAGAAAATGTTATCATTGTCGTCTGGGACTGTTTACACGATCAAAGAAATTCATATTTTAAAAAAATACTTAAAAACACTTGCGGATTACTTTAAATCCATTTAATGCATTAAAGAATGTAACCAAGTTCTGTATCTTTTTCATGTAGGCCTCTGCCAGCTTGTGGTGAAAAGTTATGAACCGATTCCATTTAAAAGAAATTCTGTTTATGAAATTCCAGTTGAAAGAAATAGTTTGCATGCTACCTGGAAAACTGCATGGGTCAGCTGTATCTATCCATAAATGACCCCTAACTTACCTGAACAAGAACCTGTTGATCCGTTTCATCTAACAGACTCGCTTAGGTGTGGAAGAAGGTTTCCAATGACTCATTATCGAGAATGAGATCGACTTGCAATGGTTAAAAACATCTTTTACCAAATAGACAAAATATATTGTATACATTTTTATTTGAGGCACTGTATTATGTTGGAATAATCTTCTCTTATCATGCGAAATTGTAAAATTGCTATTCAGAATTGTGTTATATCTTAGTGAGAAATAAATGCAAACAGGTACATACCGTACTGTATGTATGCTGTAATTTGAAAAACAGACTTGATGTGACTTTTGTCTGCTGAACTCTTATCCTCTTCCTGTCACCTCTCCCCCTATGCCCCCCTCTCCCCTACGCCCCCTCCCCCTACGCCCCTCCCTCTTCCCAGGGTATAGAAATTAACCTTGAGTTGATTTTTGTTGTTTAAAGGGATTGGGCATCTTTGTCACAGATTCTAAACAAAATCCTTGATTTAGCTCATGCTGCAATCATGATTATAAACCTGTAGGTCAGTCAGGAATCCCATAACTTTCACAAGCCGATAGCCTGTCTGATTATCAAGATATGCATGATTGGAATTCAAAATCAACACTACAGTCTATTGGGGAAAACGAGTATGTTAAAACCGGTCACTCAAAGATTTTTACTTTTTGAGGCACTTCATGAACTTGTGCTTTAATTACCGGTAGCAAACATTGCATATTTCTGTACATTTTCCATTGAAAAATGACAGAATATCTCACAAAAATGATAAAAAAACAAAAAACTCACAATTTCTTTTCTTGAATGTATCTTTTATTCTTTTTCGTCTTGTTCACTTTGTTACCTTGATAATTGCATCTTACAAAATACTTGTTGTTTGTTTACTCGTTTTGTTACTGGTTACCTTTATTGCACAACCATGCACATTTCGTTTCTGAATAGTTGTTTCTATAACTTATATAAAGTTTCAGTAATACAAAGGTTTATAGTACCATCTTAAATGAGATATAGCAATTGTCATACACACATCACATTTGTGGTCAAAATATTTCAAAGATTGTTAGAAAACAAGAAATGGCAATAATGTGGAGAGCATATACAGTTCGCACGCATGGACATTGGATCATCTACATACCAACGTACATCGTTTTCTTTTCAACTTTGACACAATGCTGAATGAATAATCAAATTCTTGTGATACATTTATCCAATATTCAATTCTATATTTCTATCTCTCAATAATAATATTGCAGAGTTGGAGTAAATCTACTGCCAACAAATTCAAATTCAATGCAAGTTCATGACATTTTTGTTTTTCAAATATTCATTTAAGTACGAAGAGGAAAGAAGAGTTGCATAGAGCATACATTTGTACAAAAGCAAATCCATTTGAATTATCTCCAAGCTTGATGAGAAACTTGAATTTTTACACTGTCATGGGCATACAAAACTACTAACTACAAGTATACAAAAGCAAGGCTTTATCACCAACATATTGAACATGAGCTCACTTCTTCTTTCTTTGTCTGTTTGTGCTGCTGGACACAAAAACATGACTTACAGTGAACATTGAAAAATCAATTACTTTCTGAGCATTTATTAAAGAAAAATTAAATTAAAAACAGCCTCCTATTTGAAAGAATTATAAAGAGAGAAAATAAGAAGAAGTGAAATAAAACGACATCCAGGTACATTTCAACCTAAAACCCTGATCATCAGTCATGTAAATCAAACTCCAAAATGACACTTAACAAATCAAAGTGTCCATTGACAAACAAAATTTGTAATTTTACAAAATTTCTAAGGCACAGTTAATGCAAAAATGTCAGCAACATAAACAAAAATTAGAAAGTCAACACCTGTCAGAAATAAACTGATTGAAGCCAATTTTGAAGAAGAATAAAAGACAAGAAAAAGTGGAGCAAAGAAATAAAATGCCACTTTACACAAAAGTCAGACATTGAGAAAAAAAAAGAACATTAGAATGTATATTACATGTTTTAAACGATACTGTGAAACCAACTGTGTTCCAACTCACATGACTTACAAAACAATATCTTGTCACAAAGTTCAAGGCATGGTTTTCACTAGGTGATAATGGGTCCTCGACTACAGTGAAATATACATTGATTACCAAAGAGTCAATTTCAAAATGTATTTTCGATGACCATGTCACATTCTTCACAGCTGTTTATCACCACGTAATGAATGACCCTACTAATTGATCAGAAATTTAGTTACAGAATAAATTAAGTCTGAAAATACATGAGGGAAATATGGATCAGCATTGAAGTTACTGCAGCATTGCAACATTTGATAAGAAATAAATGATCTTTGTAAATATCTCTGCAAATATGTCTTTTACAACAAACATCTGCTATTATAATATTACCAATATCGAAACGGTTTGAATGATAATTAACTAATACTGATTTATCATTCTTCATAGCAATATGACAGTTCATTCAGAGACAGTCTAATGAATAATTGATTGTCTTTTTAAATACTTTTGCAATACAGAAAATATATGACAATGAATGCATTTGGACAAAGATTGTACAAAACATTAATGATTGTGCCCCACAAGTTTATCAAAACAAAAACATCTCTCTTTGACAAGCATTGCAGAAATCATAGCACCAAAATTCTGTTCATCTCCATGAATGTAATAAGCAACAAATCTAAAAATATCAAGCTCTAGATGAAAAAGGGGAGTGTTCATGAAATTATTGCTTGGTAAGTTACATTTCACAGAGTATATTCCATGTATAAGGACAAGACCAACAAAGGAATAAACTTTACCGGTTGGCACAATAGCTTTGGATTATATAACAACACATGTCCATTTTAACTTGTATCGATCTAATTCATGCAGGATGGGTAAATTTTGTCAAAACATACACCACATACAACATTTTAAAAACAATGTTCGTATGATACGGTTCATGTTTCTCCCACTATCACACATGTACACAGAATTTTAGATTTAAAGTCAATGCAAAGTTTTAGGTGAGATGCAATTCCTGTCATGTGACATCATGACATTTGGTAAGAAACCGGAATAATCATACCGGTACATATACCTGCAAAGTGCTTTGAGTTGGCATATTCCATATTAAGTGCTGTATAAATCCAGATTTATGTTATTATTATAATAAAGGTTGCACAGCATCATCACAAATCTTCTACAGAGGATGGTGAATCATCTGTAAAGTGGGTCAAGACATCATAAATCTAATCTATTTGTGAATACTAAATCCTTGACAGCACAGAATCCTAGTTTGGCAAGATTTTTTGTTCCCATAGTCTCCCTATTTAACATCCACATAAACAATAAATGGTAGGTTGAATTATAAACATCACTTTTCATACTTTTAGGATAGTAAAAAGGCACATTAACTGGTTGTTTGTCACCCAAATCATCTCAATACAAAATGTTGTCCACCAGAGATGCAGATCTACAAGATTGATCAAAGTAAATCACCAGTTCTTTAAGTTCTCATGCCAGCCTGACAATCAGCTATAGCAAAACATTTAAATATGATAAGTTGATAACCCAGATGTACGAGACAACATGCTCCTGCAACAATTGCTCTGTGATGATTTCCTTCACTTAACCAAAGTACGACATGTGACCCTAACCCTTACCTTGAAATAAAGCTCAGAGAAATTGTTGTCGGGGCAATTGTAGAGTTAACCCAAAACCGATATAATGCTGGAGGCATTTGCATCAATAGGAATGACTTATCATCACTGATCATTAATTTCAAATTTACATTTATCTAAATCTGTTGGAGTATTTTGAATCAAAATAATGTATGAATAAAGCGATTACCTGACAAATTAGTCCATTATTCAGAAGTAAACTTGGACCATTTTATGAGAGCACCATAAGGAGTTATAATCAAATTGATTTCATGGATTGACAGTCCACTCAGAAAACATTCTTAACATTCCGAACATGTAAATTCTCTTTACAATAGACCTGAACACTATTAATCAAACTTATTCTTGTGATTACTCTTTTTTTTCTTTTACTTGCAAATTTGAAAGTTAGGGAGGAAAGAAGAAGATAGACAGAGAAGGAAAGAGCAAGAATGAGAAGAATTAGAGGAAGTGACATAAAGAGAAAGGGATAATAGAAATAGAAACATAATGTATGAATATTTACAAACTTACAATAACTGGCTTGAGGTTTATGTCTGAGAACACACAAGTAATTCCTGCTGCCACACACAAGCTGCACATCCCATATAAAATCAGCCATGGTACATCCAGTATAACAAATCAAGTTTTGAACTTGGCACTGAAATATTCACGCTTTCTATTCTATCATATTTGACACTGTGAAATAATCATCTATACTACGTCAGTTTAACTCAATGAAATAGACATCTATGCTATTCACTTTGACTACCTACATGAAATTGTCATCTTCTCTATTTAGTTGGACTCTATAAAATGGTGACCTCTTCTAGTCAATGTGACTATTTAAAAAGGTGTTTTTCTTCTCATCTATTCAGTTTGACTCTTCAAATTCATGTCTATTCTTAGCAATACCACATCTAAAGATTTACACTTACCAATATGCTCACGCGTGTAAGCAGATTGAGAAATTTAGTTTACCAACAGGTTACAGAAAATCAAGTTAACAAAACTGGACAAGACAACACAGTTTTTATTCCACAAATGTCTCTTCTTTTCAGTTTAACTCCTTGTAGTAGTCAATATATTTTCATTAAGTTTGGCTCCTTGAAGTAGCCAATCAATCTATTCAATTTGACTCCTTAATGAAGGCAATCTTTCCATTCATATTGACGCTTTGTAGTCAAACTTTCTATTAACTTTTACTCCTTAAAGCAGTCGATATGTTCATGACCTACGGGAAAACTTCTGTTTGACTAATATCTGGAATTTTTAGAAACATGTTTCTTCACATTTATCCAGGTAATACGAACACATTAATCTTGCATAATAGCAGCGTAAGGCAATGAATAATATGCAGCAGTGTGAAAACAAAGTACCACACTGACATATCTCTTCTGATTTCAAACTAGAACAGACCAAATTCAAGTTCTATGGCTCAAGTTGAAATCTTCAAATGATGGAATATATCTTGATTCAATTCATATTCTTTCTTGCAGACATCAATATAAATATTCAGACATCCGACCAATATAGTCACTTGTTTGAGCATCCATTCTTATCACAGCATAAGAAAAACAGGTGAAGATTGTGCAATTTTGACATATATATCAGCTAACTTCCCATATTAGTCAATATTCCAAATTCTCTAGTCATACCTTAATCACACCCACACACAAACTCCAAGCCGAATCCAAACAGACCTCGTCTTTGACATTTTAGTAAATGTATTTCTTTGTCGGTCTGTTGACGGTCTCATTAGTGTGACCTTTGGATAGAAGAACCACTTTTAGAACAGAAAAAAATCACATCATCTCAGCAACATAAGACATTTTGACAATACCTGCACATTAAAGTTCATATAATACCAAACATATTCATTTCATGTTGGAGCAAATGTGATTGCTCCAATAGTGCATAGAATGCAAAACTTAATTTCACTTACTTTCTTACTTGTTTCATTGTTTCTTTACAGTAAATGAAGAATTCAAACACAAAACATAAAATGTAACGAAGCAGCCTTTCATTTGGCAGCTAAAAGAAAGAAAAAAGTTACCTGTAAATGAGGTATTTGTAATGTACCATAAACATTTATGAACATTAGAGAACTCTTGTCCTTTCAAAAAGTAAGTAATAAAAATAAACAAAAATGCAATTCAAATTTTACAATTCCTTCTTTGTCAAGATAAATCATTAAAAGAAAAATAGAAACAGTGTGAAAATAAACAAATAACTTCATGAATAAGAAAAGAAGAAGAAATAGCATGAAAAATAGAAATATTGAATGAAATTCAAGTGAGATGTATCAATTTACAGGTACATATAGGCCCTACTTTGGCACGTGAATCCTTTATTCACCCAAGCTAACTAACGCTCGATTTTGAATCCATATTCAGCACTCTTGGGTCCGATGGGCTGGCGGAGGACAATCAGACGAAGACCTTTCTCATCGTTGGGTAGACTCTGCAGACGGCGCAGGCGTTCAGGGCGTGGGGTGCTTCTGTGCATGTACAAGAGGAGGAGTCAAAGAAAGAAAGAAAGAGTCAGTGACTATTACTACAGGAGATTCTCATTGGATTAATATAATACCTCCTTGCACAAAGGGAAACACAGGTATGATTGAAATATATATCATTGATTTATATTTCTATATGCTTTAGATCAAGGAGCTACAAAATATGTAAGAATACTTACCATTTTCTATACAACTTTGTGCTTTGATTTCAATGAATTGTGAAAATGCTTTATTAAATCATTCACATTGTCTTTAGATTTGAACATAGGACATATCAGTTCTGGTCTTCCCCCTTTTACATTCCATCCAAGGTGTCTTTAACCCAAGTAAGATCTCCCTATCGCACACACTAGAAACAGAGGAAAGGTCCAACTCACGTGACTTTGCGAACATTGACGGCACTCTGACGGCTGGTTCTCTGATTAGTGATTAGGACAAACTCTACATCATCTCCAGAGTGGACATCACCATTGATCACCTCACTCATGTGGAAGAACAGCTTCTTGCCATCACCAGTGTCGTAATCAAGGAAACCATACTGAAAGGGACAAAGGAAGAGAAAGAGAAAGAGAAAGAATGAGTTCATGACTACCATTATGGCTACATTCCTGTACTAAAATATATTGTGTTAATGATATTCAATATAGAGATGAAGTGAGTTCCATACTCCCAGCTTGATGTCTTCAAAGTTTGAATCTTACAGATCCATAAAACTTTAATACAAAGCAAGAAATGTTTCAGAATTTTTATAAATCCCACATGAAGACCATGAATCTCCTTGATGATTTGAATCTACATTTTATGCTTTTTAAAATAATTTTTACAAAATATTTTCACAGATGCTAACGGCTTTCTATAATTGTTAAGTCCAACTTAGAGATAAGTTCAACTTAGGATCTTTGAGAAACACCCCCGGGTTCATCAAAATCTACCCATGGGCCAGGAAAATTATTTTTCATGCTCAAAAGGATGTACAAACAATCTCTAGAACCCAATACTACATGACACAAAGACCTACCTGTCCTTTGATAGAGTCCACCCTGGTCCTGAGCAGACTGCGTACTGCAGCCACGCTACAGGCCCAGAGCTGGTCAGAGTCGGGCCAGGTACAGAGTTGGAAGCACACGTTGTCAGCCTTCTGGAGGAACTCATGCTTGTTCAGCAAGCTGGTGATGGAGTAGGGGTACGTGGTACCGGTAGTTCCATCTATCAAGAACAAAACAACGCCCATTTATTGGTATAAAGACCTACCGGTGCCTTGGAGGTCATGTCATTTTTCATTGCACTCTAATCATAAACATATTTAGCTTCTGGATCTGAAGTTATGACTCAAAAAGTTGTGGATTATCAAAGTATGAATAGAAGTGGAGACAGTGTAGGGGTAGATGGTGCAAGAACTTGCAGACTTCCATGACAAATCAATATCCCTCTTTTAATTTGGACACTGTAGGTACCATAATATTAGAAGTTTTGTTGTTGTTTTTGTTTATTTACCTTTGTCTTTTTCACTTGGTCAACATGTTTCATGAATCCCAACAAGCATCTGAAATCACAGCTTTTAATCAAACATGTAAACATATCCCTCTGGACCAAAATTTGTTTTATTTTTAATTTTAATTAAACTAGCAGGAACTTCAACTGCGCGCAGTCGAAAGTGATGCCTCCGTCATAGAGCAATTTTAGAAACCAAAACGGAAGAAATTTTTCCAATTCAAGTTTGGTTGTAATCAATTAACAGGTTCTCAGAATATCGTGATTACTAGCTATTTTTCATACACATGTATGATAAGGCTGTGCACAACAGTGTAATGAGGTACCCGAGTACACTCCCAGGCTTACAGGCGAATACTCGAGTATTCGGACGCCATGTTTTTTTATAATTTTTTTGAATTTTTTTGAATTTTTTAGATTTTTTTTGAATTTTTTGATTTTTTTTTACTTTTTTGACTTTTTTTTCTTTTTTGACTTTTTTTGCCACTACCATACCATTCGGCAGTTTCTCAGATCCCTCGCCCAAAACGCATGCAATTTTACTTTGAGTTGCAGTTGAAGGCGCCGATTTAATAAGAATAATAACAGTAAACAATGCTGTTTTAAAACCAAAGATGGCAGAATAATCCATTTTCCTCCAAGTCCAAACAGAAATCTGGACATTTGGTCCCAGTTTCTGAAAGGTGAGTTTGACAGTGCTTGAGTTGGGAAACATTTTTACCGACGGTACCATGCCAGCGGCTGCCGCTCTCCCTGGCACGGGTAAGCGTGGGCCTGGACATTTTTTTTTTTTTTTTTTTTTTTTTTTTTTAATTTTTTTTTTTTGCGGCCGAATATTCGGGTACGAGAAATCGTACCCGAGTAGTTGTCAACCGTGCGGGTACTCGAGCATTCGACTACCCGTCGCAGCCTTAATGTATGACCCTTTGATCTTTGACCTCATGACCCCAAATGCAAGATACATACATGTCTTGAGTAATCCATCCATCGGTTCTAATGATAATGCAATCACAAGCTATTTTTGCATACATAATGAGCCCCATGACCTTCGACCTTGACCTCATGACCCCAAAATCTAATCAGTTCATTGCCTCAGCAAGATACATTTATGTCCTGAGTTTCATGGTAATCTGTCCATCTGTTCTAATGATGTGATCACAAGCTATTTTTGCATACATAATGAGCCCTGTGACCTTTGACCTATGACCTCATGGCCCCAAAATCTAATCTATTCATTGGCTCTGCAAGATACATACATGACCTAAGTTTGGCAGGAATCCATCAATCAGTTCTTGAGATAACACGATCACAAGCTATTTTTGCATACATGAGCCCTGTGACCTTTGACCTTGTGACCCCCAAAATCTAATCGATTCATTGGCTCTGCAAGTTACATACATGACCAAAGTTTGGTAGGAATCCATCAGTCGGTTCTTGAGATAACGCGATCACAAGCTATTTTTGCATACATAATGACCCCTGTGACCTTTGACCTTTGACCTCGTGACCCCAAAATCTAATCAGTTCCCTGGCTTTGCAAGTTACATACATGACCAAAGTTTGGTAGGAATCCATCAGTCGGTTCTTGAGATAACGCGATCACAAGAACGGGACGTACGTACAGACGTACGTACGTACGGACGGACAACCCAAAAACATAATGCCTCCGGCTACTTCATAAAAAGCCTTACGGACATCCAGATTTGCTCTTACTGCTTTTGCCTTGTAAATAAAAGGTGAAGTCAAAATTATTCAAATAAAATTCTGCTCCTACTTTGAACACGTACCTTCATTGACTACGGCTACAAGTCCAGTGTATTCCTCTTGGTTAGGGTCTACGTTACGAAGTGGACGGATGACAGTTCCATTGTGTTGGCCTGGTTTAACATCCTGGTAATACAATCAATAACATAAAATATTAGAAATAATTAATTCAGGGATGGACGTCTCATTAAATTCAATAAAAAACTATCGTTAAAACATACTTGAAGAGAAAAATATTCTCAAAAAGAATGAAACACAGATAATACAAAAATAACAACAACAAAATACCTACTTGCAAATAAACTATAGGTCCTAATATGGAAAAAACAGCATGAGGAATGGACATTTCTGTATTGGAAGTTTGTCGCGCGTGGTTGTAAGTTTTGTTTTAATGAATTCCTTTTTTTTTGCTTGAAATTCCTTTTTTTACCATGCCCCACAACGATGAACATTTAAAGATGGAGAGCAAACCACCATGTAATAACACATATTCCAGGAGTAGGAGAGGAAATTATTCTGTCCCAACTATGTTTCTGCTTAGCATCATGACATATTTAAACATTTATCCTTCTTTAGGAGCTGAGAGAATGATGAAAGATATTCAGAGTTTGGCCTACCTTCGGTGGGATGACTCCGGCTTGTACTTTCTTGACTTCTTCGGCACTTAGTTTTGGTCCTTTGCGCACCGCGGTGTAAGAGACCTCATAACCTACATCGAGATCATTCAAGTCTCCGTGGAATTCACTTCATTGGAAATAATAATGTGTAAGGATATGTTGATATTAACAACAAATAGGCAATGGTTTACTAAGAGATGTATTTGAGAAACTACAAATATTTCTGTAGGAATAAGGTATAACTATGCAATGGGAAGAACGGTACTGGTATGTTTTCAAAGACTATTACAGTAGTACAATCAACTATATCCATGTATACAACATTCAATATGTCTTATATAGCACCTAACTATGCTAAGTGAGTAGTATTTAGGACAAAATATTTATAGGTTATGTATATCAACATCAACTAGAAGTCTAGCAGTAATGGCACATGGTAATAAATTAAAATACCTGAACACCAATTGAATGATTTTTCACATCTTCCAAAAAATAAAGGGTAAGAAAATTACATTAAATTTGTTTCCTCTTTTTCTAAAGTATACTTTCATGCAATCACAAGGTATGGTATCATTTACAGTGCCTGAGATAAACTCATTGATTAATGACTCCTCCTACATAAGATGGTTGAAGAATCAAAATTATACCTAAAATGGAAGAAGATTTCTTTGTCTCGCTTGTCGCTCTCTATGAATCCAAAGTTCTCCTTCATGACTGAGATGACTCCTATCTTACGAGAGTCGGAGCTCCTGTTGAGGACACTGATATTGACTGCCATGCGGGAACCATCTTTCTTGATCTCGGCCACATTGAATTCAACCTGTTCATCAACAACAACAACCACAAAAATAGTAGTCTTAACCTGTTGACTACTGAATTCATTCAATGCCTTAGGCTTGACACAGGCGCCACCCTGTTCCAGTAGGCAATGGGTTAAAAGCCTTGCTTATACCTCAGACACAATACCGAGGGCAACACTAGACGGACAATAGACTGAACAAATTACAGTACTCGAAATGGCAATGGTCAAGATTTTGTTGGTTATCACTCGGTTCGGTATAGTGACTGAGGTAACAGACATGACATGAGAAAATGCCTAAAAAGACACAGCCACAGCAAAATAAAGACCACTTAAAGTGTAAATACACTGGAAAAGGCAATGTTATGGGGGGAGGGGATAATTGTCACTAAAGGCCCATTCCATACATCCTGGTCTGTGAGTAATGGGATATGTAATTCGTAATCTCATTATATTTTGCCAAAGCCTTGAACTTACTTCAATTTGTTACAAAATTATGATGGTTTTTATTGTAAAAAAGTTTTACGGAACAGGGTAGTGAAAGTAATATACTGACCAGGTCACCGATGGCCGGGGGTACTTTGACATCAGTGTCCTTGGCATGGAATGCAATGTTAACTCGACTTCCATTCTGACCGTAGGTGATGAAACCTATATCAAGCTCCTTGTCTCGGTTCTTACCGGGACTACGACCCCACTGAAACCATGGAAACATCATATAAACATTGTTAGAGGCTGAAAAGTAGGATTCCACATCACAAGCAGTATCAACATGGCATGACAATCATGCTTGGGATTGATAGGAACAATTGAACACCTATTGGGCAATTTTTGAAATTATGGTTCACCGTTAATGCTAAAAATAGATCTGAATTACATAATGTGCATGTTCTGTATTTAAACCAATGATAAAATTAATCCATATATATTTACTGAGAACCAGAAGATTATTAGCCCTGTTTAAAGGATAGTCTGAGCAAACAACCTTCTGGCTCTCAACAGACAATATTACTGATAAGGATTGCTTGTAATCCTTGATCACATTGTGTTACATGTAATTATAATTAATCTTATGTGCACGGGTGCTAAAGCAATAAGCCTCAAGAGACAATATTGCTGGCTAGGATCGCTTGTAATCCTTGATCACATAGTGTTGCGTGCAATTATAATTAATCTTATGTGCACTGTGTTAGAGGAAATTAACCTTTTAAACTGCCAAAATCAGTGTATCAGTTGATACAGAGCACTATTCAGTTTGAGTGTCACGAAACAGGCATGTATAGACGTAAAGTCCCTTTATATTGTCAAGTTTGCAAACGTCCAGTTCAACTCACCAGGTTAGCAGGCACTTTGTCGACAAGACCCTGGACACGATCAGGAAGAACAGTCTCAAAGGATACGCTACCCTTTGGTAGGCGTTTGATACGAATGGCTATCTGGCGTTGAGGAGAGGTTGGATCCTGTAGTGAGAATCAAAGGCATCATATTATTCTGGAGTCAGGTAGCCCTCAAAGTACATGTATATACAGAGCCATTCATTTGCCACAGAGGTTATTCAGAATAGCTAGCATTCATGAAAGCTTACTAACTTTAGTAGGGTATTCTTGGGGACATTTCCTCTACTGATTTATGAAAAAGCCAAGTGTCAATATCTTCATTCCATAGAAAAATCATCACAATTCTTAACTAAATGAACAGACAATAATCATGTCCACAAATAAATCTCTCGTTTTTATTCTCTGAAAGGCTATATTTCCTAATTCATTTTCGTATAGAATCACAAACATGTGTACAGAAGAATAACCCTTAAACGATCCCTAAATGGTTGGACTAATACTAGCAAATACCTTTCATCTGTCTTAGTATCAGCCTTTCCCTGAATAAAAACAAATTGTGCACTTGAGGAAATCATGATGTGAAACAGTTGAACTCAATGGAGCCCTTTCATTTCTCAGAGATCACAATTTACATGATACAGGGTAAGTTATGCCTGAAATAAAAAGTCAGAACAGCATTCATATTTTAAAAGGGTAGTCTATTCCTTGTTTTGTATGATAGGCTACAGTGTATGTGTTTAATGCTCCGTAATGCATTAACCCATTAGCTATTAGTATTGAATGGTTCCTGTACTAAACCTATGGGAGTGACAATAGTCAGTATTCAGTGTGTTAAAATATGTTGTATACTCACAGGTATTTTTTTTTTTTTTCTCTTTAACCTCAATCAGAGGAACTTTATTATTCAAATTGACATTCCTTTTTGTTTCTTTTCCTTCAAATAAACAAATTCAACTCATATACAATCATAAACAAATAAAATATTGCAACGTCCCATTAGTTTGTTCATGAGTACATCTGTTTTCGTTGTCTACAGCATCTCAATTAATTTCTGTACCATATTGTTATTTTCTCTTTTAATACTTTTACAGTTCAAATAAAATGTCAACTCATATTTAAGACTACGATATAGAGTTCTCGCATGTGTTCTATTAAATGATTGTAAATTCTTTATGTGGTTTCTATATATTACATACTCAGCAAAATTTATTATTAAATTTACTAAATGACAAATTGAGTTTTCAACTTCATAACCAAGTATTAAAATCTGTTCAGTCATCTGAATATTTAGACCACATAAATTGAAGATTACACCTGAAACAATTCTCCAAAACAATCTTACGTTTTCACACTCCAACATCATATGCTTAGTGGTTTCTAGCGTATTACATATCTCACATGTATTATAATCTAAGATCTTCCATTTGCATAAATTGTATCGTGATGGTAAAATCATATGCAAAAGTTTAAAGTTGAATTCTCTGATTTTATTATTCCGTACAACATGAAATTTAAACTGTAGAACAGATGACCAATTAAAATCCGCATGTAAGTGTAGTCGTTGTTGCCATGCGTTTAAAATATATGGTTTTTTCTTATTTTTTTGCACAATCAGTGAATATATTATTTTCGTATTAAGTTTTGACAAATCTATCATATCCCCTGTCGAAATCTCAATGGTCTGTAAATCAATTACTTCATCACGTTCTACATCTTGTGATTTACGCAACCATACCAAGGGGAAAGCCTTTTTCAACATAGCAAACTTAAAAGCAAATAACATTTTGGGTAACCCATATCTTTGGGCAGTTTCGTCAGAGTTTTTCCATCGACCGTCATTAAGAACATGGTGTACTCTTTTTATTCCTCCTCTCTCCCACACCTTAAAATGAAGCATTCGGTTCCTTATTTTAATATTACTATTATTCCATAGTATCGTTCTCATTATGTTATTCGTCCCCTCAATATTTACATATTTTAGTTCAGACCATGTACAAAGCAAATCAAAGTAAAAATATGGCAAATTTGCTGTTTTACATAATTTTTCCATGTCTTTCTTGTGACAGTTAAATTCTAAACATAAGGGTATTCCCCCAACCTTGTCAATCCAATAGGAAAACAATGTTTTCCATGAGGTATTTTGACAGTTCAAATATTTCATTATCCATGAAAGACGCAATGCACTAACTCTAGCTTCCAGATCAATCATTCCCAACCCCCCACTTGTAACATCATTAATACAAATATTTCTTCTTATTTTTTCTGTTTTTGAGCGCCACAAAAAGGAGTATAATAACTTATTAATTCTTTTGATGGCATCTTTGGGTGCTGGAACAGCAGTAGCCACATATACTATTTGTGATGCAGCTAGCATCTTTATAACTGTGATTTTCCCGTAGTACGTCAGATGACGCATTTTCCACAAATCTAAAATTCTTTTAATCTTGTCAATTTTTCCTTCCCAATTTAGTGTTTCTACTTCTTTTATATTCATCCCTACATAAATCCCAAGAAATTTAAATGGATCGTTTGAAAAAGCCAATCCTTCAATTTCATTTGCATCACATCTTTGTGAAAGCTGCATTATTTTCGATTTATCCCAATTCACCAAAATACCAGCATATCTGCCAAATTTTTTTATTTCGTCCATTGCATGTCTCACTGACGCAAGTGAACTGAGTGTCATTACCGTGTCGTCTGCATATTGTGCAATTTTAATTTCTGTTTCAAGTCCTTCATGATTTTTATCTAGAACTTGTATACCTTTAATATCTTTATTTTGATTCACCTTTAACGCTAAGATTTCTGCAGTAATAATAAATAACAATGCTGATAGTGGGCATCCTTGCCTTACACCTTTCTCAATTGTGAAATTTTCTGAGAGCCATCCATAATTCATAACACTACCACATGCATTGTGATATAGTGTGCGAATCCATTTTATATATGTATCTTTGAACCCAAATATTTCCAACGTTTTAAAAAGAAAAGAATGATTAACATTGTCAAAAGCTTGTTTGAAATCGATAAACATAATAATACCCGGAACATGTTCTGACTCACAATAGTCTATTATATCTTGTATAAGACGTACATTTTCAGTAGCTGACCTTCCTTTCATAAAACCCGACTGATCGACCGATACTATAGTATTTATTACACGCTTCAGTCTATGTGACAAGGCACGAGCAGCGATTTTGTAATCGACATTGAGTAATGATATTGGCCGCCAGTTGCCAAGGCGCGTCTTAGGACCTTTTTTATACATAAGAGTAAGAACAGATTGTTTTTGTGACCATGACAACTCCCCATTACAAAATCCCGTATTCAGACTTTCCAACACCAGGTCTTTTATCTCTGACCAGAAACATTTATAGAATTCCACTGTTAGGCCATCACTGCCTGGCGATTTATTATTATTCATGCCTTTTAATGAGTTCCAACATTCTGCTTCAGTAAGTAAACCTTCGCATCTGTCTGCTTCTTCTTCGCACAATGAATGAATATCTATGTTTGTAAACACGTCGTGAGAGCTATATTGATGATCATCGATTGAATACAAATTCGTATAATAACTATGTATGTGCTTTAAAATATTATCTTTCTGAATTTTCCCATTAACTTCTAAAGAGTCTATTTCTTTTTTCTGGCCCCTTCTCTTTTCGAGTTGCAAGAAATATCTATTTGATTTTTCACCCTTTTCTAACCATTTCTCCCTTGAACGTACAAAAGCACCTCTACATTGATATGTATACCATTTGTCAATATTATTTTTTAGTTTCTTCATTCTATCGTTATCCTCTACAGATAGGTTACATTCATTTTCACATAGATCTCTTAATTCTTTTTCTAAATTAACAATGTAACATTTTTTCTTTTTATTCACATCTATTGCATATTTCATACTAAATTCCTTTATCTTTATTTTACAAAGTTCCCATTTTTGTTGCAAATCTAAGTGTCTATATTCAAGTTTTAGTTTTCGAATAACATCTGTGACATTTGTTCTATATGTCTCGTCCTCAAGCAGAGAGCAGTTTAGTTTCCAAATACCTTTCCCACGCTTCTGTTCATGAACCTTAATCGTAAGTGAAACAGCATTGTGGTCACACTTTAATGCAGGTCTGATATCGGTTGAGTAAACCCTGTGCATAAAATCAGCTGGAACAAGCCAATAGTCTAATCTTGAAAACATCTTTAAAGAAACCTGTCTCCATGTAAACTGCCTTTTATCTGGATTTTGCTTTCTCCATACATCAATCAAATTGAACAAATGTTGAAAACATGAAAGATTACGCTTACGTATATTTATGTGTGAAATACCCCTAGTATCTAATTTTCGGTTTTGGACACAATTAATTATACTCACAGGTATCACTGAGAATTCTGTTTCATCAGACACACATATATCACCCTGTAGAAGATAAAAGGGAAAACATGAAATAGTAAGAAAATGAAGCATAAAGAGAAGTATCATGCAATATGCTGGTATAGAAATACATAAATGACAGTAAACTTGCATCATGTCCATTGGTTTTCAACAAATATTACTTTAGAATACTGCTTTTGATTTATGATAAAGGATGCCACTGAAGGATTTCCACTTGCAATTTTCTGAAAAAAACCCATCAATTCTATAGAATATTTAGAGGCTCTAGGGCAAACACATCATCACAGTGCAGTTAACTCATTCTCAAACATGATACCGTAAATCTCCGTGTATAAGGCGCACCTGTGTATAAGGCGCACTCCTATTTTGAAGACAAAAAAAAAAAAAAAAAAAAAAGTGGAAACAAAAATTCTGGAAAAAAAAAAAAATCGGGGAAAAAAATCTTTAGTTAAAAAAAAAAACATTATTACTAGGTCTTACTTAGTTCACAAGCACTTCAACTGTGCCTCGTAATAAAATGAAAGTATTTTGAACACTGAAATGAGAGCCGTTCTGATATCTGGTTAACAAAAAGCCAAAAAAGCCACACAAAAGCTTTTTGGGCTGTTTTGGCTTTTTTGTTAACCAGATCAGATCAGCTCATTTCAGTGTTCGAAAATACTTTCATTTTATTACGAGGCACAGTTGAAGTGTTTGTGAACTCTGTTAGACCTAGTAACAATGTTGTTTTTAAAACTAAAGATGACAGAAAAAATTTCCTCTCGAGTCCAAACAGAAATTTGGACAGGCTAGTTTTCGTGAGTTGCTTGAGTGAGTGAGCTGCATGATACAGGTGAGTGAGCTGAAGACATGGGAGAGCTTCGGCCGGCAAAGTGCTTTGTGAAGGGGCATAATTTATCGTGACTGAAAAATAAAAAAAATAAAAAACTCTCTTCCCTTCAAATTAGGAACGTATTTTAACTTCAAATAGTAGATCCTATTTTTTATTTGCATTATGTAATTCATGTTGAGACACAGAGATTTTTGAAAACCACTAAAAAGTGGCATTTTGAGGACTCAAAATATCCTGTACCTGTGTATACGGCGCACCCCCTACTTTTGATTTTTGCCGACGGAAAAAAAGTGCGCCGTATACACAGAGATTTACGGTAGTGATATTCTATTGTCTCATCATTCAGGATAAAATGTAGTCATATATTTCTCCTTCTTCATATAGTCTCATCACACACAAAGCATAAAGTTGAGAAGAAAGAAAAAAAAATGAAATTCATACACAAATCTTTAATTTTCTTAAAGACCAGTATTGGAAACGCCCCAATTTCAAAAAATGAAATGGAAGCTCTTATTACCAATCATGTGAAAGAATATGTTTTGACTAATACATGATGATAACAAATTTGCAGGGAAACCTCCCACTAATTGATATATTTGGTAAATTAGTTTATCTATTGGTATGTGAGAGATGTCGCGCACGTGTGCGTATAGTCCCATATACATCTTTCTGTGTACAGTGCTTGTAACTTTACCAAGACTGGGCCAAATTTCTCATCATTTTGATGATTCCAGAACCTTGCAGTACACACCAATACTTATATGCTACATGATCAACCTTTTCTGATCGATTCCACAACGTTTCTTTCACAATGCAATCACATGACCAGAACTCAACTTTATCTTTAAGACAATGAATGAAGTACAGAAGCCATCTCTTTGTAATCCACTTTATATCCGCTGGAAAAGTATAATTCGTAAATATATAATTGAATGAAGATAAATGATACAACTTACAGCTTTCAGCATCTCACTGAAGTGAAAGAACATCCTGGCTTCCCTGCAAGCACACTTGATGAATCCAAACCCATCCTTGACGGCAGCTACGGTACCCTGTCAAGGAAGAGCAATATCAGGCATGATGATGACTCATCTCAAACTCAACAATTTCTCTATTTCCCATCTAGACATGACATACTGCTATTGTATTTCCTTGTTACCTAAGATAAATGATCTTCAGGGTTTACAGGGCCATGTTTCATAAAACTTACTATGAATAGCAAGTTAAAGTGATTGTATTAAGCTACTGAAATAATTGCATATAAGTGGCTGAGAGAAAATTTGTCATAGAATGTTAGCATTTGTTATTAATCAGCAGTTTTATGAAACAGGGCTCACGATTTAATGGAAACAATATTTCACTGATTTTTCCCAGATAGAGTTTCAACACTGCTTCATCATCAAAGGAGACATTTAACACATTAAACAGCCATTACATCCAAACATTCAGTGGTTACCCTATTTAGACACAATGCAAAATGTTAGAGACAGACCAATTTCTTTTGGGGGTCAATGAATTCCCTAAATTTTCCCTAATTTGATTGATTTTGCTCAAAGTTTCTCACTTTCCCCTGATTGGAAAGAAGAGAACTAATTTCAAGGTTTTACCTCATTTCCAGGATGGCTGGAAACCCTGATGTAACAGCAGTAATATGCTTTTGTTTCAGTCCTACTTTGCTTTGCTGACAGCCACAAATGGGTTCTGGCATTCTATACAAGGATTGAATCGTCTAATAAATTATTCTTGTCGCTACACTCACTGTTTCTCGTTTCTCTGTGCCACAGGTGAAAGTCTCTGCCGCAGCCAGACTGATGTTAGTGGCCCTCTGTAGATGGTCTCTCCTGTCCGTTGCAACGTAGAAATGAACGATGTCAGCTACCAGGAATGTGTATGAACGCAGTGTGTCCTTGTCTCCAAAGGAGAGCTCACGTTTCCTACAGATATGATATATGACAGGCAAATTATTGTCTATGCCATTTATACCCATGTAGGATATCTACAGGGTTCGTACACTTACACATTTTTAAAATTCCATGACTTTCCATGACTTTCCAGAGCAGGATAATGTAAATTTCCATGACCATTTTCAATGATGTACATGTCTTAATTTAAAGCGTACATCTATACATCATCGCAATACTAGGAAGCAAATCACAAAACTATAAGGCGCACCCCTATTTCGAAGATCCCCCCCCCCAAAAAAAAAAAAAAAAAAAAAAAAAAAATCTGAAAAAAAATCTGGAAAAAAGTAATCTGTCATCTTTAGTTACTACTAACATTGTTACTAGACCTAGGTCTAACATAGTTCACAAGCACTTCAACTGTGCCTCGTATAATGAAAGTGAAAGTATTTTTCGAACACTGAAATAAGACACGATCTGATCTGGTTAACAAAAAGCCACCCCAAAAAAGCGAACATTGGTCTTTTTGTTAACATCAGATCGGCTCTCATTTCAGTGACAGTGTTCGAAAATAATTTCAATTTATTACAAGGCACAGTTGAATTGCTTGTGAACTAAGTTAGACCCAGTAACAATGTTGTTTTTTAAACTTAAGATGACAGAATTTTTTTCCTCCGAGTCCAAACAGAAATGTGGACAGGCTAGTTTTCGCGTGGTGATTCGTTATCCCCTGTGTAAGTGAGCTGCATCATACAGGTGAGTGAGCTGAAGACACGGGAGAGCTTCGGCCGGAAAAGGGCCTTGTGACAGGGCATAATTTATCGAGACCGGGAAAAAACCTGAAAAAAAAACTCACTTCCTTTCAAATAAGGAACGTAGTTTAACTTCAAATAGTAGATCCTATTCTTTATTTGCATTATGTAATTCAAGTTGAGACACAGAGATTTTTGAAAACCACTAAAAAGTAGCATTTGAGGACTCAAATATCCTGTACCTGACTATATAAAGCGCACCCGACTTTTGATATTTTGCTGACGGAAAAAAGTGTGCCTTAATTGCGGACCTTGGGGAAAGCAGCAACCACGAGGCTAGGCTAGCTAACTGGCTGTATGCTCGCGCTCGCACAATGGACGCCAAATGTGGAATCAAATGCGATTCAGGGTTGCGATATTCGAGTAAAGAGCAACACAATTTTTAAAGGGGTTCTTAAGAATACACGAGTGGCTCATGATGCATAGTTATTTACATTTAAATTATTGTTTTATGAATATTCTGTGGTAAAACCCCGGGGTAAAACGCCTTCTTTCAAACTTTTAATCAAAATCAAAGCACAAGCTCGATCAAAAAGTAATCGTACAGCGTGCATGCAGCATTCGTGTATGTACACACATCGGCACCACGCACCGCACCTGTCACTGCAAGTCATTTACGCCCACAAACACCTTGCATACATGTACAGTATGAAAGACACAATAGACACAATACTAGTAGGTCCTAAAGATATTGCGTGTAATTTATTACAAAAAAGGTCCTGTGAACCACAAGATTTTATAAAATGTTTTTTTCTTTGTTCACAAGACAAATTAAATGCCATTTTAACAAACATCTTGAAAAAAAAAGATTTTCTCTGACTTTCCAGAAGAAATGGATGAATTCCCTGACTTTCCCTGACTTTTTGCTTCTGGAAAAAACATTTTTAATTTCCCTGACTTTCCAGAAATTCCCTGACCCGTACGAACCCTGTATCTAGTTTTCCTTCATAGAGCATGTTAGTTCACTAGCCTGACCTTCTACTTTTTCAGAAAAGATGCTTATTCTGTAAATACCAGCATTTCTGGAGGAAAGAATGCCGATAGTTTTCTCTTCTTTCCCCCTCAGCATGAAAGATGTACTTTGATCTGATAGATAATGCATATCACCATTATGACAAACAAGGTTAGGAGTACGAATATCTGTAGTGTCAAAAGCTAACCCAATTTAATTTAGTTGCAGCATTCATCGGAAAGAAACCTAGGAATGTATATGCTCTCTGCTTTGAAATGGTAAATGCTGTCCAAGTCCAAATAGCAACAAGGTTTTGGTGTACATTATCCAAAATAAAAAAAGAAAATCCCTGACATAAAAGAAATCGTTGATGAAAGCAGTAACAGGTTTTCCTTTAAATGTATCTTTTGTTATAAACGATGCTCACCCTCCATCCTTTGTGTTGTAGATCAGTCTGCCTGGGAACGGCTCAGCAGTCTTCTTGTTGGTGAAGCGGGGAATGACTTTGTTGATCACTCCTTGGTAGACCTCCTGGCTGATATCTTCAAAGACTACAGTTCCTGATAGCAGTTTCTTGATCTGGGTGGCAACCTCTTTCTCCTGGTAAAAAAAAAAGAACATTGTTCAATTTGTTTATTCTACTTCATCAAAATTGTTATTTTTGTGATATTCATAATGGATTCAAGCTCCTGAATTTTCTCTTACATTGAATAATTAAGGTAAGATTAAAATTTAATGTATAAGGATTTGCAGATTAATGCACAATAAAGTGCAGGATATTTTTACTTATGCTCCAGTACAAAAAAAATGGTTAGAGTTAGGATTTTTATTGGAAATAGATTTGGGGTTAGGGCTAGGGTTAGGGTTATGCACAGTGTTGAATCTATGGAAGAATTTAGGGATCCAACTCGTAAAAACAAATTGACCACAGACCCTGAGCATGTGTCGTACAATTAACGCGCATGCATACAAACAACATCTGCAACAAGGTCGTTGAAATGTAATAACTTGATAAGAACTATGCAAAATCCTGTACTAAAAAGCTGTTCTGAGCAAAATGAGCTCTGGTTATCCCAAACTTTGACTTACATTGCGATTTCCAATCTCAAACTCGACATCATCACCAAGAATAAGATCACTGACGTCACCAGTAAACTCACTGTAGTGGAAGAAGATCTGAAAGGTAGATAGAAATGGGAATTAAAATTCAAGCACATAGTAATATGGATGAAACTAGAATACACCACTCGTGACTCATAACTTAGTGCACAGGCTAGGAATGAAAGCAAAGTTTTGCTGTATTAGCACACAAGATATAAAATGATGTTTTTCTAATCTTATGGTCAGAAATTAAATGTATGCATCATCAATTACTGAAACCATTGCTTTAAAAAATATTAGATATTGAGCTCCTTTAACATATTTGAAGCCACTACAAATCATACATGTGACAACATCTTTCACAGATGTTACATGTATCAATCACATTCTTCTCATCATTCAAGAACCCGCCGTATTCCAGACTCATATGCATTAACATTTTCAATAGTAGTATTCTATCATTTCAAGCGCACACCCAATCCAACTTGTTTTCCTCCATCAGTAAATGTTGAGGTGAAGCTCATCAGATTGAGATTCTGTTTGCTCGGGTGATGGTATTTACATAATGTGACTGAACATGTGCCATTGTTATAAATAATGTGATCAAAGAGATATTTGTTAATAGATAAAAACAGCTAAGTGTACCTCTTTGACTGCATCAGCCCGCTCGATGAAGCCGAAAGATTCCTTCATTGAGCAGACAACGCCTTGGTAGCGGGGCACTTGAGCAGACTCTAGGAGCCTTAGATTCCTGGCTTGCATGTTACCATTCCTAAACAGCAGAGATTATCATAGCGAGTGAGTTTTTATCAATGATCATGAAAGCACTTGCAAAACATATAAGTTATTACATAAGTAGGTGACTGATTCAAGATTTTTTTTTAAAGGTATAACACTCTTTCTCCTATTTATATTTTTCACTTTGTTTTAATTTCAATTTCATTATTTTCTTTTTAATTTGTTTTTGTTTGTCGCTAGTATTGAAAGGTTTATTTTTATTTTAGATATGGATACAAGTTGTAATTGAAATTCACTTGAATCTAGTTTTTTTTTAATAAAAAGGTATTTGTGCAAAAAGTATATCACAGCTCTTCTTAGTTACCATTGAACAATGTCCCATTGAGAAAGGTGCATCCCCAAGTCACGAAATGAAGTAAACACATCCTACTTCCTTCATGACCTTTACCAACCTAAATGGTTTACCCTGAATCTATTTCACATAGTGTTACTTGAGAATGCCCCCTGGATTAAAACACAAGCGTGGATCAAAGATTTTACTTACATATAAGGTAGGGGACATGTAAAAAACTTTAAACATTTAAGGGGGAGAATTTTTTTTTGTGTACTTCAGAAATGTCAATTTGGTTTCAGGGGCCATGAGTTGGCAGGTACCCAACAAAGATATTATTAGATGCTGCTTATATTAGTATCAGCTTGCATGGTGATGTAGATAAACAGTAGGCTTGCGGTTGCACCATGTGAGAGAGAGGGGAGAGGATTAAAGATATTCTTGTATGACATCTAGATATGGGCTTCGTATAGAGTTGCAAATGATCTCAATCAAACACAACGCAACTTGACTTTGATATCAATCCCAACTCTATACGAAGCAGTTGTAACACTGATTGATTAGAGAAGTCACAATCGATTCAGATCCTGCTGCAACTTTTTGTAAGATGGAGCCAAGGACTAGGGACTCACCTCTTGTCCGTTGCAACTTGGAAGGCAACCTTGTCACCCTTCTTGATAGCAGGTACCTCAGGTGCATCCTCATAGCTGTACATCAAGAAGAAACTCTCCTGTGGACAAAGATAGAAATGATAGTACATCATGGCACTTCAGTGTATATGCAAAGTACTTGATATAGCTTCAAGTCTGCATAAATCCAATATGTTGGGACTGCAAAAAATCACTTTGACTTATGCTATGGTCACATTACCCAAAAGTAGACTGCTCGGCGGCCGAGCGGCGAGTTTTTAACAAATTCTGCCCGGCGGCTGCCCGGTCACTGAGCGTCGGCCGCCCAGGCACCGCTCGTTTTTAGGGCATCGCTCGGTCGCCGCTGAAGTTTTAGCGCAGAGTTAAAATTTGGGCGGCGCCTGCTCACTTTTCACTCGCCGTCCAAAATACGCTCGGTGCCTGGGCGGTCGCCGCCCGGGCACCGACCCAATCGCTGGGCGATGCCTAATTCCAGCAGGGACCGAGCAGGCTACTGATCGGCCGGTCGCTGCTCTGATTTGTGACCATAGCTTAAGGCAAAATTCGACCTAGGCAGTGTAAATAACATGTTCGAATAGTTTGGTGTTTTTTTTAAATGATATAACTTGGGTAAAATTAACTGTATATCTAGAAGGGCATACATTATACAACATTTTTAGAATGCTCTAGAGATTGTTGACCTTAAAGGTGATGCTGAAGGTCATAGGCAGTCAGACCGCAGCGTGCGCGAATTCGCTTCCATTTATTCATATCGTATGCACGAATTTGCTCCTCATGAATACGTAATAAGCAAAAACATGGCACAGTTCTCATCTTTCTGCTATGCTCAGGATTCATTTAATGACATTGAATTCGTCATGAATATTGAGCCAGAACTATAAACATTATAATGTACTATTCAATAAATAGTGAGTGAAGTTTCAAAATGTGAAAAAAACACCAAAAAAAACTTGCAAAAAAAAATATTTGAAGAGTCGGATATACACGTTAAATAACCATTTTTATCGGGGGTGCATCTCGCTGAATTTTGGCTTACCACATAATGTAGATATTTTCCTAACATAATATTATACTTCCTGTCAATGTCTGTCTCAATACCAGTCAGGAACAAGCAAAGTAATAGCTGATGCATAATAGACTCCGGCGGAAAATAAGACATGGCCGATCGACGAGCGTTTCGCATCGAGATCAACCGGGGGATACCACGTTATATATAGCTCTGCGTCGATTCGCGGTCCAACCAGTCTGCGCGCTATACGTGAACACGCACGAAAAATAGACGGAGATTAGGGATATTCATGAATTACTCTCGTGTGCGTAACCCCCGGTCGTAGAGGCTTTTGTATTGCCCCACATACTTATTATTGTGTACGATACTCATGCGCTACATAATCATAGAAGTGAACGGAAAGTACAAAGTTGGATACGGATACGCACACAAGTACAATATAGAATTCCAGCTCTAGGGACAGAAGAGGGGATTTAAGTGTCTATAAAGGGGATTTAAGTGTCTATAAAGGCTATTTTTGGCCAGGCTTTGATATCATTTTAACAAAGAAGACACATTATTCGTTATGAAATGTATGTTTGTGTAAATACAAACTTTCAGGGGGGGGGGGGCAATGTTATTGAAAATTGAAAATATGATTGTTCCCATCCCTGCTATTAATTTCATGGTTGTATAAGTTCTGAAATGTGTTTTTATATTTGTAAATCATGGGCTAATTAGAAGAGCCTTAAACAGGAATTTCTTTTGGTAATTCCCAGACATTCCATGATGGTAATATTTTATTTCATAATTCTTTTGTCAATTGCTTTACTCCAGTTCATGTGTATTCCTGGAAATAAAATATTACAAAATTCTTTCCCTTATTCTCTTTTCTGTTTGATTTTGTTTTAAAGTGACCCGCGGAATATATATATATCTGGAAATTTATTTTCGGGGTTTGTTTGTGTGTAATATGACCCTTGGATAGAAATATAAGTGTGCGGTGGGCTGAAGGGCTCAAATAAAACTTGTAGAATTCTAATTTTCATCTTCAACATCATTATCACAATCACAGTCGTCATCGCCATCACAATCATTATCATCATCACCATAGCCATCATCGCCGTCACCACCTACATCATCATCACCACCATTAGCATTGCATCACAATCATCATAATCACCGTCATCATGATCATCACCATGCACCACCGACATCGCCACTAATTGCCATCATCACCATCACGTTAACGACCAGCATTGCCATCATAATCACCCTCATCATCACCACCATCAGCATTGCCATCAAGATAATCATCGTCATCATGATCACTGTCATCATTATCATCATCACCATATCCATCATGATCGCCATCACCACCGACATCATCACCACTGCCATCATCATCACCATAGCCATCATCTCCACCGTCGCCATCACCACCATCACAATCATCATCACCAACATATCAAAATATGTCAATGCTCGACAATTTATATTATGTTACCCTGTGTAGGTACTATTTCTGGATGAAATACAAATCTGCAAAATATATCTTTTAAAAAGATTGTTTTTCTTTTGTGGGGGGGGGGGGGGCTATTATTTAACAGGTCTGTGTAATTCACATTTCTTAATCAAAATTCATGCCAACTAACCCAAGAGAAAACCAGGTCTGGTTTCTTCTGAATAGCCTAGTAAATGGACAAAAAAATGTATTATTTAACACTAGTACAAATAATAAATGCGATAGGACTACAAATAAAATTTGCATTTTCTAATATTTATATTTTATTTATAAACTGACTTTGACATTTATGTTGAGACCATCACACGCATAAAATGTGTCGCTGAGAATAAAAGTATTATTAGAGTTAAGTATTGTTCAATTGTATAAAGGTGACAGTTCAGTCAGTTTTCTATAAATGCTTTGTTCGTGTGAAGCTCCGGAATCCCACCTTGGAACTTTGGAAGTATCAGAGATTTTTGTTTTATTGAAAGGAATAAGTTGAACAAAATCCTTCTCGTCTTTCTCCCAAACTCCCCCGTTCAAGATTGTTTGTTCCAACGTGAAGCAAAACTGCGGTTGAGTCTTCAAATAAATAACCATTAAAACGAACAAAGGCATGGAGTCCAGTAAATGTTGATCCAGGAATGCAATGGAGACTGATGTGTGATGTCTGTCAATGTCCCGCAAGCTTTGATGGTTGAGTGCGTCTGTCAGAAAAACAACAAATGATAAGAAGAATAAAATGTCTTAGTTCAATGTATGGGGATTTGAAAAGATCTTATCAAAGTAGCTAGCCATTTATGGTAGACAAAACTGGCTTGCTTTCAAATTTATTTTTTTAAATGAAAACAAATTACAGGTGTCAGATTCATGAAGTTTTCCCTTCATTTTTCAAGATGTGCACAAGTTCTAAAATGTAAGTGTTTACCTTTGGCTTTTTGTTTTAATTCTGCTTTGTTCATAATCATAGGTCTACAACTCGCACAAGGAAATGCCGCTTATTTCTGTGGCTGGCTGTAAGGTTTGAGTTGAGTAGAAGGCAAAACCAAAGTTTGAGAATCCCAAATTAATATAATTAATTATCCTTAATTTGTCATTTTAATATCCAGCTCAGCTCAGCTCAGCTCACTCGCTCAACTCAGGATTCCAGTACAAAACAATTTGATCAGTTATTAAACCCCTTCATTACTTGTCTAAACATGTTTAAACCCTTGTAAATATACATTTAAAACATATCATTTGATCTAGATTTATAATGAATAGCAATGACTGATGAGCAGTCGATTTATTTACATTGCTGTCGATTTGCGACAACAAAAACTAAAAAGCTGACAAAAATATATACACATGGGACTACATAAATTCCTGCTGTATGCGCCACACAATGGCACAGCGACACACAAGAAACCCCGCCATTCCTGACTAAAAGGCCGTAGCCATAGCAATTCCCTGCGGTTTCGAATCATTTTCCGTCTACTTCCGGTAGATTTCCAAAATATAGTCCAATAATTTGGGCATATTTCTTATTCAAACATTACTTGCATCTACGTGTTTTCAACATCAAACGATGGACTGGTTATCAGAGACGACGTAGGATGCAAAAATTCGAAATAATAGTATCAATACCAGTCAGGAACAAGCAAAATACGACACTATGTAATGAGTAGTTAATTTCCGAGGACTAAAAAACGCTCTTTTTGTTTGCGATAAAAGTAAGCGCAAAATCTAACTAATTTGGGCAAATTTGGTGTCAAAGAACAGCAAAAATTTCAGAGATTGACTTACCCCACGATTCCGCCATGATGAATTGCACTGTAAGCCATACGAGGGCGACAAAATGATGCTACCAAAATCCCGTGGTTGGTCTCGTGTTTTACGAGAGCGTTGTAAGCGAGCTTTTCACCGAACGGGAATCTGAATAAAAATTGCCGCACAGCCTCATTATCGCGCACGCTGCGGTCTGACTGTAGGGTAAGAGGAGACATCGACTGGCTGACTGACCTTGGCTCAGTGAGGCCTAAAAAAAAATAATTGATGACTTGGCGTAACGGGTCACTGAAAATTAGGGTAGGTAGGGCGATTTTTTTTTTTTTTTTTTTGTTTTGTTTTGTTTTTGTTTGTTGTTGTTGTTGCTTATATTTGCATACATGAAATTAGCCATTCATACACATACATACATACAGTGGCGTAGATAGGTCCTCAGACCTAGGGGATGATCTGATGAGAGGGGTAGACCACAATATGTTCAAATAACTCCACGCACACACACACACATATATGGACACACACATATATGGACACACACACTGTGTGAGCACAAAGTGAGCAAGAAATTGTTGAAATCTTGATCACCTTGGGACCTGGGGGATGCATACATACACCTGCCCCCCCCCCCCCCCCCCCCCCCCTTCGTGCGATCCTCCTCGGTATCCGTGACACTGACAGGCGTGAGTGTTGCAACCACGTATCGATACCCGAAATCTTGTAATAGTGACACTGTTTCAGACAACAGCAAATCAGAAAACGGACCACAGTTTTCCTTAGATGCCTTGATGTTCTTAACCACAAAATTATCAGCGGCCAGATCTTGAACGATTTCTCCGATTGTTGCTTTAATGTCCACCTTCCGAAGAACGCTGAATAAAACGTGAGCACCAAATTTACCTGTGAACTGAACGCCATAGGACGCCATGTTGGGGATACAATCGCCTAGCGGTACTATGGCACGTACCTGCCCGCTGCACTCGGCGCGCGAGCTGGCCCAAACACGGCGCGGCAAAGCCCAGAACGAAAGCAACAAACATCCGGGTTTTCCCCACTGCGATATCGATATTTACGCAATCGCAATCGGATTAAAAAAAAAAAAAAAAGCGTAGGGTCGGCGATAAAAATAGGGTCGGGCGGGTTACGCCAAGTCATCAATTTTTTTTTTTAGACCTGATGTTAGTGTCAATATTAAAAAGTCAAATGTAATGATCAAGAAATAAGAACCTTGGGTTTGAACGCTACAGTCTCATTTTTCCTTCATTCTAACAAACCTGTTTATGATCTGCAAACCAATTTAACCAACTGCATTCTGACATACATTCTGACCCATAAGTACATTCAAACGTACAAAAACACTTAAGCACAAACAAATGTAAAGAGGTTGGGAAAACAACTTACCCCACTGATCTCGTATGCCACTTGTCCAAATTCACCTGGTCCGGCATGCTATAAAGCAAGGAAAAGAACGATATATCAATAGACAAACCTTTTACCTACTCAAGAGATGAGTCTGAATGGTTAAGAGTTAAAATACAGTCTGCGACACTGAACATTTTATAGATTCTAATTTCAGCAATAGTTTTATTTACTACTCTCTTGGGCGGCGCCCAAGGAAGAAAAAAAAGGGCACATATATATATATTTCTGTCTAGCAATTCCTACAACTTTATGTTTACTCACTCCTTTGGTACTAGGTGGTTTAGCCTCTGTGACGATGATCCCCTGCAGTTGTTCTGGGGCTAGGATCTCCGTACTGACCAAACCCGGTGGTAACCTCATGATCCTGCTGGCGATAGGTTTGCCTGTACGACGGTCACTGATCATCTCAAACTCTACAGGGTCTACAAGCAAAAAAGAGTGATTCTTATTAGAAAGTGGCAGAAGAAATGAACATGGTCATTGATCATCTCAAACTCTAAATGGTCTACAAGCAAAAAATACATTAGAAGAGTGTTTTCAGGATGAATTTTCATGATTCTGATAAAATTATCAAGAACAGTTTTTATACCACTGTTACTACTTCTCATCATTTCTTAAGCTACTGCTTCTATGATAGTTATATGCTATTTCTCCCTTACAAACAGCAGAAAGATGTTTTCTAGATGACCATCAACTTACCTCCAATGTGTAGGCTATCAATAGGCCCTTCAAAGTGGCTGTAATGAAAGAATAGTCTTCCATCTCGGTCACAACACTGGAGAAAGCCATAAGAAGACTGGAATAAAACAACAAGAAAAAGACCAGTTACTGTATGAATGCAGTAGTCATAGTTGTATACTTTTAAACTTTATTGCAATTTAGGGCTATTCTGAAAATACTAAACAATATGATATGTGAGGTCTCAAAGCTTACTGAAGTACCATGAAACAACTTCAATGCAGAAATAACTTGGAAAATTAACCTTTAACAAAATTGGAGTTCCATGTTCTTTCTTTTGGATAATTTGACTGAATGTATTTTGTTTTTAAGGAAATATAAATTCGAAGCAAATGCAAGCTTTGGAAAACATCATTGAGAATAAAAATATTCAACTGTTGTACATCAGGTAGGTAAGAAGGGGAACTGACAGCAGAGATTATCAGAATAAAGCCAAAATACTGACATTCGGATGCACATTGTCTGTTATTAAGGGCCAAAAGGTATTACATCTGTGAGAAGGTATGAGAAAACATCATTCTGGCTCTCAACAAACACTATAGATGTAATTGTGATTGCTGTACACATGCTGATCTGAATATGGGACATGTTGAAAAGATACATTCTTTTGGATCTCAATAACTGTTAAAGTGAACCCTTGATACTTACAAGCATTTTTTCAATGATTCCAGTTTCTCTGACAGCCACAGGTGCAATGCTGCAATCAAATAACAAGAAGAACAATTACCCTGAGGTTTGGCTAGATATTCATAGTCATAATATATTCACTGCATGGACAGTGTTTTCGGCTGACACAACATTCTTTTTCAAAATAATTGAATGATCTAATTATTTCAAACACAGTGCTCTGATCATTGCCAAAATAATGAGAGGAGCATGTTGGGGAAAAAAAGCTCTATTCGGATCTACCAGTGTATACATTCCACAATCCACACAATATTTTACATGGAGTCAACTAAAAAATAATTGATGGTAACCATGGTGCTCTGATCATTGGAAAAAAAGAATACATCATCATATTGCTTGTGAGCTATTGTAAACTTGAAGTAACTACATTCACATGAGCTTTTTCTCATTCAACAGGGGGACAACACTCTCTCAGGAAGGCTATTTTGATATATTTTCAAGCTTTCAGAGCTACCTTAAGCCTCTCTTAGCTAATGTTAATCTAAAACTGTATTATTCTGAAGTTTAAAATAAAAAATTAAAAAAAAATGGTACACACACAAAATAATACCCAAAATGACTTGAATATCTTTGGCTGGAAAGAAACAAACAAACTCTATAACTTACCCATTGTTGATTTGTGGGCCTGGCCCTGGGTAACTTGTGGATCGATGAAACGTTAGGCTGCCACCATTAGGGGAGAAGCTCTGCTTGTTGTAGTTGGAATTGTTTGATTGGTCTTGAGAGTTACAGCGCTGAAAAGGACAAAAATCGATATACATAATATCATAAAGAGGGCAGAAGCAACATGTCATAAAGATGATAGAAATCAATATACAACATACAGTATACATGTATAGAAGGGTATTCTTCATTCAAATGTGGTTTTATACAAGTGGGAGTAATGCTGGAAAAGGCACAGTGATTGATCCAGATATTTGAGTACTGGTAATCCAACCCCTGGAGTCTGATCAGAGATTACCAGTAATCTTGTCATGTTTACATTAAAACCCATAGACTTATCTAATAAAAATACATCATTATCACGTTATTTAATTTAATAAAATAATTTAATAAAAGAAGTCATTGGGTTTCATTAAGTAAACTATAGATCACCTGTATCAAATTGAACTGAATGAACTCCCCTGAAGCAAATGATTTCATTCAAAAAGGGCTGGGAATCAATCAAGTCTCTCATCAATCATCAAAGCATAAAAATACATATTCTTTCATAACACACAAACTACAATGTACCATTACACATTTCAAAGAAAACTACTGTACATCTTATGCATTTAAAAGGGGAAAAAAGCATGAACTTCATAAAGCAGCATAGAGACTACACAAAGGACTGTCTAAAGTGTCATGTTAAGAACCTGATACATGTACACAACCTTGCATTACATCATCACAATTGTGTCCATGCCAAGACCATTGCCAAGTATGGCCTCAGACTTAATTATGGCTTGAGCGGTTCGAGACGAAGATGCACATTGAAGAATGTAAGATGGCATCCAAATGCTTAACTATATGCATGTACATTGTCTACGTTGTTGTTACATGCATTACATGTATGAGCTCCATGCACTACATCACAATTTGACTTGTAATGTACATGTAGCATTAAAAATAATGTTGATTTTGTTTTCATAAAAAATGACAAAAAGATGAATCATGCTTACTACGGTATACAGGCTAAGGGTACATTCCTAGAATGAATTCTTTAGAAAAGACTTTGGTTTTTCTCTACTTCCTAAATCTGTCTGCTTGGAAAATGCACCTCATGCACAAATGAACATCAATTAAGATAATCCTTGAAACATTCACGACACTACCGGTAATTGATTTCCTCATTTCTTTTAACTCTGTATTGGTTCTTGCAATTACAATGTAGATTAGGTCCGTCTTCAAAATGTGAGTATGTGATGATATGACAAGCTATGTGTAGATCTACATCTGTTTGTTTCTCATTATTTGAGAAGCCTTTTGCCACTCAAATATGAAACATGCACAACATCATTAGATGGCTCCGACAGATGTACATGCCATGCAAACAGCAGACGGGAAATCATGCAAACAGACATTAGACTAGCTACCAGTACCACAGTTGATCATGCTCTACAAAGATAATGTCATCACATATTCACACACAGACGTGACAAGCATGAAGGAATGTGGTAATAGGAAACCTACATCACAAGCACGTGATCTGGGTTAACTTGCATGCTGCTGTGTCTTACAAACTACCCCAGGTAGAGCCTCATAACAATAAATACAGGATTGATACAAGCATGCGAAGTGATTGTGTACACCTGTGTAGTTTGTGTACATGTCATGTACCGGTATGTCACAAAATAGTGATATGTTGCGATTGTTGTATCTTTATCCGTTGATATAAATTTTGAAATGACAAAAGCGCTGAAGCATTAAAGGAAAATTAAGGATTGATCAACATTTTTGTTTGCTTCTTAACATCATTTTGCTTTGTTTTGTGTTGTCAATAGATTTCTGGGTTGCTGGGATGATGAGTGTTCTTAAAGGTACTGTGTAACTTCATTGTTGAAAAATCAGAATAGAATATAGGAAGCATGATTATATGGGTGGTGAAATTACTCCTGCAGTTACATGTATATCTATGATTTCAGAGTTATAGAATTGTTAATGTTCTAGTTGAAAATCTAAAACTAACTTTCACTTTCTTAGCATATACATGTATGCCATTTTCCTTTTAACTTCAGGGATGTTATCATTCTCAGACAACCACATACAATATATATCGATATATTTAGACATTTCATATGTTTTATTGCAGTGTTAAAATGTTACATAGTGCCTTTTAAAATAATAATAAATAATTATCCTTGCTTATATAGCGCCTAACACTTACTTTATCAGAAGTCTCTAAGCGCTCTATAATAATGCAGCATAATAAGGGAGTTTACAGATACAATCTGCGCTTGGGCAGATAAAGTTCATTTGTACCAAAAAGGTAAAACCCACCAGAGATGAATACTGGATATGCGCTCATGAAAGTTATGTAACATTATTCATTTATGCACCAATGGTACATTCTAAGATACGCAGGTGGAAGTATTCTTTTCAAGAGAGCAAACAAAAGGTATTCATGAAGCACATCTACAAGTAGGACTTTGGCAGTTATTATTCTAAGATGCTCAAAGTGGAACTTCTCCATGTGTAAAAGATCTGTGGATATTTGGGGTCATTTGTACCATGTGCTATCTGTAAACTCTCTTATTACCCTTGCTTTAGCAGTGCAGCTGTTACGCGCGATGCGTTTTAAGGAATAAATTCTTACCAGGTACCCATTTACTTCACCTGGGTGGAGTGTGCAAATGTAGATCAATGTCTTGCTACTTCAATCCCCAATATCAATGATTACTGACACAAACTATTCATAATATGTTGCCACTTGAAATGACTGTAATGGAGAACAAATATCTTACCTGGATCTTCCACTGCTGAGGACTCGCCATTTTGTAAAATCCTTGTTTCTGACAAATTCTATCTGAAATTCATACAACTTTTAATAGTTGAACAGTGAAGTTGAAAGGTCTCTTAAACAGGAAAGCGGAAAGTCAAGTTGGTATTTCAATAAGTCTTCAGTTGGCAAAGTGCTGTTTTTCTAAAGTTCAAGTGTAACGTTAGTTGACTCGACTTGCAGATCTTAGTATTCAAGGTGCTGTGTTGAGCTGGGTTGAGGTGACGGATAGAAAGACTTTTCAGCAAGTATTGCATCTCATGGGGTAGCTTGAATGAAGATAGGGAACTGTCAAAAGAAGAAAAAGAGAAGAGCCTCGTCATCATGAGTTCTTTGAGAATCCTGAACAAAATGAATAATTATGACTGGGTATGATTATGACAGCACTATTTTCAAATTTAACAAGTAATCAAGTATTACATTCCAACAAACTCTAACCTCTTACGATAGTTTGCCATGTTAGTTCTGCCTGAAATGCAAATACACATGGTGTACTCAACAACAAAAAAGTGATCCCATTGCCAATTTGATACTTACTTTATGATAATAGTAAGGCTGCGACGAGTACTCGTACTGTTAACAACTACTCGAGTACGATTTTCTCTTACTCGAATAGTCGGCCGCCATTTTTTCCCCCTTTTTTTTGCCCGCGCCTGGCACTGTCCAGGCCAACGCTTTAATACCAGTACCTGTGCCAGGGAGAGCGCCGGCCACCGGCATGGTACTGCAAAATATTTCCCAGCTCAATCACTATTAACTCACCACTCAGAAACTGGGACCAAATGTCCAGATTTCTGTTTGGGACTCGGAGGAAAATGGATTATCTGTCATCTTTAGTTTTCAAAACTGCATTGTTTACTATCATTATTATTATTAAATCAGCATATTCAACTGCAACTTGGGGTAAACTCATGTAAGTTTTTGGAGACGGACCTGGGATACTTCACCCGTAGTATGGTGGTGGCAACAACAACAAAAAAGGCCTGTAAGCCTGGGAGTGTGCTCGAGTACCTTATTACACGGTTATGCACCGCCTTAGATAATAGCGGTTAGTTTAGTAGAATAAGGCACACAAGTGACTTTTTACACAAATCGCTATTATAGTAAGGCAAGTATCAAATTGGCAACGCCAAAACTATTTATTTTTTTCAAGTACACAGCATGTGCATTTCAGGCAGAACCAACACTGAGAACTCGCGTCAGAGATCAGTGTTTTTGCAATGTAAATCAGGGTTCTAGGACACCTACCCCCTGGACATCCAACCCCCCGATTAACCACCCCCAGTCAACTAACCCCTAGGACAACTACCCCCTAGGACAACCACCCTATACGACGACTACCCCCAGACAACAACCCCCTAGGACATCTACCCCCTCTGACAACTAACCCCCGTACAACTACCCCCCGAACAACTACCCCTCAGACAACTACCCCCTGGGAAAGTTGTCCGGGGGTAGTCGTCCTAGAGGATGGTTGTAATATGGGGTAGTTGTCTGGGGGGGTATTTGTCTGGGGTTAGTAGTCCGGAGGGTAGTCGTCCTAGGGTGTAGTTTTCCGGGGGGTGGTTATCCAGGGGGTAGTTGTCCTAGAGGGTAGTTGTCTGGGGGTAGTTGTCCTAGGGGGTAGTTGACTGGGGGTGGTAATTCGGGGGTTGGATGTCCAGGGGGTAGGTGTCCAGATACGGTAAATCGCATATTAGGTTGTTAGCTCATTATCATAACGAACATGTAGAAGGTACCGGTAAGCAAATAATTATAACTACTGTATCAAATTTTCCAATTTTCGGTTGAATTCTTGACTGATTTGAAAGTGCTTTTTATAAGAAAAAAGAGTCTATATCATATAGCGAACTCTGAAGCCAGTGTGCATGGTTTGTCGGGTACAGGAAGATTTGATTACTAACATTTATATTTTGTTTTGTTTAATACATCACTCTTCATGCAGGGGTACGGGTGCCAATTAAGGATACATGTAGGTGATATCAATATAATATTATTATGATCACCCATGAGGGAAGGTTTTGCTCTCAAAGCGCACTTTTTTCAAGAAAACAGGCAGATTAGCTGAAATTAAGTCGCTATATTTTTATGTTTTACAATGGTTTTCGATGGTATTTTGATGGTACATGAATATGAAGTCTGGAAAAAGTATAACAGGGAAGAGTTTATCACCATCTTTCGGCAGAAATCGATAGTATTCTCCCCCCCTTAAAACCAAGGGTTCTGTCTGTATACAGTAGGTCCGAGAATATTGTCTGCATAAACGAGGATCGTCTTCGTAAACGCGGACCGATGCATCCTCAAAAATAGGGATACTCCACATTTTCGCAGACGTTTCATATTTTTGATCGGCACCTTAGCGATGCGAAAAACGGATTCCGCTGTGATTTTCTTGATGCATTTCACATTGACTTTATACAGAGACTTTCACATTATGAGCGATAAATCCTCGGGAAGACAGTGAACTAGGATTATTTTCTTACGCCGAATCCATTTTTCGCATCGTCAGTGGGCAGTTTGGTAACCCGAAACCCGCAGAGCGCCGATGGTGGGTTGCGGGCGGGCGCGTGCCTGTGTGAAGTTATCTACCGTAATGAGGATCTGAGACATTACGGTAGATAACTTCACACAGGCACGCGCGCGCCCGCAACCCACCATCGGTATGCACTTGTATTGTGCAGCGGTTTGCCGCGAAACCTGTGAAAAAGTGTTTACTAATATCAACGTTTATCCGAAAAATACTCCAAAAATAACAAGAAAATTGACACGAAACAGGTAATAAACATAACGACTTTTAACTCATGATCTTTATTTATTATCTCCACGCCGGAGTTAGGGGTCAAATTTTGGATAGGCTTCTGAACAAGCGCCCCTTATTTTTGAGGACGCATTTTGGTCTATGGATATGACTATGACTATGATCCTCATTCTCTTTCTTGGACCAGCGCCCCTACAGATATGGAGAAGGTTGACAAATGTCAGTTTTATAAAAGAATTCCCCATACCAGACGATTATTTCTGTCTACCCATGCCATGGCCAAGCAAACACAGTCACACTAATTACTCACAAGTCACAGGCAGTCATCAACGATCATTACTGAGTCATTCTCACATGTAACATCCACAGTCCACATTGCGCTAGATGCAAGCTCTCATTCATTCATTCATTCATTCACTGGTGTAGGCAGAGCAAGTGCCGTCGATCGACTCTTTGTTCGAGAGGTGAATAAAACATCATAAACTAACGAATGATTGATTACATGTGAGATATTTGAGATCATATCAATAGCTTCGATAAAAAAATCACTCAAAATGCAATTCGTAATGTGAAAAAGACATTTTACAAATAGAAAGAAGATATAGAAATTCTCACCTCAACACCGCACAACAGCACTTCTGCCCTCCGCCATAGTTTCACAAGCAACTTACTTAGTACGCGCGCGCGGCCTGAACCAGTACAGTGCGCTGTGCTCGCGCTAGTTGTCCTATTAATTGGAAAAGAAAAATAAAAAAAGTAAAAAATAAACCTATACTATAGTAGGCCGAAAATCTATATAAAAAAGCAGAAACAGAAACACATTTTATTACGTTGAAGCTGGAAACAGCACAAAACAAATAAATTAAAACAAACAGACCTTCAACGAAAATAGAATCTAGACCCCAACATAATAATAATGAATAATATTATAAACAAAATGAAAAACCTTACTGAAAGAAAAAGATTTTTTTTTTTTGGGGGGGGGGGGGGGAGCGGGTTGGTTGGGATGCATGCTGGCGCTGGCTGCATGATAATAGTTGGTGGGAGTTGGGTTGGGGTCAAAGACGTTTAAATATAGGTTGGGGTCACTATTCTGACATAATTATTTGAGCAATGAGGCCGATTGTCTATTTAAGTGTCATTTTCAGATCTTTTGAATATGAAATTACATTTTTGAATGTCAAGAATTTCACTCAGGCAAAATAGTGAGCCTGTTCTCCCTAATATTAGTATTGCTGTCTCTCTCTCTCTCTCTCTCTCTCTCTCTCTCTCTCTCTCTCTCTCTCTTCCTCTCCCCCTGTTCTCTTTCTGTCTCCCGCCCCCCCCTCTCTCTCTCTCTCTCTCTCAATTTACATCAATGAACAGTAGCCTACAGTATATCAATAATCGGATGTAATCTTAACAAAAGAAAATAATAATATAGGCCAATTTATTTGTGGAATATTTATAATCAATTCAGTTCAATTTTTGCCAAGCAATAAGAAAAACATACAGGGTTATAAAAAAAAAAAAAGAGTATACAAAGTATCACACAATTACATTTAGGCCTAGGCCTACTAACATAGATACACACAGAAATACACAGATTCAATTTACAAATATGAATAAATATCGTCAAAAACACAAAGCAAATTGCATAGGCTGGTGGCAGCCAGAAAGGAGTCGGTCCTTATATGCGGCTGACCAAATAATCAAGTATAAAAAGTCTTATGATTTAATTTAAGTTATAATAACAAGTAAAACAAATCAAAATTACATGTAAAATTATAATGAATATTTAACAACCATCGAAATCTTTAGCTAAATATGATTTTTATAATACAAAATGGAGAAGATAAGTTTGACATGAACTATGGAAAAACAGAGACTTAACGGGGGGAGCACTGACCGTCGGACTTGATTTACAAACATTAAATTTTTATATCACTAATCAATTTTTTTTTTTTTTTTTTTTTTTTTTTTTTTGCAGGATGTGCACGTCCGCTATTATCGCGACTAAGTTCGTGGCACAACCAATCACGTTTGTAAACAAGGTTAAAGAGGTCATGTTTACGACTGCGACTTGACCTGTCCATTTAACCCTGAATATTGTGACTCTATAGAGGAGGAGAGCAATCGAAACAGTGGGGGAAGGGGACTTTTTCCCCTCTGACGATTCTTGTCAAAGGCCCAATTTCCCAAACGTATTCAACATATCACCCCCCCCCCCCCCCTCTGCGTTTACTGTCCCTCCCAATATTTGCAATTAAGAGTCATGAGAAAATCATCTCTCAAGAAACAGCACGATAAAGAAGATGTACGTTTTTTAATCCATCACGCAAAATGTAAAGCTTTCATGATTGTATATAGACCGCCCCAACAAACAATGAAAACAAAAGTAAACAAAAAGAAAAGGGATTGAAAACTTCACAAGAACCATCACACTGGCATGTAGAAATATGATCAATTTATTGGGATGAAAGTCCCCCGTTTTTGGTTTATAAGTGCACTCATGATTGGCAAAGCACAAGGGGGCAGTATAATGAAATGACGATTTACAGCTATGTAATTATTATTATAGGCGATACTTAGAGAACATGACAGTCGTTTGTTGACTAGACTGTATGCACCCCCTTTCCTCTGCAACCCCACCCCTTTATCCTAGCCAGGCGCGGATCCAGGGGGGGCCGAGCGGGCCTTGGCCCCCCCCGCAAAAAAAAAAAAAAAAAAAAGAGAAGAAAGGAAAAGAAGGGAAAGGGAAAAAGGAGAAAAAGGGAAAGAAAGAAGAAGAAAAGAAAAGGGGTAAGAAGGAGATCGGGGGGCCGAAAGGGCCTTGCCTCCCAGGCTGTTAACCCCCCCCCCCCCCCTAATCAAAAAAATAAGAGAGAAGGAAGGAAAGATAAAGAAAAAAGGAAAAGAGGAGATACTGGCGTACTGATAGAGGGGGGGGGGGAAATTAAATTCAAACGTGGTTTATTTCTAATTCCACAACGGTTGATAACAAATAATGCTGAAATGACATAATTTCCGAAATTTTTCCTCACTTTTTAGTAAATTATACGTTTGTATGTGTTTGCTGGAAAATGACAAATTCCTAAATTTACACGCAAGCAAAAAATATGATTCTTGAGATTCCTACATGTCAGGGCCCGAGGTAAGGCGGGGATCGAGAGCCTCGAACCCCCCCCCCCCCCCCCCCCCCACTTTTCTTGAAAAAGTATATTAAAGAGAAATAAAATAGAATGAGAGCAAGAAAGTAAGAATAGTTAACTGCCAGTGTTAACAAAATAATGAGGCATCAAAATATGCTCATCTGACCGTGATTAAATGCCTAAAACCCCTAAACTTCCGGGGCCTTTGCCCCCTGGATTCCATCTAGGGCCCTACGGCGGGTCCTTAGATGATCATCTGACGGTAATTTCTTATTCTCTTATCTGATAGTAATGTATTGCCTTAAACCCCTGAGCTTGCGGGGTCGGACAAGGTATCAAGATGTGTTTATCTGACCGCAGGCGCGTAGCCAGGGGGGGGGGGGGGGCGGCCCCCCAATCGGAAGAGGACGTACAGTGTAGGAAGAAAAAGGAGCAGACAAAGAACATCTTTGAAATTTAGACAAGGATTAAGAGTATAGAGAACTGTACAACGCATCGTTTTCTTTTTCTAATAATAAAACGTCAAAGCCTCGCGCATGAGGGGAGGGGGACTGAATTCAGACGAGGATTCAGAGTCGAGAACTCTACAACGAATCGTCTTCTTTCTCTAATAATTTAATAAATCGTAAAATTTTCCGAGCTTCCGGCAGGAGGGGGAGGAGGGGGAGGGGGGGGGGACTGAATTTAGACAAGGGTTAAGAGTCAAGAACTGTAAACAAATTGGCTTCTTTATCTAATGATTTAATGAATCGTAAAAGCATCCGCGCTTCGCGCGGGAGGGGGGAACCTGAATTCAGACGAGGATTAAGAGTCGAGAACTGCACAACGAATCGTCTTCTTTCTCTAATGATTTAATGAAACGTAGAAGCTTCCGCGCTTCGCGCAGAAGAGGGAGAGGGGTGACTGATTTTAGACAAGGATTAAGTGTCGAGAATTTTACAACAAATCGTCTTCTTTCTCCAATAGTATAATAAAACGTCAAAGCTTCCGCGCTTCGCGCATGAATAGGGGGGGGGGAATGAATTTAGACAAGGATTAAGAGTCGAGGACTGTACAACGAATTGTCTTCTTTATCTAATTATTGAATAAATCGTAAAAGCTTCCGCGCTTCGAGCGGGAGGGGGGGGGGGCATCAATTCAGACGAGGATTAAGAGTAGAGAAGTTTACAAACGAATCGTCTTCTTTCTCTAATAATTTAATGAAACGTAAAAGCTTCCGCGCTTCGCGCAGGAGGGGGGGGGGAACTGAATTCAGACGAGGATTAAGAGTCGAGAACGGTACAACGAATCGTCTTCTTTCTTTAATAGTTTAATAAAACGTCAAAGCTTCCGCGCTTCGCGCAGGAGGGGAGGGGGGAGACTGAATTTAGACAAGGATTAAGTGTCGAGAACTGTACAACGAATTGTCTTCTTTATCTAATTATTTAATAAATCGTAACATTGTCCGCGCTTCGCGCAGGAGGGGTGGGGGGGAGGGGGGGGGGGACTGATTTTAGACAAGGATTATTTTCGAGAACGGTGCAGCGAATCTTCTTCTTCTCTAATGATTAAACTTAGATTAAAGCTTCCGCGCTTCGCGCAGGAGGGGGGGGGGGAACTGAATTCAGACGAGGATTAAGAGTCGAGAATGGTACAACAGGAGGGGAGGGGGAGACTGAATTTAGACAAGGATTAAGAGTCGAGAACGGTGCAGCGAATCTTCTTCTTCTCGAATGATTAAATGAAGATTAAAGCTTCCGCGCTTGCGCGGGAGGGAGGAACCTGATTTTAGACAAGGATTAAGAGTCGAAAACTATACAACGAATCGTTTTCTTCATCTAATGATTTAATGAAACGTAAAAGCTTCCGCGCTTCGCGCGGGAGGGGGGGGAAAAACTGAATTCAGACGAGGATTAAGAGTCGAGAACGGTACAACGAATCGTCTTCTTTCTTTAATAGTTTAATAAAAGGTCAAAGCTTCCGCGCTTCGCGCAGGAGGGGGAAGGGGAGGAACTGAATTTAGACATGGATTAAGAGTCGAGAACTGTACAACTAATTGTTTCTTTATCTAATAATTTAATGAATCGTAAAAGCTTCCGCGCTTTGCGCGGGAGGGGGGAACCTGAATTCAGACGAGGATTAAGAGTAGAGCACTTTACAACGAATCGTCTTCTTTCTCTAATAATTTAATGAATCGTAAAAGCTTCCGCGCTTTGCGCGGGAGGGGGGAACCTGAATTCAGACGAGGATTAAGAGTAGAGAACGGTACAACGAATCGTCTTCTTTCTTTAATAGTTTAATAAAAGGTCAAAGCTTCCGCGCTTCGCGCAGGAGGGGGAAGGGGAGGAACTGAATTTAGACATGGATTAAGAGTCGAGAACTGTACAACTAATTGTTTCTTTATCTAATAATTTAATGAATCGTAAAAGCTTCCGCGCTTTGCGCGGGAGGGGGGAACCTGAATTCAGACGAGGATTAAGAGTAGAGCACTTTACAACGAATCGTCTTCTTTCTCTAATAATTTAATACATCGTAAAATTTTCCGCGCTTCGCGCGGATGGGGAAAAACTAAATTCAGACGAGAATTATTTTCGAGAACGGTACAACGAATCGTCTTCTTTCTCTAATAATATAATGAAACGTCAAAGCTTGGGAGGGGGAAATCACCCCCCCCCCCCCCCTGCACCGACCCCCCCCCCCCCGCATTACGTCACTGTTGGTCACCATTACGTACCAATATTTGGCTCGCATAATTTCAAATTTGGGCCCCCCCCCTAAGAAATCCTGGATCCGCGCCTGATCCTAGCAGAAGGGCGACTTGACCTAGCTTCCACCTCATTCCGACCCTTCAACAGCCGCTCACCAAGTCCAGAATCTTGCCAAAAAAATTAATAAAAAAATCTAAGGCTGGGCCACTGACTCTAACACTAGAGTTCAGTGGGCTGGGCGTATACGAGTTCGTTGATAACTCCATCTACGGTGACTTGGCAAACTATGAGTTTGATTTGACTGAAGTTCAAGCCAAGGACAATCCACAGCTAGCTTATATTATTTTTTGTTTGGACTGGCATGTACATAATTATTGTATGTTGACAAGGTTAACTCGCCGGATGTCGGTTACCACTTTGAGATTCCAAGGGCAATTTTTTCCATGAGGAAATTTAATATTGCTTCTTCAGCACAATTAATATTTTCAATAAAAACGGAGTCCTGAATTTTTTTTGTACCAAGCTTTAATAGTCGTTCGTTGTGGAAATACATCAAATCGTATCCAAAGCAAGTTTGTGAACTGAGTCTTTGGAACGGACTTTGATTATATACCTGGAGGCTGAAGCGCAATTATTAAGTATTGTATTTTGTAGGCTCTTTGATATAGAATTTCTACCGTGATTCACTTTCCACTGTACTTTAGAAAACATCCATTGTATCAGATTTATTATTCATAATCATGGATTCGAACACTTCAATGAATTCCACATCGACTCTGGATACGCAGCCCTTTACGGCCATCGACTATGTGGTTTTCCTTGGTATAATGTTAGCTTCGATCATCACGGGACTCTATCACGCTTTCGCCGGGGGAGGACAGAAAACAACTTCGAGTGAGCCAAAGGAATAATATTGATTCAACGTAATCATGTCTAATGATAACCTTTCTCTCCCCCTCCCCCCACTTTATATATGCAATTATTGCTTTAAAAGAGGATATAACTATTATGATACAATAACATGGTGTTTGATGATAACGAATTTTAATGCTGATTTTTGCTTGAAACTTTCTCTCTCTCTCTTTCTATCTTTCAAATTAAAACTTTGAAAAGTAATTCACCATGGCACAATAGGCCTATTTGAAAAAAGTTAAACATAATAATCTTATCAATGCTTAAAGAGTCCCTTTTGCAGCCGACATCAAATTCTGTAAAACTTTGCAGGAATTATGAATATGTCATTGTCATGTAATTATATGTGAAATTTAAACATTAGTAGTGTCCTATTCAAATTATGCAAGGAAACCCGTTTACCTTCCACTATCAGACACTATTGAGTGACTGACTGACATCTTTTTTTCTTCGGTATAAAATAACATACATAAAATGAGGTCTTTACAGGTACATGAACATTAATTTTTCTACATTAATAACTCACTACTTTTAATGGTCAAAATTAAACTGATTAAATCTTTGTGCAGCACAAAACGTACAACCATCCGGTAAAAGGGTCTGAAAATCAGACTATTACTAAGGTGATTGCAATCACTTAAGTCCATTCGACAACTAATGGTCGTTATTTTTCTAATTAAAGCCATTTTCAAGCCCTTTCGGTTTGAGGGAAGTTCTGAATTAGTATTGTCTTTCAAATGCCGTTGGAAATTAATCTATTCATTAATATTTTTTTGGCCTGCAAATGGTACATAATTACCTTTAAAATTTCGATACAATAATCTTAACGAGCTACCTGATAATCGTTTACTTTTGCTTGAATTAAAATATTTAACGATATTGGCGGACAATTATTGAATTAAGTAAGCATGCGGGAAGTATAGAGCAGTAATTAAGTCGATGAAATTTATCAGAGGACGAAGCTCGGAATACAAATGACAAGAAAACTGTGGCAAAATAACATTGTTTTATATATAAATACAGGTAACTTGCCTTAATCAGCGACCACAGTCATGACTGTATTGAAAGACCGATCGTTTGTAGAGTTTTTTTTCTCTCTCTCGTGCAGTAATTATTTTATACATTGGAATGTGCATCAAACTAAAAGAACCTGTACACAACGACTACTTGCCTGTATATAAAAAGACCTCTTTTCTATTCTCCATATTTTGAGTGGTCTCTATAGACGTATACGTTTTATGTGATTATCAATCAAGTACAATGTAACCATTCTTATACATTTTTTGTAACATCTTTACCACTCAAGTTACCTGCTCGCTGATCGTAGCATGAACAGTTTACCCATTGCCTTGTCGACCGCCGTTTCGTTTCTATCCGCTATCACTCTCCTTGGTATCCCTGCCGAGATCTACACCCATGGTGTCCAGTACTGGTGGACTAGTTTTTCCTTCCTCATCAAGATGTCTTTAACGGCCATCATTTTCATTCCTGTCTACTACGGGC